>CM021109.1:13582527-13709249 GCA_007115665.2 Sequoiadendron giganteum
TTTCTCACTCATGTGCCCAAGTCTATGGTACCGCAATTCTATTTATGTCCCTATACCAAGTGCTATAACTGTCTCAGTAGCAAATGTTTTTGTAGCATCTAAGGTAGAATAAGTATTACCAGTACACAAATACAATCTGCCTACCTTTTCACCTTTAACTAGTAGTAATGCACCTTTAGTGACCTTATAGACTTTGTCTGAAAAGGTAACTATAGAGTCTTCACTATCCAGTTATCCTGCAAAAATTAAATTCCTTCTCAAATTTGGAACATGCCTTACCTTTTGTAGCAACTATTCATTTCCATTCCGCAAATTGTTTTTTATTTTTCCTTTTCCAACAATTTGACATGGTTCATCATCACCCAAATATACCTATCGAAAATCACCTTGAACATAATCTACAAAATATTTCCTATGGGGTGTGGCATGAAATGAAGCCCCTGAATTTACTGCCTAGGAGTCATTAACATTATCTAAACATAGAATTAAAGCATCCTACAATTTATTATTGACAACATTATCTTCCTTACTGTCATCATGTTGTCTGTCTCCTTGTTTTCCCTTTCAAGACCAACAATCCTTCTTCAAGTGTCCTGGCTTTCCATAGTGCAAACAATTCATTCTTCCTCTAAATTTAAATCTACCTTTCTTCGACTTCCCTTGTGACTTCCCACGATTTTTTGGGCATTTTCCTCTCTTTTGTTCCTCCCCTATTCTTTACAATCAAATAATTACCAGATGTTGAACTCTCACCTGTGTGTTTCCATCACATTTCCTCACTAAGGATAACACCAACAACATCATCAAATTTTAATGTATTTGAACCAAAGATAGAGTTACTTACAACCATTACCAAGCTATTCCAACTTTCTGGAAAAGAACATAAAATCAAGAGAGCCTTCACCTCTTCATCAAAATTCAATTTTATAGAAGTTAACTGACTAGTAATCATATTGAACTCATTTAAATGATCTGTCACAAATCCACCTTCAAACATTTTTAGATTAAATAAATGCTTCATGAGAAATACCTTATTTGAGGTTGAGGGTTTTTCATAAAATTTAGCCAAAGCTTTAATGATATCCTATGTTGTCTTTTCTTCTATTATATTGAACACTACAGATGGTTGTAGGCACAACTGAATGGTTCCCAGTGCCTTTCTATCCAAAATATCCCATTCGTCATCGGACATCGCAACATCTTTCTTTTATTTTCCTTGCAATAGCCACCATAGATCATTTTTAAATAAATAATCTTCCATCCACATCTTCCATAATTGATAATTCCAGCTGTTGAACTTCTCAACCTTGAATTTTCCTTCTTCCATTGCTCCCACTCAAATCTAGAGTTTTCTTACTAATCAACCAAAATACACGTGGTTCTGATACCAGTTGTTAGGGTTCAAGTAGATTAGAGCAATACAAATTAACAATTATATGCAGATTAAATAACCCAAAAATAACAATGAAGAATAACACAAAAGATATCAACACAAAATTTTAACGTGGTTCACCCAATATGGACTACATCCATAGAAACTCAGTCATCTAATGATTTTATTATCCAGTGTAAAAAAAATTACAATCTCATGAATACAATCTGGTGAATACAATCTCACAAATACCATGTTGCAACTTACATTCTAGCCACTTATAACAAGATTTTTGGAAGCTTGTAGAATTAGGGTTTTATAAAGTCATTTTTCATTTGTCGGTTAACAAAAAATTAACTACCGACCCCTTGACGTGCAAAAAGGGAAAAAAAGGACCTTTAGTAAACGTAAAGAACTCCAACAAGGATACGTAAAGAGTGTACAATTTTTGCATGATCAGTAACCACATAAAAACACCTATAGATAATGGAAAGAAACCTATGCGCCAGCCCAAGAAAACAACCACAAGTGCAAACACAAGTACCTCATCTATTAGTACGTCCACTACAAGTGCTCAAACTGGATCCATTCCATCAAATGCACCTGCCTATTTTGAAGTCTTGAGGTTGCAATTAGCTAATGAGAAATTGCAAAAAGAGCTAGATAATATGCAAATTCTTGGTGCAAATACTGAAATAGAAAAGAAGATTGCATTTCTCAAAGCTTTCATCCCAGACCCAAGATATTCGAGTTCTAGCCAATCTATTCTTGATCCCTAGTCACAAAACATTAAATCAAGTGGAAATATCCCTGGTAATAGTGGTGGTGGAGGTGGAGGTAGCAACAAAAGTAAGAATACCCAGTCTGGAGGTGGATCTGGTGGTGAAAGTTTAAATGGAAGTGGTGGAGGTGGAAATGGAAAAGACAATAAATAGTCTGGTGATAAAGATGATAATGGACCCCATAATAATCAAAGAGATCGGTTCATAGAAGACCTATACAAGTGGATAGGTACAGACAATAATCCTTTGTTGGGATTCCTGGCTGCCCAAATCAATTCCATGATGATGTCAGGAGTGTATTGGTTAGATTCTCTAGAAATAAAGCAATAATTGTCGAGGATCACTTAAAATCATTTATAAACATGATGGATGATTTTGAGGTAGAGGTTGAGGATGTTATGATGAAACTCTTTGTGCAATTACTCACTGAAGATGTCGGGGAATGGTATACATCCTTACCAACAAAAAATATTAGGTCATGGGAGGAATTTAAGAGGATATTTAAAGAACAATATGGTGACAAGACTGATGCAAGGTTCTTTCTTAGTGAATTTAATAATATCTCTAAAGGTTCAAATGAAATGGTTGTTGATTTCAACACAAGATTTCAGAAAGCTATGAACAAATTGCCTATTGATTTGAGGTTAAATGATAATGTATGCTTGGTCAATTATTGCAATGCCTTTGATTTAAAAATGAGTTATCATCTGCGAGACAAGAATCCTCAAACCTTGAGAGAGACCTTGAAGATTGTAGTACATATTGAAAATAAGAGAAGAGCATCAGGCAAGGTAGGGAGAAGAGATGATGTCAAGTTCTTGATGAACCCAAAGAAGGAAGATACAAATTTTGTAGAGAAAGGATCTTCCCTTGAAGACAAAATTGTTAAAGTTGCAAGTTCCATGAAAGACATAAGTTATATACTTGCCAGGCAAGAGAAGGGACTGACAAATGACAAGCCTAATTTCCAAAGAAATGAGAGACCTCCTAGGCTGTAAGATCATCCTTACAATACCAATTGGAATAATGGAAATCCAATTCAGAATACTCAAAAGAATACATAAATGAAATTTTCCCCTGATCCATTACAAAAGAACTCTGTAAAATTTGTTGAGGAAACACCTTGGTGCATTGTTTTCCAGTTTCCACATGCTTCCCAAACATGTTCAGTAGCAAAACAATTTGAAGAAGAATAAAATGAACCTGATGATTATGAGCCACTTGAGGAAAATAGTGAGGAGATAAATGTGCTTATTCACAAATCAGATTTTGATGAGGAAGAGTGTTCTTCAAAATAAGAGTCACATGAGATTGATGTTGACAATCAAAGGCATAAATTTGATGCTTATCATTAGTTAATTTTTCCCGATGAAGATGACACTATTGAACATAATGTTTGTGCTTTTGAAATAGATGAAATGAATGTGTCTCTAAGAATAACCTCTGATGAGGAGTATCAAAGGATGACAATAGAATTAGTTGAGCAAGCTAGAAACACTCATAATTTGAGAAATAGAATTGTGAATTGTGACCAAGGCAATCCAGACAGTATGTTCATCAAGGAGAAAAATGTAGAAAAGTAGGGAGCTAAGGAAGATGGTAGAGAGGGTGAAGTCAAAGCCAAGGAAAATAAAGGACCTAAGATTTGGGCTAAGAAGGAAAATACAACCAAGAAAAATTATGAGGTTGTTTATTCAATTGTCAAAGAAAAGAGTTAAAAGTCAAATGTGGAGCAAGAAAAGAAAGAAGTTGAAAATACATATGAGAAACAAAAGGAAAATATTGAGGAGAAAAGTGTTGTGCCTTATGAATTACCTCATAATCCAGTTGACATGTTTCAACTACTATCCCAAGTCAAGGTAATAGTCCATCTAATGGAGATGATGAGAATTGACGAACACAAACAAAAGGAAGTGGCCCTTATCAATGGTGCCACTATAGCCTATGATGATAAAAGGGTGTCTTCTCAACCTAAAGTGAGTTAAAATCAAGTAAATGAAGAAGAAGTGGAGGGAGCTATGAGTGAGATCCCTCAGATTTATTTTGGTGGTACTATCATAGCTTGCCCAAGTGATATTGATCCATTTTATGTGACTCTAATTATTGATGGGAAGCTTCTCAAAAATTATATGATTGATTCAAGAGCTTCATCTAACATCATGTTGGTTGAAATCATGAAAGAGATAGGTTTGAAGATAAATTATACCTATGGAAAATGTTATGCCATGGATTCAAGTGAAATCCCAGTCATAGGAGTGATTAAAGTTGCCCCATATAGATTGGACGCTTTTCCAAACAAGGAATTTGTTATGAGCATAGTTGTGGTGGACATCCCACCCAACTATGGTATGTTATTGTCAAGAAAGTGGAGTGCTTCCATGGGAGGTAGTAGGTAGTATGTAGTGTGACATTTCTTTTGCCACATTTCCAATTGAGGTAAAATAAATTAAGCTTGTGAGGGAGCTAAGAGCCCCACACATGATTGAATTTGTGCAACAAGAGTACATAATTCACTTTGTGAATACTGTTATTGAAAACTTCAGAGTTGAAGAGTCACAAGAAGAAAATGAAAAACAACCTGCACCCCTTGAAAAGGAAGTATTGCAGCAAGAAAACAATGATGAATTATGGAGCATGTGTTTTGATGATGCTTGCTCAAAAGGAGTTGGTGCAGGGGTGATACTCATTTTCCCTAGTGGTAGAACTTTTAAGTTCTTATTTTTATTGCTATTTGCATGTACAAATAATGTAGTTGAATATAAGGCTTTGCTACTAGGATTAAGACTAGTTGAGAAACATGGAATTAAGAAGTTAAGAGCTATTGGAGATTCAAAGCTGGTTTCTCAAGTTAGATCAAGATATGCATCAAAGAATAATAGGTTGAGATAGTATAGGAATGCTGTATAGGACTGAATAAAACAATTTGATGTTTTTGGTATTGTCTGGATGGATAGGAGTAAGAATTAGGTGGAAAATTTACTTGCCAATATTGCACTCCAACTAGATGACATTACCTATGCAGGCATTTTAAAAGTTGAAGTGCATATCAGACCTTCACTTTTAGATAACATATGGAACTGGTGGATTTTTAATGACGATGAGGATATCTTGTGGTTTTTGTAGTGTGTAGATGAATATGAAGGTCAAGAAATTGACTTTGGGGCTTTTGTAGAAGAAGTGGATGGAAAATAAACAATGCTTGGCAATGAAATTATTTAGTTGAAAACTAACAAAATCCCAAAGGGGTAGTTGCTTTGGAGAGGGTCTTTGATGGCCTTGATAAGAGAAATGCTAAGCAAACATCCACTCATAAGGAAGATTTGGAAGAGGTAAATATTGGTAGAGAAAATTGTCCTAAGAAAGTCTATATTGGAAAGAAATTGAAACCTCAAGTCAAAGCAATGTTGATTGCTTTGTTGAGAAGATATAGGCACTTGTTTTCCTAGTCTTATGATGTTTTAAAGGCCTATAGGAAAGAATTTTTTCAACATGATATTCCCTTGAAACTTGATGCTAAGACTTTTAGGAAAAATCAAAGGCCAATAAATCCTACATTGGCACCTAAGATGCAAGAAGAATTGGTCAAGTTAAGGGAAGGAGGTATCATTAAACCAATTAGGAATTCTACCTAGGTGTCTAACTTAGTGCCAGTGATAAAAAAGAATGGTGATATGAGACTTTGTGTGGATTTCAAAAAATTGAATATATCATCATTGAAAGACAAATATCCATTACCCAACATGGAAGCTATGTTGAAAAAGGTGACTGGTTGTGAGCTTTTGTCTATGATGGATGGAATTTTTGGATATAATCAAGTGGTGGTTAAGGAGTCCAAGCAGTACAAGATCACATTCACTACTCCTTGGGTCAATTATGTTTACGTTAGGATTCCTTTTGGCCTAACAAATGCATGTGATACTTTCCAAAGGGCTATGGATGTGACATTTTCTAATTTTATAGATATCTTCTTAGCAGTTTATCTAGATGACTTGACAACATACAGTAAGAAAGAAGAGGACCGTTGTATGCACTTGGAGAAAGTATTTAAAAAGGAACTAGAATATGGCATATATTTGAATCTAAAGAAGAGTGTGTTTGGGGTGAAACAAGGGAAGTTGCTTGGTCATATTGTGTCAAAAGAGGGAACAAGAATTGATCCTGCAAGATTGGATGCAATAGATAAAATCCCTCAGCCAAAGAATGCCAAAGGCATCCAACCATTCTTTGGATGGATCAATTTATTAAGGATGTTTGTGACAAAACTTGTAGAGATTACCCATCCTATTTCAAAGATGTTAAACAAAGGGGAAAAGGTAACTTGGAGTGAGGAGCCTAGTATGGAATTTAAGAGTATCAAACAAGCTATAAAGGAGGCTCCAATGCTGAAGTCTCCATATTTCTCCAAGCTTGTGAAAATTTTATCCTTTGCATCATTTCACACAATTTTTGTTGTACTATTGCAAAAAAATGAAGATGGATTTGAGCAACCTATTTCATTTTTTAGGAAATCCTTGTAGATCATAGAAAAATATGATATGTCTGAGAAACAAGCTTATGCATTGGTAAAAGCAGTGAAGAATTTCAAGACATACTTTGTGGGAGCTACACTCATAGCTTATGTCTTGAATGCTGCGATGAAGGATATTTTCACCCAACAAGAGGTTATAGGAAGAAGGTGTAGATGGATCAATATGATCCAAGAGTTCAATATAGATGTTCAAATCACCAAATTGGTGAGAGGACAAGATTTAGCTAAGTTGATGGCTGAAACCAACTTGGAAGACAACCAAACTAATATGATAGAATGTGTAGATGTTATACCTATATGTGATATGCAGACATGTGGTTCGTACAGGGGGATTGTTCAATATCTACAAACTATGCAATGCCCATAAGGTTTGGCAGATAATGAAAAAAGAACCCTAAAACTACAAGCTATTAAATATGTGATCATTGATAATGAGATTTGGTGGAGAAGTCGAGAAGGTGTATTACTCAGGTGTGTTGATGGTAAGAAAGCATTGCAACTCCTAACATAAATGCATAGTGGAGTCTATGGAGGCCATTACATGGCAAAGACAACTACGCACAAGATTCTGAGAGTAGGATTTTGGTGGCCCTCAGTGTTCAAAGATTCCCATAAGTTTATAAAAACTTGTGATGCTTGCCAAGGGTTCTCAGGAAAGCTAATTTTTTAAAGAAATTTTCTGCTTAGACCCATTTAAGTCCAAGCCCCTTTTCAACAGTTGGGTATTGATTTCATTCATGAAATTTCTGAGAAATCCAGTGGGGGACATTCTTGGATTCTTGTTATCACCAACTATTTTACAAAGTGGGTAGAAGAAATCCCCACAAAGAAGCAAAAAGCAAAGTTGTGGTTGATTTTCTAGTGAACAACATTTTGATTAGGATTGGAGTCCCAGAAAATATCATCTTTGACAATGCAATGTGTTTCAGATTTGATGGGTTTAGAGATTTTTGTGATAAACACAGAATCCAAATATCTTATTCTTCTCCTTATCATCCACAAAGAAATGGTGAAGAAAAATCAAGTAATAAGAGTCTAATGAAGATTATCAAAAGGGTGATTGAGAAAAATAAGAAAGCATGGGATTCAAAATTTAATATTGCACTCTAGAAAATAAGATTACTTTCAAAAACACTACTGGACATTTTCCATTTGTCCTAGTATATGGTTTGGATGAAAGATTTCCTCAAAAAAATTTGCTAAAAATGTACAAGTTTGTTCAAGAATATGATGAAGATATTTGTGATAAAATGCAGTACAGGGTTGATGCTCTAATAGAGTTGGATGAAACAAGGAGAGAAGCTTAGAATAAAACTACTAAAGTGTAGTTGCAAGTCAAACATTTATATGAAAAAAAGGCTTCTCCAAGAAAGTTTGAAGTAGGAAACATGGTGATGATGTGGAATGCTATAGCTCAAGATAAGGGTAAACATGGAAAATTTGATGCATTGTGGTTGGGTCCTTATCTGATATTAAACACACATGGTGAAGATTCCCACTATCTACAAAGTTTAATGGGAGAGTTTCTTGAACTACCAGTACATTGAAAGTTCTTGAAAGAATACTTCTCTTGAGGTATGTGTCTTTTCCATGTACACTGTAATATTATGTATATTTTGTGTTGCAAGAATGATGGTGTTGTCATTGATTTCAATTGGTCAATTGGTTATCAACTGGTTGCTATTGTCATTAATGTCATGGATGTAGGTTATTGGTTGTATATGTCAAGGATATTGAGAAAATTGTATTGCAAAAGGTTGTAGGTGTTCAGTGGTTGCTCTGAGTTTCACTCCTATGGTTGTGTGGTTTAGATATGTTGATGATGTTTTTTGGAAGCTGCTATATCTAGATTTTTGACTTATGATTCATTGTACAGTGTGAGTTGTGTTCACCAATTGTGAACTGAGGTTTTCTATGTATCTGGCTAAGGTTTGGGAGAACTATTGTTGGTCTGGGTTTCTATTTGGTAAAGTCTTATGACTTGCAATTATATAGTTAAGTTGTTATGATCATGTTGAAGATAATTTTGGTATCCGTAAGGATCGTGCTTAATTGTTCTATGTTTTACACTGGTTTGGCCAACCTTGTGTTGAACACTATCTTCGAAGTTGATAAAGAATGTTGGACCTCTTTGGGTCCTCATCAAGCATGTGTTTGGGTCACCCTCATTATAATTCCACACTAGAATATTTTGGCGCTGACCTAATTTGAATTTATTGTTGGATGGACGACTTTGGATATGTTTCAAAGTCGAAGATGGTATAAATACAGGATGAGTTAGCGGCGAAGAAGGACAAGAGAGATAAGTGAAAATAAATAGAGTAGATAGATGTGAAATAGATGTGAATCAGCGGTTGTGTGTGATGCAAGTGTGGCAGATCATTGCGAAGTCTAAATGTTGAGTTTTCGGATATAGTGAGCTGAAGGTGTACTCTATAATTCATGCATGTCTACAACTGGTTGAGAAAATTGTGGTGGAAATCTTTGTTTCCTTGAGATTGTCTTCTCTCTATAAAATATCTCTTCTATCTTCTTTGTATATTTGTGGCAGTGAGCCCTCCAGGTGGTTAGCCTTGTTTGACAGTGAGTCCTGATTTGGATAATGAGTCCTTGTATGGCAGTGGGCCTTGTTTTGGAAGTGAGCCTTCATAATCAATTTTGATATTCTCTATAGTGTGAGTTAATCCTCACCATGGTTTTTCCCTCATTGGGTTTTCCACGTAAATCTAGTGTTGTGTTTATATGATGGTTTTTAGTTTTTGCACTTGCATTTAATGTTTTATCATTTTAAGCAGTTTTAAGGATTTGTTCTAAAGGATGATTTAAAGGTTTAAATTTGTTACAACTGATTCTACCCCCCCTCAGTTATCTTATTCAACAATTGGTATTAGATCTTTTTTCCTTGGAAGAGAGCTTCATCGCTTAAGGAAGGTTCGAGATGGATGGAAAAGTTACTTATGATTATCCGAGGTTTGATGGAACTAATTATGCTATCTGGAAAATATTGATGGAAGAATATCTGGAGTATTGTGGATATGATGTGGAGAAAGATTACAAGAATATTTACACTCCTCCTGCTTATGGTCCAAGCACAACTGATGAGATCAAGGCACATGAAGCGAATAATAAGGTGAAGCACATTATGAAGAATAGTCTTATCCATTTCGAGTTGATTAAAGTTTAGAATATGAAGAATGATAAGGAAGTCTAGGATGCTTTGGAAAATGCACATGAAGGTGATGAAAGGGTCAAAGAGGAAAATTTGTAGGTTTTGGAGACATAGTTTGAGCTCCTACATATGTCAGAAGATGAGAATGTTAAAGCTCATGTATAGAGATTGGATGAGGTAGTAGCTAGAATGTGAGGACTTGGTGCTACCATAGATGAAACCATGATTGTAAGGAGGATTCTTAGAAATCCCACTGATGCTTACAGTGAAAAGGTGTGTGCTATAAAAGAACATATAGATTACAAGACTTGCACTAAATATCACTTGTTGGGAACTCTAATATCTTATGAGATGAGAAAGACGAATTTGAGAAATGGATCCAAATCAGAGATTGCTTTTAAGGCTACATAATTTGAAGATCCGGATGAAGAAAATATTGATGAAGCAGAAGCTAACTCTGTGAGAAGGATGAGGAAAGGCTCTGACAAGTATGAAGGTAAGCTACCCTTTAAATGTTTTAGTTGTGGAGGAATAGGTCATTATGTTGCAAAGCGTCTGGATAGAGCTAAGAGGAATAAACAAAGATATGAGAAAGAAAGGAAAGGTAAGAAGATCAATATAGCATATTATGTGAATGAGGATGCTAGTATATTTGATGAGGAATCTGATTGTGGAGATCCCAATGACAATGTATGCTTGTTCTTGGTTGTTAAAGATGAACCTACTTCTACTAATTCTGAAAAATAGGTGAAGGAATGCCCTTCGGAGAAGGCGAAAAATGAAGGTATTGTAATATCTACCCTACATGCTAAAAATGAAAATAATTATTGGGTTGTTGATAGTGGTTGTTCACATCACATGACTGGTGATAAGAGTAAGTTTTTTAAACTTGAAAAATATGATGGAGGCTTAGTTATGTCTGGAGATGATACTGGTGCTAAGATTTGTGGGATAGGTTCAATAAGTTTTGATGGCAAGCATAATATTGATGATGTCTACTATGTTAAGGGTTTAAGGCATAATATATTGAGTGTTGGATAGATGTGTAGTAAAGGATATAATCTTGTATTTGAGGATGAGAGATGTGAGATTAGGAAAGGATCCGGAATAGTGATTGCTGCAAGAAAGAAATTTGAAGGAAATATCTATCAACTTAAGGGTGTTGATGGACGATGTTTTATGACTCAGATCAATGACAATTGGTTGTGGCATTGGAGAATGTGTCACATTAATTTTGATAATTTGGTGAAGATTTGTGTAGTTTAGGCCGTGAGAGATTTACCAAGGATCACAAAGCCGGTTAATTCTATTTGTAGGAATTGCTAGTTTAGAAAGCAAGCAAGAAGTCATTACAGATCAAAGGAATAATCTACTACTAGACTACTGGATTTAATTCATAGAGATCTCTATGGTCATACAAGAGTGACAATTCTACAAGGTGAAAGGTAGTTTATTCTTTTGATTGATGATTATCCTAGATATACATAGGTTACATTTCTTAAAGAGAAGCCTGATGCATTATATAGATTCAAGACTTCAAAGTTATGGTTGAAAATGAAGTGAATTTGAGGATAAAATTATTAAGGTCTATAAGAGGTGGAGAATTCACCTCCCATGAGTTTAATATATTTTGTGAAGTGCATGGAATAAAAATATAGTTATCCGCTCTGAGAACTCAACAAAATGGAGTTATTGAAAGAAAGAATAGAACAATTCAAGAGGCCGCTAGATCAATGATTATTGAGGTTGGTTTACCAAAAGTTTATTGGAGAGAAGCTATTCATACTACTATTATGTACTCAATTGAGTTCAAGCAAGAGAAAATAGTACAAAGTCCCCCGATGAGCTATGGTGTTGAAGAATTCCTACTATTAAGTATTTCAAGGTATTTGGAAGAAAATGTTATATCAGAAGAGATGAAGAAAATTTAGGAAAGTTTGATGCAAGAAGTGATGAAGGCATTTTTCTTGGATATTTTACTAAATGAAAAGCTTACAAAATGTTTCAATAAAATACTGAGAAAGATTGTAGAAAGTACAAATGTCAAGGTTGATGAAGCAATGAAGAATTCAATTGATGTTGATGGATATGTATCTGATGAACCTAATTGTGTAAGAATTGAAGAAATTGCAAAAGATCAGGAAAATAATGAGAAAGAGAAGAAGAATGAAGAAGAATAAAAAGAAGAAGATGCTTTGGTGGTGTCCCTTAAGACCCCTAGATATGTGTAGAATAATCATTCATAAAGTCAGATCATTGGAGACAGGATAAAATGAGTATTGGAAAGAAGCATAATTGTTGCTGGTGAGGTAAATTTGTGTTTACTTTCTAAGATTGAACCAAAGACTGTAAGTGAAACATGTAAAGATGAGCATTGGATGGAAGCTATAAGAGAAGAACTTATGCAGATTGAGAAGAATCAAAATTGGGAATTAGTCCCAAGACCGACAAATAAAAACATTATTGGATCAAAGTGGGTATTAAAAAATAAGTTGAATGAGAATGGAGAAGTGGTTAGAAACAAAGAAAGACTTGTGTGTAAGGGTTACTCACAAGTAGAAGGCATGGATTTTCAAGAGACTTTTGATATGGTGGTAAGAATGGAAGCTATAAGGATATTCTTAGCATTTTTTGCTCATAAAGATTTCAAGGTCTATCAGATGGATGTCAAGTCTACATTTTTTAATGGTGAGCTAGAAGAAGAAGTCTACATGGAACAACCAGAAGGATTTTAGTTGTCAGATCAACTAGATATGGTGTGTAGGTTGAAGAAAGATTTATATGGATTGAAGAAAGATCCTAGAGCTTGGTATGCAAGGTTAGATAGGTATTTGATTCAACAAGGTTTCAACAAAGGTACGACAGATAGTAATCTATATTTTAAAATTGAAAATGAAAAAATCTTGATTGTGGTTGTATATGTTGATGGCATTATTTTTTGAGGAAATGAAACTATGTGTAAGATTTTTGCGGAAGAGATACAAAAAGAGTTTGAAAAGTGTATGTTTGGAGAGATGAATTTCTTTCTTGGGCTTCAAATTAATCAAATAGAGAAAGGGATTTTTATTTCACATTCTAAGTATGTGAAAGAGAGGTTGTAGAAGTTTGGGATGGATGGTTTCAAACTGGTATACACTCCTATGGTGACTGGTTGCAAATTAGGTAAAGATGATGATTCACTTAAGGCTGATCAGAGAAAATATAGATCTATGATTGGTGGACTTTTATATTTGACTGCTACTAGACCAGATATTATGCATGCTATCTTGTCACTAGATTTTAAGAAGATCCTAAGGAAACACATTTTGTTGCTATTAACAAAATATTCAAATATTTGAATGGAACTCTGAATTATGGCTTATGGTATCCTAGGGATATTGACTTTACAGTAAGTGCTTATCCAGATGCATATTGGGTTGGATGTGTAGATGACATAAATAGTACAAGTGGTGGTGCATTCTTTCTTGGTTGTAGATTGGTGGCATGGTTGAGTAAAAAGCAAGAATTAGTTTCTTGTCTATTGTTGAAGTTGAGTATATTGTTGCTGCATCTTGCTGTATGCAATTTCTATGGATGAAACAAACATTGAAAGATATCACAATTATGTATGATGATCCTATTTCTATCTTCTATGATAACACAAGTGCAATTAACATTTCAAATAATCCAATGATGCACTCTAGGACAAAGCATATATCTATCAAGTATCATTTCTTGAGAGAGAAGGTTATGGAGAATGAATTAAATCTTGAGTATGTTCCGACAAAGGATCATATTGCTGATATATTTACGAAGGCTCTTCCTAAAGATACTTTTGAGTATCTCTGGGAGAAGTTAGGGGTCATTGCCTCTCATTTCTTGAACTAGATGCATATGGAGATGCATCAGTCCGGTGGATCTATGGATCTATCTTTCTTCTAGACTGATGTTTTGGTGGCTACCTCTCAGGGGGAGTAGGTAGTGTCATGTGTTATCATTGTATGAGTATTCTATTTTTAATGTCAATGGAGAAATCAATGTAAAATATCTTTTTCCTTTTCCATTGATGTAAAAGGGGGAGAGGAAGAATGCCAAAAAGAGAAAGAGTATCATGTGAAAAAGATTATCTACTAAGGGGGAGAAAGAAACAAAAATCTTGAGAAGTGTATTCAGAGCTAGTATGTTATCTTTGATGGTTTTTCACATCAGGTATTTCCATCAATGATAAAGGGGGAGATTTTTGAAAGAATGAAGGTGTTGTCATTGATGTCAACTAGTTTTAATTGGTTATCAACTAGTTGTTATTGTCATTAATGTCATCGATGTAGGTTATTGGCTGTATATGTCGAGGATATTGAGAAAATTGTATTGTAGAAGGTTGTAGGTGTTCATTGGTTGCTCCAGGTTTTGCTCAGGAATTTTATCCTATGGTTGTGTGGTTCAGATATGTTGATCATGTTTGTTGGAAGCTGCTATATCCATATTTTTTGGCTTCTGATTCATTGTATAGTGCGAGTTGTGTTCACCAGTTGCAAATTGTGGTTTTCTATGTATCTGGCTGAGGTTTGGGAGAATTGATGTTGGTCGAGATTTCTCTTTGGTAAATTCTTATGACTTGCGGTTCTAGAGTTAAGTTGTTATGATCATGTTGAAGATAATTTTAGTATCTAGAAGGATTGTGCTTGCTTTTTTCTATATGTTTTACACTAGTTTGGCTGACCTTGTGTTGAACACTATCTTTGAAGTTTATGAAGCATGATGGACCTATTTGGGTCCTCATCAAGCATGTGTTTGGATTGCCGTCATTCTAATTCCACCCTAGGATGTTTTGGCACTGACCTAATTTAAATTTATTGTTGCATGACCAACTTTGGATATGTTACAAAGTTGAAGATGGTATAAATATAGGATGATTTAGTGGTGAAGAAGGAAAAGAGAGATAAGTGCAAATAAATAGAGTAGATAGATGTGAAATAGATGCGAATCAGTGGGTGTGTGTGATGTGTGTGTGGCAGATTAGTGCAAAGTTAAAATTATGAGTTTTTAGATGTAGTGAGCTGAAGGTGTACTCTTTCATGCATGTGTGCAAGTGGTTGAGAAAATTATGGTGGAAATATCCATTTCATTGAGATTGTATCCTCTCTGAAACATATATCTTCTATCTTCTTTGTATCTTTATGGCAGTGAGCCCTCCAGTTGGTTAGCCCTGTTGACAGTGAGTCCTGATCTGGACAATGAGTCCTTGTATGACAACGCGCCTTATTTTGGTAGTGAGCCTTTGTAATTGGTTTTGATATTCTCTATAGTGTGATTTAATCCTCACCATGGTTTTTCCCTCATTTGGTTTTCCATATAAATCTGGAGTTGTGTTTATGTGATGGTTTTCAATTTCTGCATTTGCTCTTAATGTTTTATCATTTTAAGTAGTGTTAAGGATTTGTTTCGATGGATGATTGAAAGATTTAAATTTGTTACAATTGATTCACCCCTCTCTCATTTTTATTATTCAACATTTTGTATATAGTTTTGGTTTGGTGTGATTTTTCTTTTGTTTGTTTGGTTTGCCTTGTCTAGGCTTTCCCTAGTTTTTGTTTCTTTGGTTTGGTCTGCTTCAACCTTGAGATTCTATGATCTCACTCTATTCTAGAAGAACATATGTCCCCAACTGGAGCCACTATTGGAACCCCTAAATGTTTTGTGTTCCACTGATGTTTGATGCATATTTGGCTATCTTTTATGGTCTGGGTTGTGTCCTATGGCTTAGGGTTTTGGTTTTACCTCTATTTTGGTGCAAGGGCATCAAGGCCTTCATAAGCTCATTTTTGGTTTCCATGTTGCTTCATAAGGTTATTTTTGGTTTCTAGGTTGTTTGAGTGTTTTTGAGTCTAAGAAGGTCATTTATGACCACTTGGGATCATGTTGATTCATTTTGGAATGTTGTAGGTCCGTTGGTCAAAATTTATAAAAGTTGTTAATGTTGCTCAAAAGGTTGTCAAGAAACTTTCGTAAAAGTGTCAAAATGGCATTTTGTTAGCACACTAATAAAAAAAATGGTTACAAATTGTTGGGATTGATTGGAAATTTATAAATTCACCCTCCAAATTTGAGTTGAGGGTTAATGGCATTGTGATTGAAGATTTGGTGAATGAAAGCAATCATTTTTGAGCATTTTCTAACGTTACAAACATGTTATTTCCTTTTGTACAGATTGTACAATCCACATGTTGTCCTGTAACCAATTGAATTGTGTTGGCATGTGAATCTAATTTAATTTTATTTTGGTTGCATCAATTTTCATTAAGTATTTAGGGAGTTATTGTATTTTCTTTGAAAACTAGTTGAAACCCTACCTAGGGTTTCCAGAGGTTGAATAAAACTCACAGACAGAGTTTCCATAGTCTAAATATCATGAAACCTTGTATGAAGATCTGCCCCATATCCATCCATGTTCCTCCAAAGTTGGAGGCCATGAAACACATGCGTGTAGAAGATCCAAATGACACTGTGTTCAAATCTACTGAGAGACAATCCTAAACACCAATTTTCTTGATAGTTTTTGTTAAATTCATGAATTTCTTGTTGTTGGTTGGTTTTAAAATATCATTTTATGTTACTTGAATTTTGTGTAGGCCAAAGGGTGGAAGTTTACAAGTTATTTCTTGTATTGGTTGAGTGCTAGTGCTTGAATGTGCTTGGTGACATTAAACCAAAGTTGGGTAGAACACTTTTCATACAAGTCTAAGTATTAAGACTTAGAGAACCATCAAGATATGTTGAACCAAGTCTGAGAGAACCCAAGGGTTTCGTGTTCATTCTATTCTTAATGTGTTTGCAAACCATAAGGACTCTAAAGTAAATTCCAAGTCACTCAGAGTGCAATGAGAAACATTAAGACATTATTGCATGGTTCATGATGCCAATCATGTGTTTGGACTGTGAAGTGTTGGAAAACCCTCACAAATGAATTGAAATAGGTCTACACAAGTCATTACTTCCCTACTCCATGATGTTTTTCTTTCCTTGAATGTCCAAGAGTATGATGTGTCAATGGTGACAAGGTGTACTAAGATAATTTTAGGTCTTTCTTTCAATGAACCTTTGTAAGAAGTGTATATGTGAGACAACCAAGTTGCATTAAGGTCTTCACCTGCTCTGCATCATGTTCTAGGGTTTTGTCTATGCTCTAAACCCCTTGAAAATCATAAGTGTTAAAAAAAATTGTATGCATTCTAATTTGTAGTTGACTGGTGCTAGCCTGTTCCCAGTTTTTAAAGTTACATCTTGAGCCATCAAACTCATTTACTTATCGAACCCTTATGCCTAGTTTACCAGTCGCTGGCCATCAAATTATTTTAGTCATGTCAAATGTTATGCGGGTTTGAAGATGTCTTTTAATATTTTCCATATTTCCTAAGTCTAAATCCATGCTATGCCTAAACTATTTTATCATTGAAACCTAGCGAATGACCCCTTTTAAGTCATAATTTGGTACACATGTCTATTAAAATGCTTAAGTCATGGTCGTCAGGTCCCACCAAACACATCCTATTGATTCCACGCTAGCCTATGGGAATAAAATAATCAGATATACAAACTAGAGGGACAATGGGCTTGTGACACTTGTCCATCCTTGTGGCAAGTCCTACCAACACTTTAAAGCATTGGTGATGAAAGGCATTAAAATCAATTATTTTCTTATGATCTAAAGAATGAATCTTGACCGTTCCCCACTAGCCCGTGGGGGACCCAATGTCAAACTCATCTCTTGGAGGGATAGTAGGCAAGCGCCATGTGGCATCATCGCCACTATCCATAGGAATTTTGGAGGCACTGAAATATTTGGATTAACAGCCCGAGTATTGGCTTGGAAATTAAATAGGGCACATATTAATGATCACTGGGTTGATCTGGGCTGTTGCCCACTAGTCTGTGACCATAGATCTAAACCCTATAGTTTCTAGAGGGCTAGTGGGCTAATGCCACATGGATTCTCTCGTGGCTTGTAGAGCATGATGGGGCCACAAAGCTAACAAAAAGGATGCACACATGGCAAGATTTTAGCTTAGTGGATGTTGCGATAGTGGAAAGCAAAATGTTCAAACTTTGTTGACTTCATTTGAGCCACATGATAGTCCACATCAAGATGAGATTGATGACATGAATTCAAATTTTCTAACAGGACAACATGGAGTCATTTTGGTTCGCATGAGTGAGCAGTAATGGCGAAGTTTATGTTTTTCTACCTAATTGAGAGCTTTAATCACCATAAAATCTTTCTTTAAATCTTGTTGATTACAAAATAATTTCCAAGTAATTTTGGAGATGTTGCAGAGCATTTCAAGCATTTAGCATCTTCAAATTTAGGGTTTGCCACAATTTAAACCAGTAAATTCAAATTGTACCTTATGAGTTGAATTTATTCTCGGTTTTCATTCCATTTCTATTATGATCATCTGAATTAGGTTGAAGGGTTTCTTTTAAGGTTTGATGTTCATTGAATTTGTCGTAAATTTGAGAATTTGGTTGGTCTATGCATCAAGCTTTCATTTTAAGCTTGTAATCCCTAGTTCAAAGCTATGAAACGCTAGGCTAGATTATCCATTAGTACAATGGTTCCAAAATTCCAAGCCTCTAGTTCTAAACCAAAAGTAAGACCCTTGGTCAAAGATTTGATTGACCAACTACCACCCTCAACAACTAAGAAGTGATTGGGGCAACCCATGTTTCATGGCCCTAGGGTTAAAGAGGGAATTGTTGAAAAACAATGTAAAATTAAAGATGCTACACTTCCATACACTAGGTGGACACTATTCCAAGGTTGGTTTGGTAATAGGAACACTCACATTCCAATCTGCAACCCGTAGAGATTAGATATGGCTAAATTGGTTGTCCCTAATATGTATTGGATATTGATCTCCTAAAAGCTGTTGCTCCTAACTATGAACCTCTTGTTAGGGCAGTTATAACTCACTTAGGGAAAGATATGGTTTGGGTTACAAGAGAGGTAATTGTAGAGGTTTTCAAATTGAACAAATGGAACAAAGATATGGTGGAGATTGATGAAAAGAAATTGAGAGAAGAATATGAGAAAGTGAGATCTACATTCAAGGTCTCCGTGCTGGCTCACTTTTTGGCATCAACAGGAAAGGGAAAGGGAAGAATTGTACTGGGACCATCTTATAAGGAGCCCTTCCCTATCAAGTACTTTGTCATCTACTTTTAAAAAATATTCTATTCTTTTTGCCAAATTCTAGGGTTTGACCCATCTTCAAGCATGCTAATTGCACAAATGTATATGGCTGCAAACATTCAACACCTTAACATCAAAACCTTGAATGATTTTACTACATATTTTTCAAAAGAAATGCATAAGGGTTTGGTAGCATTGAAGAATGGAAATATAACAGAAAGGTTTTGGTGTTTTTCTCTGTTTATGCACATGTTTTTATATACGAGTGCTTATTATTTTGGTAAAGATATGGAGTTAAAGAGAGTAGTGGATGGTATTGAGATGCTAGTTCAATCATGTAATCCATTGTTAGATAGGCATGAATAGGAAACTAGTTTTATGATTTCCAAAAATATTTTTTCCTCCAAGTTGAGAAGGGCTTTGATTGTGGATGTGCCTAGGATTCCACCTGAGTTACATGAATTCCTAAGGCCAACAAAAAAAGGCCTGATTTGAATTTTAGTCTCAATTGGGGGGATGTAATCCCATATTAGGATTGCACTATTATTAGGGTATATGGCACAAGGAAAACACCTCATGTAATCCCTAGGGATGTACCACTAAGAATTGGTTTTCTTGAGGTTATGTGGTAGTTGGGTGATGTGGAGGATAACTACTTGTTTGAGAATAGGAATGAAACCTTCTTCCTTGAATACACCATCTTTTATAATTTTTTCATGATAACAGATGGGTGGAAGAAAATCTGTTATAATAATCTCAGGCCATATGAAATGAAGTATCGAGCATATAAGAGCTATGACCTTGAGTGTTTTACAGTTTGGTTCCTAGATAGAATAAAAGGTGGGAAGTTTGTTCATAGCTTTTCATTCCTTGATGAATTCATCATAAATTTTTTTGACCTTAAGGTTTAGGAAGACAAAATGAGAAAATGGATTGTATTTGAGAAGTTGGAGAAAGCAAGAAAGATTAAAGACCTCGAATTCAAGGCTTTATCTAATATTGATAATGTGATTTTGAAAGTGGAGACAGTTATACAAAATTTTGAAAAGGTTGTTGAAAATTTAAAAGAATAAAGAGTAGTGAAAGATAAAGGGAAAGTTGTGGTCATTGAAGAGCATGATAAGGGGAAAGCCCGAATGACAAAAGAAAGACCAGCTTACCAGTCTCCCAAGAAATTTCATATTTATGAAAGAAAGAAAAACATTGTGAAGAAGTAATTAACAATTGCAACTCCAACACAATCAAAGGAGTCTAGAGCACCATATCCCTAGCAACAACCGTCACCATTGTCACCACCACATTCTTACACCCCTAAAATAATTGAGCTGGATTCACCAACTAGAGGGCCATCTCCTCCAAAGGAGCCACCAATAAAAGGGTAGAGGATTGAGGAAACTAGCCTAGTTGATTACCCCACCGATGATTTATATGATGAAATTGTTGACATAGAAGATGAAATAAGGCAACGTATGCCATCCCCTCGAAGAGACATAGTGCCACAGACTTTGAGCGTCAGATTGAGAAAGGTAGATTTGAGTGGGATAAATAGCTCAAAGGATGTGAGGATTGAAGCTTGTGAGAGGTTCATGGATGATGGTGCCTTTGTCAAAGCACAATCATTTCAAGAATATGTGTGGAGGGCGATGGAATATGAATATGTAATGAATATACAAATGAAGGCAAGAAAGAGCCCTAAATTGCCACAAAAGGCTATTGAAGTTGAAGTCTGAAATGAAATGAGAAATAAGTATTTAAATATCACTACAACTGAAGGTAGAGAATTGGTTAGGAAGAGTAAGGTACTACTATTTCCAAAATGGGATTTAACATCAGCTATAGCATTTGATATGGTTAGAAGACATGATGCTCCCATATTAAACAACAAAGAGGAGGTTACTTTGGAAAAGATAAAATTTCATCTCCCAATGGCACACACTAGCCATTTGGGCCTTGGCCTCAAGCACAAGAAAGCTAGAGGTTGCAGAACAAGCTATAGGAGTTAGAGGAGGGATCATTATCAAAAGTGTATTAGACACCTCAACCATTGAAGCAACTACAATGAATGTCAATGTATCCCACTTCACTAAGGCCATGGCGGAGTCCTTAACTGAAGGGACAAGTTTAGAACACAATATAATGACATTGTGGCTCAATATAATGTGAGCCAAAAGAAGATTGCAAAAATACAATTACAAATTTTCTTGTGGAAGGAAAAGTTCAAGTCACTACAACCAAGGTCATCATAAATAAAAATTTTACCTCCCCCCTCTCCCATTATTTCACCACCTCCAATCTCAGCTGAGGCTATGCCTCATGATTCTGAGGATGTGCCAATTGGACTATCAGATCCAGATACTTTAGATGTACCTCAAACTAAGGAGGTCACCAGGGAGGATTTAATGGAAAAGCTAAAGACTTTGGAGGAGAGATGTCAACAATCTGATGGGCTAATTCTGTTGGATTTTGTGGTTGTGTTGCTGATATGTGGTTGTCATTGATGTCCACACTATTAGCATTGATGTCTTGAAGGCTGTATATGTCGAGGATATTGAGAAAATTATAATAAATATGTTGAAAGCTACCTGTGAAGCTGTGAAGTTTAGTGTGGTGGAAAATTGAGTATGTTGCTATTCAAGAGTTTTGCTTTAAAGGGTTTGTTGCTAAGCCTATCTATTTTATACTACAAATTTTTTAGAGGTGTGCATCAAGATTTGTGCAAGTTGTGTGTTTTTGTGTTCTCACAGTTATTTTGTTACTATAGCTGATGTTTCTGGAAGAAGAGAATGTAATTTTGGTAATTCTAGTTTTTGTGTATGTTTGTGCGATGTTTGTTGATGTTTCTAGATTGTGCTCTATCCTTGTTAGACATCCACATTGATCGGTATGATCATGATCAAAGATTTTTCCTTTGTATGTTCGGTTTTTCATGTTCTTGGCCGACATGATGATTGTAGCGTGTTACGGATCCTCGTGGATTAATATTTTAATGTTTGGCATGTTCGAGGAAGTTTTTTTAGGTCTTCATTATGTTGTGACTAACTTCAGTTGGTGCACATTGAGATTTATTCAAGAATTGGGTTGACGGTTTGTAATTCACTTATTCTTTTATTTTTGGCTGACATAGTTGTTGATGTAATTCCATGTAGCGGATATATAAGAGTGATTGTTTCTTCATTTTGAAGTGTGTGTGGTGCATGTGAGCATGAAGTGTGTATGCAAAATGTGCGAATAAAGATCAGATCATTCGATTGTAGAGAAGAGTGTGAAGAAGATTAAGCGAATTGAGAAGAAGTATTTTTGTGCTTAATCGAAACTGTAATCAGGCTTTTGCAGAAGCTAATTTATCAAATCATATTCTTCAAATGGTTTTAATCTGAATATTTTTGTAAGACGGTGAGCCTTCCTATTTGAGCAGTGAGCTCTAGGTAGTGTGATTGAATGCATGTGCATTCCCATTATTCATCTTTATACTTCTAATAGGGTATAATCTTGCGGACTAACATCCACCGTGGTTTTTCCCCTAATAGGGTTTCCACGTATAAAATCTTGGTGTTCTTGTGTTTTTGATGTGTTGTTGATTCATGCTTTCACTATTAATTATCAGATATGAGATTAAAGGTTAATAAGGTTGAATAAGTTTTAAATTTTGTGACAACTTATTCACCCCCCCTCTCAGTTGTCTATTCTTGTTTTGCCAACAATTGGTATCAGAGCAAGTTCCTCTAAAGAAGTTTAATAGCTTGAGGTGATCCAAGATGGCATCATACAAGAAGGATAGTCCTAGATTCAATGGAACAAAATACTCTCCATGGAATGCTAGACCAGAGTGTCATTTGAAGTGCATTGGTGATCCCTTCTAGAAGATTACAAAGAACATATATGTTATTCCTCAGAATGGTCCCTCTACTCTTGATGAGATCAAAGAAGCTGAAACTAATATCAAGGCTATAGAAGCATTATTGAGTGCTCTGACAAATTTACAAATGAAAAATGTAATGGGTCTAAGAACAACATATGAGATCTAGAAGAAGCTGGAAAAATTGTATGAAGGAGATGCACAAGTGAAAGTTGCTAAACTACAGAGTCTGAAAGGCAAGTGGGAAAACTTGAAAATGAGTGAAGATGAAAACATTATTTCTTTCATCAAAAAGTAAATGAACTAGTGATGGGTATTAGATGTGCTGGTGGAATCTTGGATGAAGAAGAGATTGTGGCTAAAGTGCTCAGATCATTGCCTACTTACAAAATGAAAGATCATGCTATTGAAGAACTTAGGACGGTAACAAATGTGACAAGAGACATGCTAATTGGTAAGCTTACTGCTTTTGAATTAAGTGAATTTGGCGAATCTACTCCTAAAACAAAATCTGCATTCAAGGCTACTGTATCCAGAAGAAACCAAAAAAGATATGATCCAGGAGAAATTTCTAGAAAGACATTCAAGTATGAAGATGAGATGAAATAGATTGAAGATGAAGAAATAGAGTTAGAAGAGATGGAAGCATTGATTGTGAAAAGAGAAGCCAAAGGACAAGGTGAGTATAAAGGAAATTTGCCTATTAAATATTTCTCTTGCAATAAGATAGATCATTTTGCATCAAGGTGTCTTGAAAGAGTTCCTAGGTTCAAACATGATAAGCCTAGATTTCAAAAGAAATGTTAATTTTTTGAAGAAGGTGTTACTGATGACGAATTTGATAAAGAAAATGGAAATGGAAATGAAGATGGATGGGTATTCATTTCTATCATGGAAAATGGTACGGTGTCCACTGAATCTGCTAGTAATAAGAATATTGAGAAATCTCTTGTAGTCAAAATTGAAGAAAAAGATGAATGGGTGATTGAAAACAGATGCTCACATCATATGACTGGTGACAAAAAAAAGTTTCTAAGCTTGGAGAAATATGATGGTGGTGTTGTAAGATTTGGAGACAATAATGCTGGTGTGATTTGTGGCAGAGGCACTATTTCTCTTGGTGGTAAATATAATACTGATGATTTCCTTTATGTTGAAGGATTGAAGCATAACCTATTGAGTGTTGGATAGATGGCAGACAAGGGATACAATCTTCAATTCAAATATGGTAAGTGCATGATACTAGGAAGTTATAGAAATATAATTGCTTCAAGTACAAAGACAAGAGGTAATATTTTTCACCTGAGTGCTGCTAGTGAAAGTTGTTTAATTTCTCAAGTTGATGTAAGCTGGTTATGGTATAGGAGGCTGTTTCATGTGAATTTTGATAACATTGTCAAAGTAAGCTCCACTCAAGTAGTTAGAGATCTTCCTAAGTTAGTGAAGCCTACTAACACCATATGCAAGGAATGTCAGATGGGAAAGCATACTAGAATTTCTTTTCAGAGCAAACAACATCATTCTAATGGAATACTGAAGCTGGTGCATAATCTATGTGGTCCCTCTAGAATGAAAAGTCTACAAGGAGAAAGGTACTTTATGATGCTTATTGATGAATACTCTAGGATGATATGGGTTGCTTTCTTGAGAGAAAAATATGAAGCATTAGAAAATTTCAAAATTTTCAAAGCTATGGCTGAGAATGAGACATGTTTAAAGATCAAATGCCTAAGGTCAGATAGAGGTGGTATTCACTTCCCAGGAGTTCAATTACTTTTGTGAAGAGCATGGAATCAAAAGACAATTATCTGATCCTTGGACCCCTCAACAAAACAAAGTTGTTGAGAGAAAGAACAAAACAGTTCTAGATGCTACTAGAACTATGATGTTGGAAGGTAATGTTCCTCATATCTATTGGAGAGAAGTTGTAAGTACTACTGTATATACTATTAACTGGGTAAATATCAATGGTAATTTTGGTAAGACTCCTTTTAAGTTGTGGTTTGGTTATAAGCCTACTGCTAAATATTTCAAAATCTTTGGAAGTAGATGTTATATCAAGAGAGATGAAGATATTGGCAAGTTTGATGCTAGGAGTGATGAAGGAATCTTTTTGGGTTACTCTACTAAGAGCAAGGCCTACCGGTGCTATAATAGAAGATTGAGGAAAATGGTTGAAAGTGAAAATGTCAGAGTTGATGAAGACACTGCTAGATCATCTAGATACTGTGGATATTACTTAGATGACCAAAATGATAGTATTGATAATGGAAAGAATTCTTAGACATAGAATCAAGTTCAAATTGTTCTGGTGAATCAAGAGAATCAAGAAGGAGAAGCCAGTGGAAGTGCAAAAGAAAGAATAGAAGAACCAAAAGTTTGAGAGAATCCTAAATTTCCAAGGTATGTAAAGCTAAATCATTCTAAAAATTAGATTAGAGGAGATAAGAACAAAGGTGTGCAGACTAGAAGAAGAATTGTAGAAGAGTATTGTCTAATTTCCAAGACTGAGCCCAACAATGTCAATGAAGCATGTAAAGATGAATATTGGATGGAAGCAATGAAGGAAGAACTGATGCAGATAGAGAAAAATGATACATGGATTCTTGTTCCTAGACCTTAGGATAAAAATGTGATTGGAACCAAATGGGTCTTTCAGAATAAGTTGAATGAACAAGGTGAAGTGGTTAGGAATAAAGCAAGATTGGTATGTAAAGGGTACTCAGAGATGGAAGGTATTGATTTTTAAGAAACCTTTTCCCCTGTTGCTAGAATTGAAGCTCTAATTTTATTTCTTGCTTATGCTGATTTTAAGAACTATAAAGTCTATCAAATGGATGCAAAGTCAAAATTTCTAAATGGCGAGCTAGAAGAAGAAGTATATGTTGAGCAACCAAATGGATTTCAACTGACTGATAAGGAAGATATGGTTTGCTGATTGAACAAAGCTCTATATGGAATCAAACAAGCCCCTAGAGCTTGGTATGCTAGATTGGATAAATACTTGTTGAAGCTTGGATTCAATAAAGGTACTGCTGATAGTAATCTATATTTTAAGATGGATCACGAGAAAGGGTTGATTATTGAAGTCTTTGTTGATGAAATAATTTTTGAAGGTGATGATGACTTATGTATGAAGTTTGCTAATGAAATGAAAAGTGAGTTTGAGATGTCAATGATTGAAGAGCTGAAATTCTTTTTTGGATTGAAAATTACTCAGTTAGACAATGGAATCTTTATTTCTTAGTCCAAATATGTAAGAGAGTTATTGAAAAAGTTTTGCATGGAAGAATCAAATCCAATTGGTACACCCATGGTAATTGGATGCAAGTTAACACAAAATGATGATTCTCCTAAAGAAAATCAAACAAGATACAGGTCAATGATTGGTGGATAAATTTATTTGACGTAGAATAGACCAGACATCATGAATGTTGTATGCATGGTTGCTAGATATGAAGTTGATCTAAAGGAATCTCATGTGATTGTTGTGAAGAGAATTTTTAGATACTTGAAAGGGACAGTTGACTTTGGTCTTTGGTATCCTAAAGATGATGATATTACCTTGAGTGCCTTTACTGATGCAGATTGGGTAGGAGATGTGGATGAAAAAAAAGTAGTGGTGGTGCATTCTTCTTGGGGAAGAAGTTGGTGTCTTGGTTAAGTAAAATGCAGAATTCCATTTCCTTATCTACTGTTGAGGCAAAATATATTTCTACTACAAATAATTGCACTCAAGTAATATGGATGAAGTAGATGCTGAGAGATATCAGAATTAAGTATGATGAACCTATTGCTATATTTTGTGATAATTCAAGTGCCATAAACATTTCTAAGAATCTGGTGCTACATTCAAAGACAAAACATATATCTATCAAATATCACTTTTTGAGAGACAAAGTGAGTGAGAAAGAAGTCAGACTAGAGTATGTGCCTACTAAGGAACAAATTACAGATATCTTTACTAAGTTGTTTCCTAAGGATAATTTTGAGTATCTCAGAGGGAAGTTAGGGGTGATTTACCCTCCTAAACTTAACTAAGATGCAAGTCTTTGCATCAGTCCGTGCACTCATAGTCATTTCTTGTTCCAGATTGATGTTGTGGTGGCTACTACTTAGGGGGAGTAGTCAGATGATTCAGATATGTGGTTCATAACTTTTGTACATTTTCCATTGATGTCAAATGGGGAGAAGAGTAATGTGAATTTTTTTGTAAAAACCTTGGGGGAGAAGAGAAAAACAAAGGGGGAGAAGAGTAATGTAAGGGGAGAAGAACAATATGAGAAGAAGAGTTAGTTGAGAAGAAGAGTTAGTTTTGTTGATGGCATTTTTCACATCATGTGTTGCCATCAATGCCAAAGGGGAGATTGTTGGATGTTGTGGTTGTGTTGCTGATATGTGGTTGTCATTGATGTCAACACTATTAGCATTGATGTTTTGAAGGCTATATAAGTTGAGGATATTGAGAAAATTATAATAAATATGCTAAAAGCTGTCTGTGAAGCTATGAAGTTCAGTGTGGTGGAAAATTGAGTATGTTGCTATTCAGGAGTTGCACTTTAAAGGGTTTGTTTCTAAGCCTATCTAGTTTATACTCCAAAATTTTTAGAGGTACGCATCAAGATTTTTGCAAGTTATGTGTTTTTGTGTTCTTGTAGCTGATGTTTCAGGAAGAAGAGAATGCAATTATGGTAATTCTAGTTGTTGTGTATCCTCATGCGATGTTTTTTGATGTTTCTAGATTGTGCTCTATCATTTTTACACATTTGCATTGATCGGTGTGATCGTGATCGAAGATTTTTCCTTTGTATGTTTGGGTTTTCATGTTCTTGGCCAACATGATGATTGTAGCATGTTGTGGATCCTCGTGGATTAATATTTTAATGTTTGGCATGTTTGAGGAAGTTGTTATAGGTCTTCATAATGTTGTGACTGACTTTGGTTGGTGCGCATTGAGATTTATTCAAGAATTGGGCTTACAGTTTATAATTCATCTATTCTTTTATTTTTGGCCGACAGAGTTGTTGATGTAATTCCATGTAGTGGATATATAAGAGTGATTGTTTCTTCATTTTGAAGTGTGTGTGGTGCATGTGAGCATGGAGTGTGTATGCGAAATGTGCAAATAAAGATCAAATCATTTGATTGCAGAGTAGAGTGAGAAGAAGATTGAGTGAAGTGAGAAGTATTTATGTGCTTAACTGAAACTGTAATCAGGCTTTTGTAGAAGCTAATTTATCAGTTCATATTCTTCAGATGGTTTTAATCTAAATTTTTCTATAAGGCAGCGAGCCTTCCTATTTGAGAAGTGTGCCTGAATGCATGTGCATTCCCATTATTCATCTTTATACTTCTAATAGGGTATAATCTCATGGACTAACATCCACCCTAGTTTTCCCCCTAACAGGGTTTCCACGTATAAA
Organism: Sequoiadendron giganteum; assembly: GCA_007115665.2. Classification (NCBI taxonomy): domain Eukaryota; kingdom Viridiplantae; phylum Streptophyta; class Pinopsida; order Cupressales; family Cupressaceae; genus Sequoiadendron; species Sequoiadendron giganteum. The sequence continues at coordinate 13,610,827 of CM021109.1, forward strand.
ATCTTGGTTTTCTTGTGTTTCTAATGTGTTGTTGATTCATGCTTTCACTGTTAATTATCATATTTGAGATTAAAGGTTAATAAGGTTGAACAAGTTTCAAATTATGTGACAACTAATTCACCCCCCCTCTCAATTGTCTATTCTTGTTTTTCCAACAAATTCATGTAAGAAATTTGAAGATTGCGATAATAGTGCTAGAGAATCTAAATAAAAGGATTGATAGGAAATTGATTAACATTCATTCCAATTATTCTATAAGGTTTGACGCAAAAAGAAATTTTGATAGAGATAAAGAGGTTACTATTACTTTAATGGATAAATGGATCCCAAGAGCACAAATATTGAGGGATATGGCCATTGGGTCAACACATGATGCTAATAAGCCCTCCAATATTGTCCCTAACCTTAAGTTTTTAAATGCACTAAAGGAATCTCAAGGGTTCATTGAGCCTCTGGAAATGAATATTAGGGAATTGGTGAAGAATTTTGATGAGTGGAGGTTTAGTCTACTTCTAGATATTTTAGATGAAAATGGCGAAGTTAAATCTTTGCCAGAATGGACAAACAAATAAGGTGATAGCCACTTAGGTCAAGCTAATATGTGATGAGGTAGATGTGGAGATGTTTAAAAGCAATATGGATAACTTTACCCATACAGGAGTATTCCTCAAAGAGTTTGACAAAGAGGCAAATTAGGTGGTGGTAAAATATAGCCCATACAAGAAAAATGCAGATGATGTCATGAGATTTGATTGGCCCATTGATGAAGAATTTGGGCTCTAGAAGTCCAAATAGGTTGACATCTTGGAAATATAAGCTGGTGTAGTTATGAATGGTGACTGAAATTTTGACATTATGTCTGCAACAATAATGAAGGTTACAATGAGAGAAGTTACAATACATGGACGAGAACTAGTACAAATTAAGCCTTAGATATATCAATGTTAAGATATTGTACTCTCTCAAGTTCAAATGTGATGACATGGAATGCATACATGGAAGTGTGTTGGTGTTTTCTACTTTCTTCATTTTATGCTTTTCATCAGCAAGTTTTGGAGCACATGGAACAAGTGCATAGCTCATGGAAGGAATAACTTGCACTGAGTGAAGAGCCTTTTGGAAGGCTCATCAACAAATGAAAAATGTTTTTTGTCTTATGTGAGTTTCTCCCTCAATTTTTGGCAAATATAACTTCCTTTGAATGTAAAAGTGAATGTCAAATGAAAACATGACGTGCACAATTTGGCCCAAAGATTGTTTTTCTCCCTTGTTATTATAAAAGGGAATTCAAGGCCAATTTTATGGGGTTGGTAGCGGATTGATCTCAAAGAAGTTTTGTAACTATGTTTAGATAATAGGATATGAGTCTGTTCTAGGTTCTAAGAGTCTTTTGAATCTTGTAATGGTGAATATGATAATAGTACTATCATATTTTGGAATATAATTAGCAAAATATTCGAGGTTATTGTTCTTCATTGTATACTTTACATAGATTATGAATAAAAAGTAGTCAAATATTACTTCTATTCATCTTCTTGTCTTTCCTTGAATGTTTATTCATGGTTATTACACTTGTTCAAAGAATGAGTTAAATATATATTAACATGAATGAAGGCTTATGTGAGTGTATGCATGGATAATTAAGTATTGTTGGTTAAGTTTCTAGTATTAATGGTGTAAGGAATCATTGATAGGCTTTGTTATTACAAGAATAATGTTGTTACATACTTTCAATTGTTTGATTTAGAATTCTCCACCCTAGGATAAGGCACTGGTCATGTTATGTTACAGTTTCCTAGATCTTTCATAGCAGCTACATTCAAAATCAATTTCCATATCCATTTTATGTGTGAATGTATGTCGAGCTGAATTTACAATATTTTCTCATGCTTAAGTATGATGTTACTATGAAGATTAGCTAGATCTTTAAGGTATTTCATCTATTAAGAAATTAAAGGAGAATTTATCTATTGATTTACAATGTATATGATAATTGGCAAAAGAGTATATAAAGATACATCGTAGGGATCACCCTCCCGGGTTTTACAGAGCCCAAAGTGCAGAGGGAAAGCCTAGCAAGCTTTCACCTATTTGTTGGTCAATCCTCAAAGTTATTGACAATTGAATTTGGAACATTCATAGATAATTGATGAGATAAAGTTTGGCTCATTAAAAATAACCAACATGGCGAATGGGTCCTAGATGAGGTTTTTGAAACAATTTTTTTACATATTTTAAAGTGATTTTTCAATGGTTTTTAGATTCAGGTTTGTTATAGTAAGTTTTAGTTTGATTTTTTGTAGAATACAATGTGAAATTTAAGTGCAAAATGTAACAAAATGATAACCTAGAACACCTAATTGGATATGCAATTTTGTTTCAATTTTCAAATTCAAGCTAATATGATGTATATGATACACAAGATGATTGATTTATTTTGTATTTTTCATATTTGAAGAATGCAAAATATACAATCCCAAAACCTTATATGCAATGCAAATTTGAATGCAAAATAGACACCATAAATGAGACCTAATTTAATGTAAATGAATGCAAATAAATGCAAGATCTAAATCTAAGATGAAAAGGACTCCAAAATCATAAAACTGCAATGCTCAAAATGTTGGGTTGACCAAAATGAAAAGGGGGAAAATAGGCTTATGAAGATGAAACAAAATGATGCACCTATTTCACTCTAATTTCATTCAAAATGTGTGCTATAATATGAAAATGAGGAACAAAAATTAAATCTAACCCAACTACTAGTCAAAAGAAAGATCTAGAAAGGGTCAAATGTTGTGTACCTTTCACCAAAGATGATTTTTCAAACCTCACCAAGGACTGATTCACCCTATGGAAAATGGGTCCTGGCTAGGGCTTCAAAAAATCAGCTTTCGAGTTTTGTTCTGCTCAGTTTGCACTTCCAAATTCTAGCCGGAGACTGTCAGAAAGCCAAAAATAAAACCTGTAGCTCAATTTATGTGATTTGACAACTTTTCTTGCATCTTTCACAACTTTTCAACTTTCTTCAAAATTTCTTTCCAATTTATCTTCAACATAAAACTTGCAATCACACATCAAAGAGAGAATTTTTTTGCTTTGTTACAGAATAGGGTTTGCCTTGGTCAAACCTCGTTTTGGTAATTAAACCTTGAAATGAATGAAAGAATGAAAGGAATGATGAATGAAAAAATGCAATGTCACAACTCACCACACCTTATTTGAACCTTGGATAAATCTACAATCTAGCATGAAGTGGCCTCAATGAATATAGATCTTGATCATGAAACTTGATTAGAACAATGCCTTTGAATATGCTTGAATTGACCTTAAACACTGCATCAACATATTAGCTCAAACAACATGCATGATGCAATACATATTTGACATGATGAAATGAATCTTGATCATTGTAATAGTCCTCAATAATATGCCCTTGAATGCCTTGAAAATGCTCTTGAAGTGCTACTATAATGCTCTTGTGAAAATTGCTTGATTGCTTGAAAGTCTTGAAATTGCTAGGATTGCTTAGGTGAAACATAGTGAAATAGCCTTGTATTTATACATATCTTAACATTAATTCCAAAAATTCAAATATCACAAGCTGATATCGAATCATGGATTTCAAATCATTAAAATACCACCAAAAACATATCCAAAAGATGGGTTTTAGGTCTAAGTGAGGACCCATTCGCCATGTGGAAAATGGGTCCTAGGCCACTCACCTAGGAAACACATTAGACAAGGTGAAATGTTATGTAAAATTAGGGTCCTAGGACTAAGTGAGGACCCATTCGCCATGTGGAAAATGGGTCCTAGGTCATCTACCTAGGACACACATCTTCCAAAGTTGAATCTTGTGAAATATCATTTATGAATGTCGGGTTTTATCCCTTGGAATTTGCATTTAATTAGGCTTGGATTTGAATTAAAGGGGCCAATTAAGGCCAATTAACTCAAGTTATTTAATAAAGCCCTAGATTAGTGTGAAAGTGTAAAGATATACTTTACAACACCCTAAATAAGGCACAATTAAATCCATTTAATTAAAAAGGGCCTTAAACTTAATGTGAATATGAAAAATATATTACAACACTAAATCAATTAAACATTAGGACCATTTTATTATTAATTATTCCCAAATTAAGTGTGGAAAAAGGGATATTTTTTCTAAAACTACAGTAATATTAATTTTCACCATTGTTTGTAATATACTCATAATGGGTGATGGGTCCTCTAGCAGTGGTAGAGTTGGGTTATGGACATAAATATTTATTATAGTTTTCCCCACATGTTGATGCCTAGAATGCGATAATAAAAGATATAGGAAATGATAAATAAGTGATTTTTGGGATTCTCCAAATAGGTGCTTGGATGGAGGGAACATGTGTCACATGGTTTTCCATCATTTATTAAATTTTATGTAATGTTTATCTTCTCATGTTTGGGTGCCCAAGTTGGAGGGAAAGTACTAGAGCCAAACACGTGTCCTTTTTCATTCCAAGGAGGTAATCCAAATGTTGGGGATGTTTGGAATGAAGGGTCATCTTTGGGTGCCTTGTTTGGTGCATTATATGCCTTCACACATCTATAAAATCAACCTCTTGGATGTAGAATTCGAGAGGAATAGCTAAATGTAGTGTTACTTTATAGGAACAAGGACAAGTGGAGGCATAAGGAGGTTTTTCATAAGTACATAGGTGCTTCCATGTTGGAGGCAATGAGAAGAATGGGAGTGGTTGTATTGTAATCTCATTTATTTGATGATAATGCATACTTGGCCTCTCTTCTTGGTGGAGTTTTTTTGCCGCAAGAGTTTCTCCATGTAAATCTTGTGTTATGTTATGCTCTTATGTTGCTGATTTGTGCCTCATTTCTACTATTTTTGCTGATGTTATTCCTTATTTATTTCTGTTATAAGTTCACATAAGATAGTGTTTATAAGCATGTTATGTTCGTTGCTTTTTGGCATCATAAAGAAGATAGATCCAATAATGGTATTTCCATATTAGGGTAACTTAATTTTAAGGTTTACATATAAGTTTAAGATTTTCATGCTGTTGTAGTCCAAGATTTATATCTCATCCATTGAAGTCTTTTTTGGATAGAGATTGAATTTCCCAATAATCGGTATTGAACCTGCTTATTTCTCATCAATGTTTTGGATGTGTAGGGGGATTGATATGTGATGGAATGACGTAAAACACTTCCACTTTTCTTAATTTCATTAGAAAAAGATATCTCCCAAGGATAGGATTTACTTTCAACCTTGAGGTGAGTCAACCCTATTAGGAAGGTCTGTTGTTTTATTATGATATAAATGACCGATTGGATGTTTTGGAAGATAAATTTAAATATATTGACAAACTCAATTGTAGGAAATAACACTTTAAATACATAATATTATGATAGAAGAAATGGAAGCAACAATTTACAGGAAGATTTGAGAAGGGAAGGATGGTATGTACCTTCACCAAAACTATTTTGAACTCTACTATAGGACAAATTCACCCTTGGGTGAATAGGTCTCTGTATAGGGGTCCAAAATCTGATTTTGTAGTCCTTAGATCTCAGATCTAAGATTTTTTATTTCTCTAGGTTTGACTGTCATAAGGCTGGAAATAGAATATGTAGTTGAGTTTTCGTAGCTTGACAACAATGTTGAAAACTTTGATAAATTTACAAAAATTGCTCTTTTGATTGATTTTCAGTCCTTCTTCACCTATAAATCTGCACATACAAAGAGAGAAGAAAAATGTTTGTTTTCGGTTGAATAGGGGTTTGCCTTAGTCAAACCCCGGTTTGGTAATTAAACCTTGATGATAAAACTATGATAAATGGAAGGAATTGATGAATGAACAATGCTATGTCACAACTCACAAAACACTTAATGGCTGCCCTTAGAGGACTAAAGTATAATACATCACTCCACGGAGCTTGATATTGCATGAATTGGATTGAACGATTGATTGATTTGATGCTTGAATGCTTGAAACCTACATCACAATGTTAGATCCAAAACATGACATGAACACACATGAACCTTGATATGATAATATGATCTTGATTGCTAATGTAGATGGCTGATAAATCTACTGTTCAATGCTCTTGATAGTAATATTTGCTCTTGTGATCTCTTGATTATGCAACTTCTTGCTAGTTAGATTTGAATTGTTAAAATAACTGTATTTATAGGTGTTTATCTAATTTACCAAAAATTAGATTCCACAAGCCAACATTTGAAACTTGAATTTGAATCATTAAAATTCTACCAAAACATATTAAAATCTGGGTCCTAGCACTTAAAGGGGACCCGTTCTCCCTTAGGTGAATGGTGTTGGGAATAGGATGCCATTTAATTACATTCTAAACATATTTCATGTATCACCTAAGTCCTTGGAATGTGTTCCAAAACACTAGGATTAGGAAGAGATTAATTTGGAATGAATTAAACATTTAATTTGACATTTGTAGTTATTTCTAGATGAAAGGAGCATGTGGGGAAGCCTTGGGAGAGATTCTACAAAATAGGAGCACATGGGCGCCTACATGGGAGATGGGATACATATTGGTTCACTTAACTGGTTGGTGAATTGAGTACACTTCATAAATGCATCTTAGGTTCCTACAAAATAGGGATTTTGATTTATGCATGTTAAGTTCCTATAAAATAGGGATTGATGTTTATGAGGTTCAGTTCAGTCTAGTTTTAGTTATCTTTAGTTACATGTTAGTTAATTTTAGTTGACTTGAGTTGCATGGATAGATAATAGGTGGATACATTCAGTTAACAGATGGAGGATCATGCATGCAATTTTTTTTGCATGAATCGGTGATAGATATGTTTCAGTTAAACAAAGTTAACTTGGGCCCACATTGGGTGCCCAAGTTGGCATCTTTGAGTTACAACTATTGCATGGAAAATATATTTATAATGCTCAGTTAAGTGGGACCTAGTTTGGGTGCCTACTTTGGGGATGAGCTTGCATAAGATATTTTTGACAACTACGAGGTTAACACTTCAGTGTTGGGCACCAACTTTGAGGGAGACTCATGTTTGACTTATGCATGCATGTTTGAACTCAACTTGGTAACCCTACGCGTGGATTTTCTCAAGAGGCTTTGTGATTATATATTTGACAACTCTTATGAGTTTGTAAGCAAGAATATTTTCTATTATTGCAGCAATTGTATGGGAGAGTTTTGTGAGAAAATATTGTAGGTTGTGAAGAAGATTTGTTGAAGAAAAAGGAAGCATATCAAGGAGAATTGAATCAGTGCTATTGTAATCTTTTCAAAGGTTAAATAATACAAGCAAGACCAAATTCTTGTGGATTTTTTTCCCGAAATGGTTTCTCCACATACATGATGTGTCCTTTCTATTATGTCTTATATTTCTTCTACAATATTTTGTCTACTTTCTAAAACATTAAAATTGATCTAATTCAAGATTAATCATACACAAGGAATTGTGACAAAGAATACTAAAATTTAATCTACAGTTACATAGGATTTACAAATTTTAAGCTACATTTTTACCTTCATTTTCAACATTTGGTATCAGAGCTAATGGTTGGGTAGAGTTTGGGATGCTTTTCTCTTAAAAGTTTGAAGGTTTTTTGGTTGTAGTGGGAGCTTTTAGTATTGTGTAAATTGCTGATTTCTAAAATTAGTGTGTTGCAATGGGTTCTACTTCTTTTTTAGATATTGAAAGGTTTAATGGATCTGGGTATGAGATGTGGAAACTAAAAATGGAAGATCTCCTTGAAAAGAGAAATCAATGGTTAGTTGTTTGTAATGAGACAAAGACACCTTCATCAAGGTCAGATGAGGATTGGGCTAAGCTTGATAAGAAGGAAAGAGGAACCATAAGATTATGTCTTGTTGATGTTGTTCTCTTGCATGTTTCAACTGAAACTACCACATATAAATTATGGAAGAGGATAGGTGATATTTATCAAACCAAAAGTCTTACTACTAAGTTGTATTTGAAAAGACAGTTATATTATTTAAAGATGAAAGATGGTGATTCTATTGCACATCATTAAATGATTTTAATTTGATTTTGAGTTAGTTAGCATCTATAGATGTAAATCTAGAAGATGAAGATAAATGCATTTTGTTACTTTGTTCTTTACCAGAGTCTTATGAAAATCTGATTATTGCTATCAGTGGTAGTGGTGCAGATCTGAAGATGGACAATATAATTCCTACTCTCCTATTAGAGGAGATGAGGAGGAAGTCTAAAGAGGAATCCCAAGATGCTTGTTCATAAGAGGTAGGCTTGAGAAAAAGGAACCTAAGGGAGACAAGGAAGGAAAGGGTAAGTCCAAAGGACAGTCTAAAACTCCTGGTAAGAGTAAGGTAAAGTGTTGGAACTGTGGGAAACTAGGACATATCAAGAAGATTGTAAGAACAAGAAAAGGAGTTCTGATAATTCTACAGAGGAATCCTTGGATGATGACCTAGATGATCTTCATGGAGAGGATGGTTGTCACATTTCCATGTGTGACTCGGTATCACAATTCAGTTAGAGTTGTTGGTAGTGATACAGATGCATCACTGGTATGTATATCTTCATGTGATTGAAGATATGGTTTCTTGGTTTAGAGTGGTTGCTATTATGTCATGGTTTAATCTTGATACACATTTAGAGTTTCACATGGTACTTGTTCTCTTGAGACTAGGATGTTTATGTATGTTATGATGCATGTGATCTCCTTGAAGGAGATGGTTAGATCATGTTGTCATGTTTAACTTTTTGATTCATGATTGGAGCTTTGACATTGATCTTGTGTAGTTCTCTTAGCTATTGGGTACATTAATAATTTGATTGATTACTTCATGATAGTACTATGCTGCATTTGGAGTTTGGCATGGATTGGTTGGTTACAGGTCCTCATGGATACTTGGAGAAATAGGTGAGGCTTGAGTTATCTTATGGTAAGAGATATATGTTGGAATGGTTACTTGTAAGAAAATACTTTTCAACAGTAAAGATCGAGAATCCTACACCTTGGTTGGACGTGAGTTCAACACACTCGACAGTTCTTTATTTGAGAGGTATTTTCCCATTATATTTTTCAGATGTGTTATGTTTCATGCTTTGATTTATCATGGAATTGAGTTGATTCATGGTTGATTATGAAGACTCATTTAAGGATGGTTTAGCATGAGTTTATATGTTTTATCTTTCCAAGATATGGATCTTGAGCTATGGATAGTTAGTTTTGGAGGATTCATTTTGAAGGATGTTATGACATGGTTTATGGGATAATTTCTAGTTATGGGGATGGTTACCTTGAGTCTAATCTTCTTGGTTTAAATATTATGGTTTTACTTGACCTTTTGGGAGCTGTATCGTTAACTAAAAATTCTTTGATTGTGTTGAGGCCAAGGGTGATCTTCATTTAGGAGATGGATATCACAATGTCATGGATAGCTTGGTTACATGTTTTAGTGGGAGGTTTTTGACAGTGATGGTTTGATGTTTATCTTGTTGCCATGTATAGCTCAGTATCACAGTTCAATGGGAGCTTTGGTAGGATACGGTTATCTTCATGAAATTTGGAGAGGATGTAGTTTTTTCTTTGGTTTTGAGTATTAATCATTTGCTTGGAGCTTCATGATTATGCAGGTTGCATTTGAAGTTGGCATGGATTGATTGGTGAGTTCTCATGGATACTATAGAGACTTGGGAAAGGTATTGATTGAGAAACTTGACACTTTGATCAATGTTGCAGAAAATTTCTCTTGGTGCAAGAAGGTCATTGGCCTTGAGTCCTGTACTTGATTTATAATTAATAATTCCTTGTTTAGAATAATTGCAATCTATAATGTCAAGTGGGAGAATGTTGGGAATAGGATGCCATTTAATTGCATTCTAAACATATTTCATGTATCTCCTAAGTCTTTGGAATGTGTTCCACAACACTAGGATTAGGAAGAGATTAATTTGGAATGTATTAAACATTTAATTTGACATTTGTAGTTATTTCTAGATGAAAGGGGCATGTGGGGATGCCTTGGGAGAGCTCCTACAAAATAGGAGAACATGGGTGCCTACATGGGAGATGAGATACATCTTGGTTTAGTTAACTGGTTGGTGAATTGAGTACACTTCATAAATGCATCTTAGGTTCCTACAAAATAGGGATTTTGATTTATGCATGTTGAGTTCCTATAAAATAGGGATTGATGTTTACGAGGTTCAGTTCAGTTCAGTTCAGTTCAGTTATGTTTCAGTTCTCTTCAGTTGCAGGTTAGTTAATTTTAATTGACTTGAGTTGCATGGATAGATAACAGGTGTATACATTTAGTTAACAGATGAAGGATCATGCATGCACATTGTTTTGCATGAATCAGTGATAGATATGTTTTAGTTAAACAAAGTTAACTTGGGCCCACCTTGGGTGCCCAAGTTGGCATCTTTGAGTTAAAACTATTGCAAGGAAAATATATTTATAATGCTCAGTTAAGTGGGACCTAGTTTGGGTGCCTACTTTGCGGATGAGCTTGCATAAGATATTTTTAACAACTACGAGGTTAACACTTTAGTGTTGGGCACCAAATTTGAGGGAGACTCATGTTTAACTTATGCATGCATGTTTGAACTCAACTTGACAACCCTAGGCATGGATTTTCTCAAGAGGATTTGTGATTATATATGTGATAACTCTTATGAGTTTGTAAGCAAGAATATTGTCTATTATAGCAGCAATTGTATTAGAGAGTTTTTTGAGAAAATATTGCAGGTTGTGAAGAAGATTTGTTGAAGAACAAGGAAGCATATCAAGGAGAATTGAATCAGTGTTATTGTAATCTTTTCAAAGGTTAAATATTACAAGCAAGACCAAATTCTGGTGCAGTTTTTTCCTGAAAGGGTTTCTTCATGTACATGTCGTGTCCTTTCTATTCTGTCTTATATTTCTTCTACAATCTTTTGTCTACTTTATAAAACATTAAAATTGATATAATTCAAGATTAATCATACACAAGGAATTGTGATAAAGAATACTAAAGTTGAATCTACAGTTACACAGGATTTACAAATTTTAAGCTACATTTTTACTATAATATTACCTTCATTTTCAACAAATAGGTCCTAGGACCTAAGTCCATAAACACAATTTCCAATATGCTTAAATTAATGTTATCAATTGTTTAATATAGGTTTCCCTTTTGGAAAATGAGAATAATAAGGCTTTGGAATACATAATTTGGTCAATTAAAAGCTTAGTTAAGTCCAATTAATTAAGGGGATGCAAATTGTAGTGTGAAAATGTAAAGGTGTATAGTTTTCTACACTATAGGCTATACCTTTAAGTACCACTTGTCATGTACATGCATGCACATGCTATGACAAGTGGATCCTCATGGGGACTTTGGTTGGTCAAATCCTAGATTAGTCACTGATAATAATATGTGAACATGACTAGATGGTGATTAGATGGTAGTGGAGGATTAGGGTAGATTATGAAAGTGAAAAAAATAGAAAATTAAAAAGATAAGAACATTTATTTAATTTAGGAAGAAGGGGAATAAAGGGTCTAGGTAAATAATTATCAAATTGTGAGATTTGTAAATGCAAAATGGCTAAGACCAAGTAGCAACCACTCTACAAAAGATCTAAAATCAAATTTCAAATCCAAACAAGAGAGTACAAATGATAAAAGAGAGAAAACAAGAATGGAAGCATAAAATAAAACTCCCCTACCATAGTTGATTCATCTCCCTTGCTTCTCCCCCATTCTTTCTCAAGTTTCAAAGCTTTGCCCTCATATTTTGAAGTGCTTGAATACCTACAAATGACAATGAAAAGATAGGATGAACTTTGGAGAAATGTGGTTGTTAAATTGAAAATGGAGGAGGAAGGCTTCTTTTATAGACAACCTTTCAAATCGACGATCAAGATTGAGCTTTTAGAAAGATTACAAGAACGACGGACGAGAAGACATGCAACAAAAAAGAGTGAATGTTACAAAATGGATGGTCAAGATTAGAAAGAACCCAAAGATGATCGACGATTGAGATTCAAAAATGAGATAGTGGATGAAGAAAATGGAAGAATTAAAAATTGAAATTAATTAATTCATGAGAAGGAATCTTTGGACAAGGGGAGCATAAATAATTTTTCAAAATTATTTATTTTGAGAAAAAGGCAAGTGGGAGAAAATGGTCATTTAATTAAAATGATTTATGAAATTAATTTAATTAAACGAGGAAAATGGGAATGATACATTAAATAATTAGTTTAAGTTAATTATTTAATGTAGAAAAGAAATGTCATTAGATAATTAAATCATTTTGACAATTATTTAATTATAAAGGAATGGGGAAAAGATCAATAAATAGATAAATAATAAAAATTATTATTATTTGACTATAGGCGAATGATAAAAGATGAATAATTAAATAAATAATGATTTATTTAATTATTGAAGAAAGGGGGTGTTAGTGACGCAATTAATTTTATTTAATTGATCATTAGTAGAAGAAAGGTCAAGAAATGAATTAATTAAATAATTAAAATTATTTAATTAATAGAGGAATGTGATAAAATGCAATAATTAAATAATTATGCAAGGAAGAAGACCAAGACAATGGAAAAATGATTCTCACAGACCAAGACATTTTTTCAGTGTCTACATTTTCCCCCTCTTTAACATAATGTGATTTGAGCATTGTGTCAAAGAATAATTAATTTTTTTTTTTTCAAATCATGCCCCAGCGTGCCCCATTGAAGGTGGGATAGACCTTTGCCCCCTCGGGTTTTTTTCAATTTTTTTTAGAAAATTGAGAAATTATTTTGAAAAGCCACTTTGATGCACTGACGGGAGAAGAATTCAGCTTGCAGGCCATGAGGATGATTGTGGATGGAAGATGATAGTGCAAAGAAGATGGATGTTAGTACGAAGAAGATCAATATTAGCGTGGAATTAGTCAAATGAAAAGGGATGGACATTCTTGCTTTATAGATGTCAACTTGCATGTTTATCATCATTGGGTGGTAAAAAAATTATGAAAAATGGATCACAAACACCCTGGTATGACATAGATGAAGGTGTGCAATGTTACCACTTGCAAACGAAAAATAGTCAAAAAGACAAGGAATGCCATGAATCATATTAAGGACCCGATTGCCCCAATATTTTTGTCAAGACAAACCATAGACAACAAGCAAAGAAAAGAGATCATGATCCATCATCACTCCTCTAAATACTTTATGGGACATCCTTGAGGTGCATAGTAACATGACCAAAAACCAATCAAAAAGATAAGAAAAACTTAGACCAACAAAGTGTTTGTTAGAGAGATAATATTTGTTGATAGGATTGACAAGATTGATTTATTAGGCTGATTAGGTTTAGTTTCAGGATGATCGAGATAACTGATTTGATTGATTGTTTGACCAAAGTTGATTGACAAAGGTTGATTAATTGATGTGATTGGTTATGCCTGGTTTCAGGAAAGACACATCTTGTATAAGGCAAGATTAATTGACCAAGATGATAAGATTGATTGACCAAGTGACAAATGTGAATTGATTTGATAAGGTTTTATTGATATGATTGATCAATGTGATGACACCTAATTTCAGGAAAGAAATATCCTGTTTAAGGAAAAGAACACATCTGATAAAGTTGATCAATTGACCAGTTTGATAAACACCTAACTACAAGAAAGACATATCCTGCTGAAGGTGAATGACAAGATTGACCAAAAAAAATGTCTAATCTTAGGAAGGACACATCCTGATAGAAGACAAGCGAGAAGACCAAATGAGACAAATGACATAATGCCCCATTTTGATATAAGACCAATGACTTGATATTGACCGATGATAAGGGAATTGATTGATTGAAGATTGAATATTTGTTGGATATGTTTGTCTATTGATTCATGATTTTGTTTGAATGATGATTTCTTGTGGACAAAGAAAAAAACTAGACTCAAAAAACCCTAAAGGACCGACCTAGGTCCTCGGGGGCTCATTAATTTCTGGCCTTTTGTACGTTATACATGCAGAGACCTCATAGTTTGATATGACTTGACCTTGTTGTACTTGACAAATGACTAAATCATGATTTTCATTATTTGACCAAACCTAAAAAGGATTGACCTAATATCTCGGGGGCCCATTGAAGACGAGCCTTGCCTACGTAGAAAATGCACAAAGATAATGTAGTTTGGCCCTACAAACACAAACCAACTTAGACTCAGATTCATTTTTTTGGAAGTTTTGAAGTTTTTTGATGTTTTTTGATTTTGATGGTTTTATGACTTTTTTGGATTTTGATGTTTAATGAGTTTTTTGGATTTTAATATTTTCTATTTTTATTTTTATTTTGAAGGTTTATGAAAGCTGATACCATGCATTGGATCCCATGAAGACATAAGTCAAGGAATTCGCCCCAGTTAGGTGTAGGACCAATTTATTGTGTGTGAGGAGAATTAGCGGATGAATGCCAAGGATGGTGGTCATGAAGGTGAAGGACACTAAATGTCAATGGTCTTCAGATAATGGGAAGGATTAAAAAGCTTTATTATGGGTTTAAGTGTGAAATAAGTATGAGTAAAATAACTAGAAACACCTCTTAATATGACATTATATCAATGAATTCAATCAACAATTAAGTTATTAAAAACCAAAAATCCATTGAAAGTGTCATATTGCTCTCTATCTCCAAAGATTTATTAAACCACTGTGGCTCTCAGATCGTGTAAGCACTGTGACTATTAAAATGACAATCTGGAGAACGAGAAGTTGTCAAAATGCAGGAAACTAATCCTATATGATGATATTGTAAATTAAATTGACGTGAAACTATGATGAAAGCTACAGAATGCAGCCATGATTATGAATTCTACTGATGCTATGATGCTATTGCTATTGCTATGATGCTTGATTTCTCTATTGCTATTTCCTACAGAGTAAGATTGCAAAAAGTTGGGATCAATTTCCTATGGAGAAAGGCTGTATTTATAGATTCACGTCAGCAGATTTGCACAGGGGCAGCAAAGTAGAGGCTTGGATTCAATCTGGAGGATTGAATGGTGAGAGATTGAGAAGATTGAGAAGATTTTGGGAATTTTTCCTCCCCATGAAAACACCAGGCAAGATGATAGGAAGGATCAGAGGAAGAAGATTGAGAGATTGATTTCCAATTTGTCTCCAATTTGTCTTCACAACTTCTCGTGAATACCAATTGAATTAAATTTAGACATAAATTAGACATATAATGTCTAATTTGGTAGGTGAGTGAATAGAGGAAATTTTCTTTATGCCTTTAATTAAATATTTTGATTTATTTAAATTAGCAAAAAGGGGAATAAATAATTTAATAAAACAAACTATAGAAGTAGTTTATTAAATTAAAATAGAAGAAATATGATAATTAAACAATAAAGTATTTAACCTTTGTTTAATTAATTAAGATTGAATGATGTGATTAAAAATAGAGGAATTTGATAATTAAATAAAACAAAGTATTTAATTTTGTTTATTTAATTAAGATGAAATAATAGAAGAATTAGAAGATTTTAAATAAGAATTTAAATGTGAACTATACAAATAAATATTTCTATTTATTCAATAGTAGAGGAATTTAGGGTAATTAATCAAATAAATCATATTTAATCAATTAGATTCTCTAGACCATTTTTAGGTGTATACAATGGGTGAATGAGAATTTTTTATGGATGATAACTATAAGGATCATGGAAAATGAATGTGAAAGATACCCATAATAAACCAAGAAGGCATGCACAAGGATCCAAGGACAAATATGATATTGCCCCCGGTCAAGCTGAAAACCAAGGTGACAATGATGATGATGATGACAACTTTGTTTGATATGGGAAGGCCACATCCCAAAACAACGTGAGGATTGGGAAAGAAATATCTCGTGGATGATAATGTGACTAAAGGATCAAGGTCTACAAAAAGGCTAGGAATAAAGCCAAGGAATGTTTTGGATGATGTGCTAGGTTGCATAACAAGATTGTATGGATTAGGCTTGTTACATTTGGAATGAATATCCTTAAGACTAGATGATATTATGAAGGGAACTTGGATGAGTGGATTAGAATCCTTAAACCAATGATAAGGGAAAACCATTACCAATGATAGGTATGAAAGAATAATGGATTGATTTTGGTAAAAGATAGGAGACATGAGGATTATTGGCTGAAAGAATTAGCATATGATCTCCAAGGACTATGTCACATAGGAATAATTTTTTTTCTCTGAGGTATGGGTTTGGATAAATTATATGAAGGAAATGGCATGCTATTTCATGGATAGTGAATGACCAAAGGATAGACATTTCAAATTTTTCCCAAAGCATGATTTATTTTTGTGCCCCATTTCTTATCAAGATCAAGGTAGGTGGGAAAATGGATGAAAACGATGTTGATTGGATAGATAGATGGAAATGTCATGAGAAAGGCATGGGAGATGAGACAACTTTCCCCCAAGTGTAATGGTCCACATAGATAATTTGTCTTACACATGACACCTGTTTGCCAAGTTTTCATCATGGTACTTATCCAAAGAGCCATAAAAATAGTTTTCACTATTGGACGAAAGTTTTCTCTTTACTTTTTTTTTTCTTCTTGATGTCACACAAGACGCCTGTTTGCCAAGTTTTCATCAAGGTGGTATTTGTTTATATTTTTTATATTGACTTGATGTTTTGGATGATCGTTGATTATTCATAATCCTTTGATGGTGTTGATGTAGATCCTGGTGTCATGATATGCCAATAGTGACCTTTATGGAGTAGTTGTCTTGTCAGGATCATAGTACTTGCATACAACTGATCGATGTCATCATGATCCTTTTTGATACTAGGTTTGGCCTTATTGAAATACGCACATTGTGATAGAGTTCCATGTGAGTCCTTATGATAAAGAGTTGTTGCGAAGATGTGATGAATTTGTAAAGTAGGATTTTTAAACTTTAGGCAAGATGTAGGATTATGATGGATGATGGTAGGCGTGGATGGATTATTTGGACATTTGGATGTAGCCATTTTTATTTTCCAAACTTGGTATGGTGGATGATGGAGTTTGGAATTTTGATTGGGATAGTGTTTGGAACCAACACTTTTATATGCCTTGCATGATGACCAAAGGAGGCAAGTGTCTCATTTTTGGAAATGGAGGTGTTTGGATTTTGGATAGGACCAACTTCAAATGTTTGATCATGGATGGTATAAAGGTTGATGAGAGGATTATTTTGGATTTCTTGTTCAATGGTATGATTTTGATCAAAGATAGATTTATCTTGGATGACATGATTGGGAATTGGATCTTGATTAGAGATTGGATTAACTTGGATATCATGAGCATCTATAGGTGATTTTTGGGTAACTTGATCTAGATTTTTCATGGAGTTTATTTCATCATTCTTTGGTCTTTTCTTTGGATGTATATCCCAAGGTTTAAGCAATGGAATGTGATTTTGGGCAATGATAGGATTTTCTATGATAGACTCAGGATTTTGACATGGCAATAATGGAGTTTCAATAGCAAGATCTTTTTCAGCATTGGTAAGCGATGGAGGACATGATGGTGAAAAATGGTTGGATAGTGTAGGATTAGCAATGTGATTGGATAAATTAACTTTGCTTTCATTTAGGAGTCGAACAAGTTCCTTTGCTAGTTGTCCTTGAAGAGCATTAATTAATGTGCTTTTATTTGATGGTAATGTAGTTTGGGATGGAGTGGATGGCAATAGATTAGTGGATGATGGATTAGGATAAGATGTGGAGGATTGGAATGGATTAGTGGATGATGGATTATGATAGGATGTGGAGGATTGGAATGGACTAGTGGAAGGTTGGTTTCCCTTGTCAAAGTTAGGATAAGGATGATTAATGGACGTTTGATGGGGATTAATGGTATAGATTATGTTAATTGGTTCTTGATAAGGAGGATAGATGGATAAGGGGTTAGTGCTAATGGATTGTTGGTAAGATGGATATATAGAGGGTTGAATCAAGAATGTGGGTGATTGGTATTGATGATTGAGGATGGATTGGTATTCAACTTGACTAGGAAGAAGATCAAGGTAAATTGAAGAATGGTCATGATTTTGGATTAGGATGGATAAGGAAAACTTAGTGAGGACCATATAAAACTTGTGACCTTCAGATGAGAATGCAAAAGGGATATGAGACTATGCTATGTTTTTGTATTTTTTTGGATTATAAGTATGCAAGGTTATCATGCAAGGATAATGATGACCAAAGGATATGTTATTTTTTGTGATTTTTGGAGTAATATGGGGATGAAAAGTGATAGTGCAAGGATGATAATGACCAAAGGATATGATATGCAATGAAGCTAAATGAGACCAATGGATGCCAAATGACACTAAGGATATGGAACTTTAGAATAAAGGAAGAGGATGCTAACCAATCTATGTTGATCCAATAGAGCAATGCAAGATGGTATGAGACTAAGTGGTGCAGGAGCACCAAGTTGCTTTCAAGCCTCCATGAGGCCATTTGTAAATAGTTGCTCTATTTTGTGTATTGAGTCTTATAATAAGGTTTATAAAACCATTTTATAGGTTTTTGAGTCTTAGGAAGTAATATTTGAAGTCATTTGTCAAATAATGTGTAAAGTTGCTCCATATTGTAAAAAATTGTAAAAGTTGCTCAAGAAAATTGTCAAGCAACTTGTCAAAAGTATCATTAAAGTGTTTTGTCAACAAACTAACTAAAAGGTGGTTGAAAATAGTTGGTTTTGGTTGTAAATGTATAAGTATACCCTCCAAAACTCGAATTGGAGAGGTTGGAGAGGTTGGAGACATTATTTTGGAGTTTGATGAATGGCAACCTCAAGTTTTGTATGCATTTTCTGATTTTTAGATTGTTTTCAGGTTGAAGTTGTGCTTTGTACGGCCTGATATGGACTCAAATAATGGATTATCATATAGTTATGGAAAGATCTCTATTTCTAGTTTCCAATTATTTTTGTCTCATTGAATTTTATTGAGTTTTGTGGAAGATATGACTATTTTGGTGAGGGCAGGTTTAAACACTGCCTAGGGTTTGCAGTTTTGGTAAAAATGCAATAACTTTAGTTTCGATGATTGGATCTTCATAAAAATTGGAAGGAAGGTCTGTAATTATGTGATTTGAAATCTCACTGAAGGGATTGGCTTCATTATCTTTTTTGTGGAAGTTATTAATGACTGTTTTTTGCATTGAATTGTGGGTTGTTGTGAGAATGATTACACTATGATTTAGAATGCACTTAATAATTCTTTGAGATGAATAATTTCATGAAAGTTTTAAAGTGAATGGAATGTTGAGTAGTGAATCCTCTTTTCTCTGCATCACTAAGCTATGTTTTTGTGATTTTTTTTGGATATAAGGATGCAAGGTGATCATGCAAGGATAATAATGATGCTAAATGAACCTAAATGAAACTAATGGATGAAAAAAATAATGATCAAGGATAATGATAAAGTGTTAAGTTAACGATCATAGATAGAGGTGCAACTAAGGAAAAGATGAATTTAAGCTATGTTTTTGTGTTTTTGAGATATAAGAATGCAAAGTGCAAAAATCTAAGATTAAGGAGTGAAATGATGATAATGATGCTATGGTTAAAGGGGATGATGTGAAGCTAAATGATACTAGCAAGATGAAACTAAGGGTATGAACCTTAAGATTTAAGAAAAGGATGATAACCAAGCTATTGTAGGTCCAAGATAACAAACCCAAATGTCATTGAACTTTGTGATGACCAAGATAATAAAAAGGTTGATAAGATGAGCCTAAACTAAGACATAAGTTTGAGACCCAAATTTTGACCAAGCTGACAAATGATAAAGGTTTAATAATTAAAAGATGAAGGTCAATGAAAAGTTGGATAACTAACCATGGAATTTCCAAAGGCTTGATAGTCTTTCTATGTCTAAAATCTAAAAGGTGTATGCAACCTAAGATCTATGATTAATTATGCAAGGCAAAGCTGACTTAAGGTGCAATCTAAAATGTAATGCAATCCTAAATGGGGATGATGGAATCAGTTGGTAAAGCACTGCAAGTCTAAGGTTTAGATAATGTAAGATCTCTATCAAGATGAATTGGTTCATTTTTGGACAAGGATTTTGTGAAATTGTGGTTATCAGTCAGTTGCGGCTTTGTTTCAAGTGGTTATGGTTCACAGAGAGTTGTTTTGCAATTTTGATGTTTTGGGTTGGTTTTTGAGTGGGTTTTTGATTGATTTTGATGAGATTTTATTTGGAAAACATAGAATATAGTCACAAAAATTGTTTTGATCTAGTTTTGGGTGTGAAAAAGTTTGATTTCAATGTGAAAAATGACACTCATAGACAACATGCACAATCCTTGGGTGGGCAAGGAAACCATTGGTTGATATCCCCACTTGGATTGCTCAAGCCACTTAAACAAGGTAGACAACTAGAGACTTGGTGGAAATGGATCCCCCTTACACGACACTCACTTCTCGGGATCACCAAGTCTCATTCCCCAAAGAGAAATTTTTATCTCTACACATGAATAGTGAAAATATGGGGTGGATTCAGAGGTCTGACCTCCTACGATCAGCAAGCATATATAAAGATTTTTGGCCACTAAAATAATTGGTTCTTAGTAAAGGCATTCATTCAAGGTGCCCATACATGCAAAAATATTAAGTCAAGATTATGGTCAATCAAGAGGCCTCCCAGTCCCTTTCCAAGAAAGGATTTTGATGTAGCTCACAGGGCTACTAAGGGTGGCACTTGTTGGTATGAAACATCCACACCTATTGCTTATGACTTTCATCACAAACACATTTCTTATATAGTAGTTCAAAAGAGCTTGGCTTTAGCTTGTTATCACTTGGGTTGTTCCCACCTTTTGAAGCGGGGTGGTAGACCCTTGAAAAAAAGGTACACAAAAGTGAGGAAGTACATTGCTTTTGATCTCCTAGATTGCACAAAGCACAAGGAGAGAGCATACACAACGCCTTTGCCTCACAATTGCATGAGGTTCATTGTAATTCCAAAATCCAAATGTGGGGGTGGTTGTACAAGTGCCAAAGAAATGCTTTTGATCCTTAAGATTGCAAAGTGGTGCTAGAGGAGAGCATACACATCCAAAAGCACAATGCCAACCATAAGACATAGGAAACACTTGTTGATTTTAACCTTTGCTTATGATGAAACAAATACTTGGATTATTTTTAGACCAATGATGTGTGATGCATGTTCATTTTAGATCACATGAGTTTAATATGCATTTTGTTGCACATTTTAACTCTTATGAATGAAAAATGCATGTTCATTTTAACCTTATGAATGTGATATAAGTTGTAGTTGTAAATTTTAGGCCCAATGAGTTATTCATGCAAATTTTTTGTTCATTTTAATCCCCATGAATGAAATATGTAATTTTTTGTTCATTTTAAGCCCATGAATGATAAATGCAATTTTTTGTTCATTTTTAGCCCGTGAATGAAATATGCAAATTGTTCATTTTAAACCCATGAATGGAATATACAATTTGTTCATTTTAAACCCATGAATAGAATATGTAATTTTGTTGTTTGCAAAACAAAATGAGATAACGATAAAACAAATCTAAGTAAATGAAATGATAGGGAAACAAATGATTATGCTTCGAAAGAAACAGTTTTTAGAACTCCCTCCAAAATTGAGGCCACATGTTGAAAACAAGAGATTAGTAAACTAAAATTTTTTTAATGATAACATCAAACTAAAAGTGGTGATAAATTTCTAAAAACTAAACAAAATTTTAAATCGTAAAAATCTATAGAAAGCTAAAACATAAACCTTCAAACCCTAGAGATAGTTTGGCAAAATCTTGCACGACAAAATTGTTATAAACAAAAGAAAACACGAGTCTTAAGCTAAATTTTAAAAAGTTGTGATCACTAAAACAACCATAGCTTTCTCAAAACATAATGAAATTTAAAACCATTTGAATTTCCAAAAATATAAGAGCAAGACCTACAAAACCTAGATAATAGTTTTTTAATATTTTATGCATCCATTTTTCTGTTCTCAAAAGAAGATGATGGGATTTTGTGCAAATTTTTGGCTGTAACTTGCAAAACAACAAAAGTAAACAAGAAATCAAACAAATTTCTCTGCAAAATGGTAAGATTCACATCGGGTTCACCAAATGTGAGTTTCAAAAATGCAAAATGGCTAAGACCAAGTAACAACCAATCTAAGCCCAAATTTCAAATCCAAACAAGAGAGTACAAATGATATAAAAAAGAAAACAAGAATGAAAGCATAAAATAAAACTCCCCTATCATAGTTGGTTCATCTCCCTTGCTTCTCCCCCATTCTTTCTCATGTTGCAAAGATTTTCCCTTAGATTTTGAAATGATTGAATACATGTAAATGACAATGACAAGATAGCAAGAACTTTGGAGAAATGTGGTTGTTAAATCGAAAATGAAGGCTTTTTTTATATACAACCATTCGAACAGACAGTCAAGATCGAGGTTCTAGAAAGATTCCAAGATCGACGGATGAGAAGACATACAACACAGAAGAGTGGAGCTTACAAAATGGACAGTCAATATTAGAAAGAACCTAGAGACGATCGATGGTTGAGATTCAAAAATGAGATAGTGGAGGAAGAAAATGGAAGAATTAAAAATTGAAATTAATTAATTCATGAGAAGGAATCTTTGGACAAGTGCAACATAAATATTTTTCCAAATTATTTATTTTGCGGAAAAGGCAAGTGGGAGAAAATGGTCATTTAATTAAAATGATTTATGAAATCAATTTAATTAAATGGAGAAAATGGGAATGTGACATTAAATAATTAATTTAAGTTAATTATTTAATGGAGGAATGAAATGTCATTATATAATTAAATAATTTTGACAATTATTTAGTTATAGAGGAATGGGGAAAAGATCAATAAATAGACAAATAATAACAATGATTATTATTTGACTATAGGTGAATGATAAAAGATGAATAATTAAATAAATAATGATTTATTTAATTTTTGAAGAAAGGGTGTTAGCGACACATTTAATTTTATTTAATTGATCATTAGTAGAATAAAGGTCAAGAAATGAATTTATTAAATAATTAAAATTATTTAATTATGCAAGGAAGAAGACCAAGACAATGGAAAAATGATGCTCGCATACCAAGACATTTTTCAGTGTCTACACAAATAAATATTTATCAAGTTCTAGCCTTAGGGATGAATATAAGAAATGGTTTTAAATGAGAAATGGAGGATGACGAGATTAGTAAAATATATTATTTAATTAATATAGATTTCAAGAACATGGGTAACTAATCAAATGTGAATGATCAATTTTTTTAAAAATAATCAAAATTGATGAAATGCTAATTTTAGGTGTCTATATTTTTCCATCTTTGAAATGACTTAAAAATAATATTGTCTTAAAGAAAAATAAAATATTACTCACACAATTAGGGAGAGATTATGATGCATCAATGTAGAAAAAATATAGAAAATGTGGTTGTAGGTTGATGCCTCCTTAAGAGGGTAGGCAATCTAAAAAGGGTTTGGGTGGTCTCTTGAAAGAGGTTTAAATGGTAGAAAAAAATAGATAGAACAAAAATGGGATGAACATAAGAAAACAAAGAAAAATGAGAGGAAAAATAGGGAAAGGGGGGGTGAATAAATAGGGTTTGGGGGTGAAAACTACTCATTTTCAACCTAGACAATAATGAATTTGAGAGGAGAGTAGAAGAGTAGTGAAGGAAAGATGGAGAATGTGCCATTCAATGAACATCAAGTATAGTGAGTGAGGAACTAAAAGTGTATGTTAGAGAAAGGGCTAGCAACAAGTACCCCCAACTTAGAAATTTATTACATTTTAGTGTCACTGGTGATGGTAGAATATGGTTGAATGATGCAATTGCTAAAGCAATAAAAATTCAAATTAGTAGATGTGTCAAGGGTCAGGCTGAATCTATTGGGGACTATGGCAGTTGTGGAGCGAATATGGAATTTCATGAACCTCATGGTAGAAGCATGAAATCATAGTGATTGTGTAAAATGGTGGTTAGGGGAAGGCATAATGGTTGTTCACAAGAACACAATGGTTATGCAAAGTATAGGAAAAATGAGACTAACTAGCTACATGAGTAACTTAAGGAATGTGTAAGGTAACTCAACAATTGAAATTATTGTTGCAGGAGGAACCTAGCATATATGTTGTATAACTCAACGATTGCACCTAGCAGGTAAAAAGGGAAAGAGGGATGGTGATTCATGTAAATAAATAGGTTAGAAAATTTATGAGGAATAATCGATGTTGTGAAAATATATGCACTTAAGCGATTGAGGTCTCAAGAGACATGTGAGAGGAGATCTATGGTGTCATGTTTGGTGAATGGTATAAGAGAGGTAGAGAGGGTGAAACTATGAGCTTGTGGACTGAGTACATTGCAAGGATTTTGACCATCCAAACATAATAGGTGATGTTGATAGTGCTTGTAGAGTGATGAAATTCTGAGACTAGAATATTCCATCTTCCAACCTGGGAGATGCTCTATAGTCTCTCCTATTTGATACTCTTATCCTATATTATCTATTCCTACATATATTTATACTTGTTCTCTTAGAGATACATGACCTTTATGGGCCACCTTTTACTTCATCTTCCTTGCTGTCCTTAGGTTCCACAAGTCCTATGTAGTAAATTATGGTATTTTTTGGTTGTTGCCTTGTAACCTACTAAAATCATCCCCCCTTTTTAGAATTATGTGTTGTCCTCAAGACATGTTTTTCCAGTTTCCACAAAGAGCATGTTTGTAGATGAATTTTAACTATGTGAGTGTAGTGTCCCATTATTGATTTGCTTGTTGTAGGAATTTGATGTGTCCTTGGGTGTTCATGTGTGTTACCTTTTCTTCCACAAAATTATTGGGTATCTAGATTTTTTGTGCTATATTATTTGCTTCCCCTAAGATTCTAGTTAAGTGTGCCAATTTTATAATAATTGTCTCCCTTAGCTATTTAATCTACATATTTATTTGTTCTCTTTGTCTCCTAGACTTGTTGTAGCTGAGCATGTAGATTCTATATTTGTGTTCTTACATCCATATATTTTAATGGGTCATACGAGGAGGAAATCTATACTATTAGGGCCTCTATTTGATTGATTTGATCCTTAGCGTTTTGGTCGAGGTTGGGAAATTGAAGAAAAAAATGGTATAACATATTTGCCTCTACTTTACTCTCTTCTATATTCTTTATCTATACTTCCAATTGGGAGTGTGTTGCCACACACTTCTTTTTTGCCTCCTTAGCTTTATTCTTCGAAGATTCCTCCTAGGCCTCTTATCATATCTTGTCCTTCTATGACTGCAAGTCTTCTTATAGGAAATCTACCAGCTATTTGAGTTGTGGTAAGGGGCGAGAAATATCTCTTTGCATTTGTGATATGGTGTTCTATAATATGTGCATTGCCTCTTGTAGCTAATCTATAGTTTCCACATGTTGTTATAGGATTTCTTCCTTGGTGGTAGCATGGAATATGTCCCCTAATTGGAGCTTTTATAATGGGGAAATATTTGAGAGGTTCACTTGGGAACCAATAACTAGCAATTGTAGTATTTGCGGTGTGGGTGTTGGCTGCAATTGCTTTTTTTGTGCTAGAAATTATTTGATAGATTATATAGGGGATTGAGAAATAGAGGATTATCTAGTATTTACCTCTTGTCCCCATAATCACCTCCACTTGGTTGGATAGTTGTTGGAGGTGGTGCTATTTGTTACCTTGTATTTTCTTCTTCTAGTGGAGAATTATAGATTTTTCTAGTCAACTCCATTGTCTCCTTTTGTACCTTGTTTGTTTCTATGTGTCCCCCTTCCATTAAGGAGTCCATCCTTTATTTATTTTAAGTTCCTTATCTTGAGCTTGCCTCAGACACTATTTATTTTCTATAAGGTAAAACCCTACCTCCTAGATTTCCTTTCTTTATATCCTCCTCTATTTTTAGGGATTTTTCTCTCTTTTCTTGGAGTGTAATAATTTTAGCTCTAAAAAGACTTTGATTCCTTCCTCTAGGATATTTTTGAATCTCCTTAAATAATTTACTAAGAATTGTATTATCTTTTCTGTATTTTTTTCATTCGTTTCTTCATACATGGCTAGGACTTGTGGTAACATACCATGATAGATGATGGAATTTGTTGCGTCCATAACATCGATTTCCTATTGTGGTTGCTCTGAAGCTTCTGATTGTTGTAGTTCCACCACTTTATATGTATCAAGAAATATTATGCAATATTTTTTCTACTTTTCATACTAAAAAAATTCTATAGGAGTGTGTTGCAAGGAAACTACCAAGGTCATCGAGGGACTTATTATATTTATTTTTATGTAGTTGTTATGTACCACATGGGAATGAAGAGAGATCAGAAAATTGGTTGGAATAATGTGTTCAAGGAAGAAAATATATAACACAACTTGTGATAGATGATGATGGGTTCACATATCCTACAAGATCAGTTGTTATTGCTGGAACTTGGTTGTGAACATATATGATTAGAAAGAATGGAATTCCTACATTTGAGGACTTTGAGAAGCACAAAAATATAATCATGTATTCACACCTAGTTGTGGTATTGAATATTAAGTTATTTAAGCATCATGCAAAACTAAGAACAAAATAATTATGGACGATTACTATTGTTGATCATGAAGAAATATTGGAAAATTTGAAGATAAGAGATGAACCCTTAAGCACACTTGAGTAGAAAATCTATTTTTTCTATGGGACAGGTATGCTATTGTTCATCTTATTTAGATTCATGTTTTTTATGGGTTGAATTAAAATTTTGGATAACTATTAACTGGTATATAAAATGTAATTTTTTTGGATAACAAAGGTATAATTTCAAGTAATTCAGATCAATACATCCATGGTTTTGTTATGAGTACAATGAGGTTATGATGGTGTAATGCATTGACATATAATTCATAAGTAGTGATTCTTAATCTTGCACCATATTTGGTTTGAGAGAATGTTTAGTTCAAACTTTTTTGTTCATGTTGCTTATGCTCAATAATTTATCTATATTTATATTGAAGTCTACTACACTCGATTTTAGAGTATGAGGAGGTTATGACATGACAATAAATAAACCATTTTTGACTTTCAAATATGTCTTCAAGGTTTCTTTTCTTAACATTTCACTTGTTTATATGTGTATGTTTTTGGAGAATTTCAAGCCGAGGAAAGATAATTGAGATCAATAGTCATAAATTTTGTAGTGGTCACATATCATTCATAAGGTGACATCCAAATATAATTCTTAAGTAGTGATTCCTAATATTCCATCATATTTGGTTTGAGAGAATGTTAAGTTAAAAATTTCTAGTTCATGATGCTTATGCTCAACAATTTGTATATATTATATACAAGTCTACTACACTCAAGTTTGGATCACAACTAGGTTACAATCATAATTAATCCATCATATAATTCATAAGGTGACTCTACAATAGAATTATAAGTAGTGATTATTAATCTTGCATAATATTTAGTTTGTAGTTCATGTTGCTTATGCTCAACAATTTATTTATATTTATATGCAAGCCTATTTTTTTTTAGAGAAGTGAGTGAGGGAAAGTGGCTTCTATGAGGAAAATGATAGGGATAATCTTAGGGTGGTAGAGATGAGAATGGCATGTAGCCATAGAGAGAGAAATATGATATGCATAAATTTTGTACACTTTAGGATGGTAGAGATGAGAATGGAATGTGGCCATAAAGAGGGAAATATGATATGCATACAATTTGTACACCTTAGGGTTCTAGATTGATCAAGATGGAATGTATCTAAAGAGTGGGTGATTTGTTCAAGGATAGTGATAGGGATCACCATATGGTGCATTGATGTATTTATACATGAGGACTGAAAAATATGATATGCATGTTATTAGTTATATTGACATGATAGATGTGATGTTTTATTTGTATGTTAAACAAGCACATGGTATGTAGCTAGATTAACAATGGATATATGATGTTTTATATGTATGATAACAATGCACATGGTGTTGAGCTTCTCTTTTGGTAATTTTCCTTGATGTCAAAGTTGTGTTTCAGATTGGTATATTGGTGATTGATTATCAGTTGCATTGTTTACATTCACATGGTTGGCACTCTTGTTCATATTCAGTTTTGGCATACTTGGTTTTGGCTTCAACATTGTGATGATGGTTTTGATGGTATTGATCTTTTGACCCCATGTCTATATTACAAGGCATCTTGTTTACAAGATTATTATTCTATGTTCAGGTTGATAATGGCATTCACAGGGTTTTGTTTTCAGGTGTTTGTGATGTTCAATTCAGCTGAGGTTCTCATCACATTTGTATGACAGGTGGTATAGTACTAGTTTCATAGGTTTGACATTTCCAGCTATATTGTGCTAAGGTGATCTCCAGGTTTTCATTTTGTATATCTGTCTATGATCATGCTTTCATTTCATATAGCTATTTATATAGCTTTGGCTTACAAGCTAATATCATTTGGCCTCTATTTTGAAAAAGGTTATTTCATGGCAATTTTGTAATGTTGATTGGTGGCATCACTTTGGCTTACCTACATTTGAAAATGACCTAGAAAGAAGTCGCATGTTTATCGGGTCCTATAATTGATATTTCATTAGGCCTTAGGGCCGACAATAGGGATGAGGAATTAATTATTGAAAGTCACATTAAAAGTGACAAGGCTTCGACTCTAGGAAACAATGTTTTATTCATTAAGGTGGTTGGAATTTTTGTTAAGGTCATAACAATTATCAAGGTGATAATTGTGTCAGCATTACAGGGCTTTGACATCGAATTTTCTAAATGTTTATAATGATGTCTTTTTGACTTAAGTCCTTTCAGACCTCAAGCTTTATGAATTTGTGAAAAAGGCATAGAATGCCTTTGATTCGACTGTCTTGAGGAAAAAGGCAAGTGAAAGGAGTCTAGGGAAAATATTTTTGTTGTTTCATTTTGCTAAGGGCTGAAACCCTAGGTTCTGTCACTGCCATGAGTAACTTGTCACAATTGTTACTCTCTTTGTTGCAACATATGGAAAAATGTGAGAGCTCGAGCATGAAAGGAACTCAACTGGTTTGCTCAATCTCCTATTTTGGTAATCTCTTCATACAAATTCTCATACACTCTCTTTCAGACTATTTCAGGTATTCTTCTTATCATTTGAAGTATGGGGAACCGTTACTACTCTTGGCATGAAAATAGAAGACAATTTCTGTTCTTTTATTTGAATTTGAAAATGATGCATTCGGTTCAATTACTCTGAATTTCTGTTTGTGGGTGGTTTGAAAGCATTGCTTATTTTTGCTCACCATGACTAGGGTTTGATTAAAAATCTATTTTAGGTTCTTGCAGTATGTTTTTTTTGTTTCTAGCAACATGGAAAATGTTTTTCTAAGGATATAGAGTCTATATGATCTCCACCTGTCATTATTTTTTAAAGGGTATCTGAAATATGTATTGTTGTTTCCTACATTTTTATCAGATGTTATGACATGTAGATCAATTATTCTTTCAAGGTTCTGGTTTCAAATACAAAATTGACAAATTGGCTTTCGAGCAAGAAAGAAACCTTGGTTGAAGATTCAAAATAAAAAATGATTACATCCACCTTTCACGGGCTTTGAGGGTTTCAATGCTATTTTCTTAATATATACATTTCTGCTCATTCTGTTAGTAGAAATCTATTTTTTTTTGTGGTCACTTCTTTGATTCTAAAAAGAAACTTGGCTCAATTCAACAAAAATTAGTAATATTGCATATACCTTTGTTGTTGAAAAATAGAGAGAGGTTTTTTGATTTGTATAAGAAAAATGAGAGAGAGAAACTGTCTGAAAAAAGATATGTGAAATTGAATAAAACATATTGTATGGTCTATTTTGACAGACATGTTATACTTTGAAATTGTAAATCTAAAATACAAGAAAAACACAAGCTGACTTAAAATTAGATAATGACTAGAATTCTGGAGGTTGAACTTAGAACCTTGAGGATTGTAGGTATTGTCTATTGAGAGGCACTTGTGAGAAAAGAGAGAAACATAGAGTCCCTCTGTATCATTGTATTTTCTGTAAAATGGAAAGGGCTTGGTGCTCCTTGAAATTAGTGTTTCAAAATGAGGGGTTGGTGCTCCTTGAGTTGATGCTCAAAAATCATCCTATAAGGCATTGTTAAAAGTGGTTTTTCAAATATAAGCCTAAAAAGGTAGCAGTTTAGGAGTGGTTTTTCTACTCCAGGAGGGTTTTCCACTCAGCATATCTTGTGTGACTTTGCTCATCTATGGTTCCTCTGATTTATTGTGTGAATGTTTTATTATGCAATGTTTCACTATCATAGTTCTCATTTCAGTTATATGTGATTGCATTCAATATATGGATGAGTTAATCATTGATAAATGAGAGCAAAAATCTGTTTTGTTTCATTTTCTGTAAAATTTGTGAAATCAGTTCATGACACTAATTCACGTCCCCCTCTCAGTGTTTTTTTTCACTCCAACAATTGGTATCAAAGCGTAGGGTCCTCTGATAGGTCTAACCAACCTAGGATTGATTCTGGTCTTGGAGTTTGTTTAAAATGTCTCAAGCTCATGAAGGCACATCTATTACTAGAGCTCCATTATTTGATGGAACGGATTATGTATTATGGAAAATTAGAATGGAGACTTATTTGACTTCTATTGATCTTGATGTGTGGAGCATAGTGTTAAATGGGTACACTATACCAACTACATTGCCCACAACTTTTGGTGAGAAGAAAAAATATGAAACTAATGCTAGAGAAAAACATGCTCTCTTGTGTGCATTGACTAAAGATACAAACTCATGCACTGCAACTCTGCTAGGGATATCTGGATTAAACTTGAAACCATCTATCAAGGAAATGAAAAAGTTAAATAGTCAAAATTCCTTACTCTAAAACATCAGTTTGAGGAAATAAAAATGAGGGACGATGAAAAAGTAGCTGATTACTTCTTGAGAGTTGATGAAATTGTCAATGCTATGAAAGGTCTGGGAGAAGAAGTAAAAGAATTCAATGTTGAAACTAAGGTCATCAAAACCTTACCGACTAAATTTGAAGATAAGGTCTCTACTCTAGAAGAAAAGAAACACTTTGACTAGCTTACCCTAGACAGCTTACAAGGCACTCTGACTACCTATGAAATGAGAATCAGCAAAAACAATTCCTCTACAAAAGATACTGCCTTTAACACTGAAAGGAAAGAAAAAGATGAGTTTAGTGAATTAGAATTTTCTGATTCTAAAGAATCTGATTTTGTTAGAAAGCTCAAAAAGGGGTCTAGAAAATATAAGGGAAAACTTCCCTTTAAGTGTTTTAACTATGGAAAAATAGTTCACTTTGCTGCAAAGTGCCCCTATAGTGATATGAATAGTGACAATGAGAAATCTAAAAATATGCCTAAGAAAAAGGCCTATAGACCTAAACAAAAATTCAACTTCAAAAAGAAGAAGAGTCTGTTTAGGAAAAATGAAACAAACACTGAATCTGAAGATTCTTTAGACGAAGAAGATGAAAACTTATTCATGGTTGAAATCATTTAGCAAGAAGATACTAATAGCAATGATGCTAAAGATGGCGAAGTAGATCTAGAAGGTGAACTGAAATGTGTTTTAAAAGAGATTCGAAAACTCAAAAAAAAAATGCTTGCTCAAGAACAAAATTCTACTCAAGCTCTTTCTCAAGAGCAATTTTCAAATCAAGAAATAGTCTCCTTGAAGACTCAACTTGAAGAAGCCAAGAGAGTTGAGGATTGTCTTCATATCGGTATAAGTAGTAAAGATCAGGAAATTCAAAATCTTGAACATGAAATTGTTGATCTTAGGAAGACCATTGAAAAGTATGAGAGTACTCTAAAATTGAATGACATGCTCAGTAAGCAGAAATTGAAAAAGGACAAAACTGGTATTGGGTTCATGAAGGGTGAATGTTCAAATGATGGTGCAAAGAAAAATGATGTTGCTGCAAATAAATATTCTGAATCTAATCATCTTGATTCTGATAAGAATCATGTTCATCCTTTTAGGAATAACATAACATCATATAATTTCAACCCTTTCTTTTATGGGTACTATTTTTTCTGAAACAGATTTGGCCACAAAGTGAGCTCTTGTAGGTTAATGAATCCTAGAACACCTAGATTTGGTCATAAGCAAAACCTTGGTTTTTCTAGATAGATTAGATGCTTTAAATGCAATGTCATGGGTCATTTTGGTAAGCAGTGCAAAGCTGATCTGCAAAATAAATAGCAGAAAACCAAAAAGGTTTGGAAACCTAAAAATGTCAAAAACATAGAGCAAACTATGTTAGAGTTCAAACTTCTTTTCACTCCAAGATAAAGGACTTATGGGTCCTGAACAGTGGTTGTTCTAACCACATGACTGGTGACAAAGAAAAATTCATAAATCTTGAAGATTATGTAGGCGGGTATGTGAAGTTTGGTGACAATTCTGGTATACAAATCAAAGGTAGAGGTTCACTTCTTCTGAATGAGGACACTCCTATCTACAATGTGCATTACGTAGAAGGACTAAAGCACAATCTTCTAAGTTTCAGTCAAATTTGTGACAGTGGCTATCATGTTTTGTTCACTTCATAGGGATGTGAGATTAAAAATAAGCTTGGAAAGGCTTTTGCTACTGGAAGAAGGACTAAGGGAAATGTTTACAATCTTCTTGAGACATTTGGTAATGAAAATGATCAAGGTATGTGTTTAATGAGTCAAGTTGAAGAAAGTTGGTTGTGGCGTAAGAGACTAGGTCACATTAACTTTGACAATATGGTTAGGATTAGCAAAAACCAGAATGTAAGAGGTCTTCCTGTCTTAAGAAAACCTAAAAATGCAGTTTGTAAAGAATGTCTCAAAGGCAAGAAAACAAAGGTGAGCTTTAAATCCAAAGAGCATTCTTCTACTAGGCTTCTATAACTTGTTCATACAGATTTATGTGGTCCTACAAGGACTAGATCTATCAATGGTGAGAAATATTTCATGTTATTTGTTGATGATTACTCTTGTATGGTTTGGGTTACTTTTCTCAAGCACAAATCTAAAGCTTTTGAACATTTTAAAGTCTTTAGAAAAATGGTTGAAAGGGAGCTAGATTTAAAATTGAAATGTCTGAGATCTGACAAGTGTGGTGAATTCACTTCACAAGAATTCATTGACTATTTTGAAAGACATGGCATAAAAATACAATATGTTGCTGCCAGAACACCTCAATAGGATGGGGTTGTTGAGAGAAAGAACATAACAGTAAAAGAGATGGCAAAGACTATGCTAGATGAAGAAAAACTGCCAAACATGTACTGGAAAGAAGTTGTTCATACAACTATTTACATCTTGAATAGAGTACAAATCAGAGTGAAATCCAATTTCACTCCATATGAACTGTGGTATGGTAAATCTACCTCAATTAAATACTTCAGAATATTTGGCTGTAAGTGTTTTATCAAGAGAGATGATGATAATTTAGGCAGCTTTCAATCTAAATCTGATGAAGGTATCTTTATAGGATACTCCACTCATAGCAAAGCCTATAAATGCTTTAATAATAGGCTGAATAATATTATTGAATCTGTTAATGTCAAATTTGATGAAAATATGCTTTTAGATGCTGAACCTATGCAAGATGATGAGGAAGAAGAATTTGAACTTGGAATAAATTTAGAAGGCTTTGAAATAGCAAAGCCTAAAGTTGAATCAACAAGTCCTAAAATTGTTGAAGAAAATTCTAAATTTTTTGAAACAAGTCCTAAAAAATGTGTGACAAAAACTCCTTCAAAATCTCTTGCTAGAAACCATCCTAAAGATCTGATTATTGGAGATAAATCTGCAGGAGTTCAAACAAGAAGAAGAACTGTTAAATCTGATGAAAAAGCTCACATAGTTGAAATTACTACTTTCTGTTTGGTTACACAGTTTGAGCCAATTTTTTTTGATGAAGCTCTAATTGATGAATGTTGGCTTAATGCAATGCAGGAAGAAATTGATCAAATTGAGAAAAATCATACTTGGGAATTAGTCCCAAGACCAGATGACAAAAATTTCATAGGGGGAAAATGGATATTCAAAAATAAACATGATGAAAATGTCCATGTTGTTCGCAAGAAGGCTAGGTATGTCTGCAAAAGGTATGCTCAGCAATAAGGTATTGAATTTGGTGAAACCTTTGCACCTATAGCTAGACTTGAATCTATTAGAATATTCTTGGCTTATTCTATTTTCAAGAAATTTACTGTATATCAAATGGATGTCAAAACTGCTTTTCTGAATGGCTATTTAGATGAAGAAGTTTATATCAAATGACCTGAAGGATTTATTTGCAAAAACAAGCCTAATCATATTTACAGGCTGAAAAAGGCTCTATATGGCCTAAAACAAGCTCCTAGAGCTTGGTACTCTAGACTAGATAATCATTTGATTTCAAAAGGTTTTATTAGAGGAGGTGTAGACAATCTTCTTTATGTTAAGTTTGAAGGTTCTGATATTCTGGTTGTTGAAATCTATGTAGATGATACTATCTTTGGCTGCAACAATATTGCTTTGAGCAAAAAATTCTCTTACATTATGGAATTTGAGTTTGAAATGTCAATGTTGGGAGAATTAACCTTTTTTTAGGTCTTCAAATCTCTCAACTTGAAACTGTTATTTTTCTCTCTCAAACAAAGTATGCAAGAGATATGCTCAAGAAATTTCAAATGGATGAATGCCATCCAATTAGCACTCCACTGGTTACAGGCTACAAACTTAGCAAGGTTGATGATTCTCCTGATGTAAATCCAAATGACTATAGGTCAATGATTGGCAACTTGTTATATCTAACAACTTCTAGACTTGGCATAATGCAGACAGTTTGCATGGTTGCAAGATTTCAGTTTCTCCTCCTGAGGAATCTCATATTAATGTTGTTAAAGGATTCTTAAATATGTTCAGGGCACTCTTGATTATGGTCTTTGGTATCCTAGAAGCAATGATTTTTCATTAATTGCATATATTGATGCTGAATGGGCTGGTTGTCTGGATGATAGGAAAAGCACCAGTGGTGTTGCTTTCTTTCTTGGTGATCGATTAGTGGCATGGCACAGTAAGAAACAAGAATCTATTTCACTTTCCACTGCTGAAGCAGAATATGTTGTTGTGACCTCTTGCTGTACTCAAGTAATTTGGATGTCACAAAATCTATCTGACATGGGTATTGAAGTTCCTAAACCTGTTCCTATTATGTGTGATAATACTAGTGCGATTAATATCTCCAAAAATCCTGTTATGCACTCTCGCACTAAACACATTGCTATTAAATTTCACTTTCTTCATGAAAAGGTGTTGGCTAATGAGGTTTATGTGCAATATGTTCCTACACAAGCAAAGGTAGCTGATATCTTCACTAAGCCTTTGGCTAAAGAGGTATTTTAAAGACTTCGGTCTAGATTGGGAGTTGTCTCTTAATCTTTGCTCTCTTAATGCTTTATCTGGGTTTCAGGGGGAGCTTGTTAGCTCTCTTAGTAGCTTATTGCTGCTTCATATGGTTTTCTATTTGCTGCCCCATTGCTATATTTGTAGCTATGTTTGTTCAACTTCTTCGCATTTCAATATTTTTCCCTTTGTCCTTGTGACAAAAAGGGGGAGAATTATGAGCTCTTGGTCCCGGTTTAGTTTTTTGGTTTGATGGCTTAGTTTTTTGCCATCAAGGACAAAGGGGGAGTTTGTTGAGCTTCTCTTTTGGTATTTGTCCTTGATGTCAAAATTGTGTTTCAGATTGGCATCTTGGTGATTGATTATCAGTTGCATTGTTTACATTCACATGGTTGGCACTCTTGTTCATATTTAGTTTTGGCATACTTGGTTTTGCTTTCAACATTGTGATGATGGTTTTGATGGTATTGATCTTTTGACCCCATGTGCAGATTATAAGGAATCTTGTTTACAGGATTATTATTCTATGTTCAGAATGATAATGGCATTCACAGGGTTTTGTTTTTAGGTATTTGTGATGTTCAATTCAGCTGAGGTTCTGATCACATTTGTATGACAGGTGGTATAGTACTAGTTTGACAGGTTTGAAATTTTGAGCTATATTGTGCTAAGGTGATCTCCAGGTTTTCATTTTGTATATCTATCTATGATCATGCTTTCATTTCATATAGCTATTTATATAGCTTTGGCTTACAAGCTGATATCATTTGGCCTCTATTTTGAAAAAGGTTATTTCATGGCAATTTTATAATGTTGATTGGTGGCATCACTTTGGCTTACCTACATTTGAAAATGACTTAGAAAGAAGTCACATGTGTATCGGGTCCTATAATTGATATTCATTAGGCCTTAGGGACGACAATAGGTATGAGGAATTAATTATTAAAAGTCACTTTAAAAGTGACAAGGCTTCGACTCTTGGAAACAATGTTTTATTCATTAAGGTGGTTGGAATTTTTGTTAAGGTCATAATAATTATCAAGGTGATAATTGTGTCAGAATTATGGGGCTTTGACATTGAAATTTCTAAATGTTTATAATGATGTCTTTTTGACTTAAGTCCTTTCGGACCTCAAGCTTTATGAATTTGTGAAAAAGGCATCGAATGCCTTTGATTCGACTGTCTTGAGGAAAAAGGCAAGTGAAAGGAGTCTAGGGAAAATATTTTTGTTGTTTCATTTTTTTAAGGGCTGAAACCCTAGCTTCTGCCACCACCATGAGTAACTTGTCATAGTCGTTACTCTCTTTGTTGCAACGTATGGACAGATGTGAGAGCTCATGCATGAAAGGACCTCGACTGGTTTGTTTGATCTCCTGTTTTGGTAATCTCTTGGTATAGATTCTCACGCACTCTCTTTCAGAATATTTTAGGTATTCTTCTTATCATTTGAAGTATGGGGAACTATTACTACTCATGGCATGAAAATAGAAGACAATTTCTGTTCTTTTATTTGAATTTGAAAATGATGCATTTGGCTCGGTCACTCTGAATTTTTGTTTGTGGGTGGTCTAAAAGCATTGCTTATTTTTGCTCACCATGACTGGGGTTCGATTAAAAATCTATTTCAGGTTCTTGCAGTATGTTTTTGTTGTTTCTAGCAGGATGGAAAACATTTTTTTAAGGATATAGAGTTTCTATGATCTCCACCTGTCATTATTTTTAAAGGGTATATGAAATATGTATTGTTGTTGCATACGCTTTTATCAGATGTTATGACATGCAGATTAGTTATTCTTTCAGGGTTCTGGTTTCAAATACAAAATTGAAACATTGGCTTTCGAGCAAGAAAGAAACCTTGGTTGAAGATTCAAAATAAAAAATGATTACATCCACCTTTCACGGGCTCTGAGGGTTTCAATGCTAATTTCCTAATATATTCATTTCTACTCATTCTGTCAATAGAAATCTATTTTTTTTTTGTGGTCACTTCTTTGATTCTAAAAAGACACCTGGCTCAATTCGATATAAGTTAGCAATATTGCATATACCTTTGTTGTTGAAAAATAGAGAGAGGTTTTTTGATTTGTATAAGAAAAATGAGAGAGAAACTGTCTGAAAAACGATATGTGAAATTGAATACATCATATTGTATGGTCTATTCTGATAGACATGTTATACTATGAAATTGTAAATCTGAAATACAAGAAAAACACAAGCCGACTTAAAATTAGATAATGAGTATAATTCTGGAGGTTCAAATTAGAACCTTGAGGATCGTAGTTATTGTCTGTTGAGAGACACTTGTGAGAAAAGAGAGAAACAAAGAGTCCCTCTGTATCATTGTATTTTCTATAAATTGGAAAGGGGTTGGTGCTCCTTGAAATTGGTGTTTCAAAATGAGGGGTTGGTGCTCAAAAATCAGCCTATAAGGCATTGTTAAAAGTGGTTTTTCAAATATAAGCCTAAAAAGGAAGCACTTTAGGAGTGGTTTTTCTACTCCAGGAGGGTTTTCCAATCGACATATCTTGTGTCACTTTTCTCATCTGTGGTTCCTCTAATTTATTGTGTGAATTTTTTATTATTAAATGTTTCACTGCCATACTTCTCATTTCAGTTATATGTGATTGCATTCAATATATGGATGAGTTAATCATTGATAAATGAGAGCATAAATCTTTTTTGTTTCAGTTTCTGTAAAATTTGTCAAATCAGTTCATGACACTGATTCACCCCCCCTCTCAGTGTCTTTTTTCACTCCAACACATGGTATGTAGTTAGATTTATTACATTTGGATGGTTATAGGTAAAAATGTGTATGTATGTATGTTCATGAATGACAAGTGTATTCTCATAAGGCTCTTAAGAGACTACACCTAAATAGTACACTCCAAAATGGTCGAGTGACTTGGAAAATGAACAAAGCCCTTCCCTAGCATTTAGCTGCCCACTTGGATGTGTTGGTGCTATTTGTTTTGGTCTAGGATGCACGAAATAAAAAGTGTGCTTCTTTCCAAATTTGCACTTCTCTCTACTGACACTTTTTGTAAGTTTCCATTCTAAGTTGGCATGGTCAAATAGTGTTGAGTTGACCAAGAGAGGTTAATGTGAAGGGATGCCATATGGACTTGTACATGCACATGAAACCTTCTTAGGTGTCATGAGCTTCAATAACCACTCAATCATAATTTGAATTCTTTTTCTCTTAGGGCTCTTAAGAGACTACGCCAAAATAGTGCACTTTAAAATGATCAAGTGACTTGGAGAACGAAAAATTCCCTTCACTAGCATTTAGCTACCCACTTGGGCATGTTGGCATAGTCTATTTTGGTCTAGGATGCATGAAACATAAAATATGCTTCTTTCCAAATTTACACTGCTCTCTACTAATACTTTTTACAAGTTTACATTCTAAGTTGGCATGGTCAAACGGTGTTGAGTTGACCAAAAATGAGAGAGGTTAATGTGGAGGGATTACATATAGACTTGTACATGTACATGAAAAGTTCTTAGGTGCCATGAGCTATGTGAATCACTCTATCATAGTTTGGAAATTTTTTGCTCTTAGGGCTCTTAAGAGACTATGTCAAAATAGTGCACTCTAAAATGATCAGGTGACTTGGAGAAAAAACAAAGTCCTTCCATAGCATTTAGCTGCCCAATTGGATGTGTTGGTACAGTTGGTTTTGGTCTAGGATGCATGAAACAAAAATATTCTTCTTTCAAAATTTGCACTGTTCTTTACTGACACTTTTTGCAAGTTGCATTCTAAGTTGGCATGGTCAAATGATGTTGAGTTGACCAAAACTAGGAGAGGTTAATGTGGAGGGATGACATATGGACTTTTATATGTAGAAAAAAAACATTATCAGGTGCCACAAGCTTTGAGAACCACTCCATCATAATTTTTCTTTTTTTTGCTCTTAGGGCTATTAAGATACTACGACAGAATAATGCACTTTGAAATGATTGGGTGACTTGGAGAATGAACAAAGCCCTTCCATAAAATTTACCTACCCACTTGGATATGTTAGCACAGTCAGTTTTGGCCCATGATGCATGAAATAAAAATATTCCTTTTACCAAATTTCAATTGCTCTCTATTGACCATGTTTATGAATGATATTCATTACTTTTAATGGTTTCATTTATGCTTGTAAAATAAGAGATTTAACATGATTAGTTTAGTTTACACTATTGATTTATTAGAATTTGGAATTGAGTAATCACCCTAGAGGAGGAAATTTTCTACCCTCAAGTATTAGGAAAATAAGAGTCTACAAGGAGCAAATAGTCCTCAACTACCTCAAGGAACAAATCTCAAGTGACAGGATAAAATGGTGAGAGTTCCATAAATAGAAAGAGTAGGTCACAAAAGTCTTATGGAAAGACTAACAAGCTCTTAGCCAAGGCTGACAACATAGTGTGCGGATTTCCCCATGATGTGCTAACATCTTGTATGGACCAAAAATTAAGAATACCTTAGAAAAATAGCTGAGTGACTACTATCAATTTTGATTACTAGGAACTCTTGAAATGCGAGAAAATAATAGAGTATAATAGAAACTAAATTAATGTAAAATAAATGAAATGAAAGTGAAATGAGAAGAAGAAGAAGAAAATTATTATAAGAAACCAAGAAATGAAGCCTCCAACAAAGTAATGTATCCAATATATGCAAACATAAGACTGAGAAAATATTGGGGCTATTTAGCATTTCAATGTTTCCACCTCCATAGACAACCAAATAGACAGATATATAGAAAGATAAATAGATAAGATACAAAATGAATAGAAAAGGGATGTGATAAATCCCAAGGTGCTCAAAGACACAAGACAAGCAGATATACATGCAAGGCTTGATGAATCCAAAGAGAGAGAGAGAGAGAGAGAGAGAGAGAGAGAGAGAGAGAGAGAGATCTATGAGAGCCAAGACAGTTGTAGAGAACATTGTGAGAGTTTTAAAACCACTATAGTAAGTTGTATAGAGATATGCAAGATTGAGAGAAAGAAAAAGAGGAGAGAATGAGGAGTAAGAGACAAAAATACCAAGAGAGAGTAATAGAGTGAAAGAGATAGATTTAAAAGGGAGAAGAGGAGGGAAAAGAAGGTTCTCGAACCATTACAAACCATCCTGAGCCATTTACATTGACCAAGGTAAGTGAAAATTGGAAACACATTCAAGGATGACCTTTTGAACATTAAAATATTGTGGGATGATAACATGATGCATAGACATCCATGCATCATGCTAGTTTCTTGAAAAATTACACTAAAAAATGATGAGAGATGAGGAAAGAACAAGGTTAACACAAAGATGACATAAGAAGGTAGCCATTAAAAAGTGGTCTTGAGCATCCTGAGGGGAAAAAGGATGATGAAAGGGCTAATATTGGCCTACACAAATACTAAGGGAGTGGAAACTAAAGTGGATAGAAAAGTGTAGATGAAATTTTAGGGGTATGCAATTTTTGACACTACATTTTGCCTCCACTTTAGCAGGCTCATGAATCTAAATGAATATGCACGCTAAAGGAAATCCAATAATAATGAATAATATCATGATACCAAAAGGATACTATAGAGGAAGCAAATATCTCTTCAAACCAAGGAAGCTTGCCCCCAGGCTGAAGACCTACAAAATAAACATATTAGAAAGGAAAAATCTACACATGATAACAAGGTTAGAAAAAAAATCTATCAAATAACAAGGTTAGAACATGTAGATATTTAGAAATAAAAACATGGATAACACATACATAAAGGTATATAAAAACAAAATTTTAGAGATTTGACTCAAAAAAGTCAAAAAGACCTTGATGTGGGAGGTTGTCTCAGTACTATGCATCATTCCCAAAATAACAAGATGTAACACAGACAAATTCTTAAACAAAGAGAAGAATGTAAGGATTGATTGCTTCAAGGGAGGAATGCATCCAATAGACAGGGAAGCAACCAATGTTGAAGAGAAAAAGAGAGAGAAAGAGCATTTACTCAGGATGAAGAAGATGCAGGTCTTCAATCTGGTATATAGCATTGTAAAGTTGAGCTAGGACATGAAGAGGACATGGTGTTGCAAGTATGAGAAGATTGGTGTTGTCATTGATGTCAACAAGCTTGTGTTGTCACTAGTGTCAACTATATAAGGAGGAACAAGATCGTTATTTAGGGAGATTGTTGTGAGAGAGATGTTATCTATACTTTGATTAGTTGCATTATGTTACCATTAGTAAAGTTACTAGTGTCAACCTCTAGTGTTTTTGTGATAAGATTGTATGATCTATGGTTGAGTTACTACATTGTAGTTGGTTTAGTTGTATTGATGAATTTTTAAAGATGATGAGGATGTGTCTCTGGTGCTTGATTTCCAAGTGCTTTTGAGAAAATTTGATAAAAAGAAGAAACATTGTGTTGCAATGGTGCTTTGGGTTGCAGGGTTGTGTTCTTGTGTTGCTCCACATTTCTTCTAGGCTGAAGATTTGCTTATGTGCTTCAAATATGTTGATTAGAGATGTTCAGAGATGTATCCAAAATTTGGTGTGCTAGATCATAGTGTAGAAGAAGCTATGTTCACCAGAGTGTGAGTTATGTATTGTAGAGGTGTCTAGGAGAAATTTTTTGCTCCGCATTTCTTTGCAATTACATGGTTGAGGTGCATAGCTGACCTTGGAGAAAGTTTCAAGGTTGAAGATGGTATAAATAAGAGTTGAGTTATTGAGGGATTGTGTGGTAGAAGAGATAAATAAGTATTATGTGAATTGTAGAGTGTAGTGTGAATTTGAGAAGTGAAATGTGAGATTTCTTGTGTTATATTATTGGATGCAGTGAGAAGAAGGTGTCTACAATTATTTAGTTAGGTTGCAAAGGTTTTGGTGACATTGTGGTGAATTCTCTACTGCATTGAGTTAGTTTTCTTTATGTAAAATTTATTCTCTATCTTCTTTTTTATTTTGGTAGTGAGCCTTTGGCAATGAGCCTTTCTTTTCTAAGTAGTGGGCCCTCTGATAGTGAGCCTTTATAATCAGTGTTGTTATTACTTATAATGTGAGCTAATCCTCACCATGGTTTTTCCCATCTTGGGTTTTCCATGTAAATCTAATGTTCTATTGTGTATGGTGTTGTGTTTTAGTTTATGTTATTTTCTTTCCATGATAAACCATCATAATAAAATTTAAGGGTTTATTGAATGAATGTGGATCTGAATGTATATGAGGGTTTTAAAGTTTTAAGGTACAACTAATTCACCCCCCTCTCATTTTTCTTGTGCATTCAACAATTGGTATCATAGCAGGGTTCCTTGGAAGAAAGCTTAACCACTTGAGGTAGATTCATGATGGTGCACAAGGAGATCCTCATGTTTGATGGAACAAACTATGCATTATAGAAGACAAGGATGGAAGGTTATCTAGTTTATTGAATGAATGTGGATTTGAATGTGTATGAGGGTTTTGAAGTTTTAAGGTACAAATGATTCATGCCCCCTCTCAATTATCTCGTACATTCAACACACAGGTCTTCTATCTGATAGAGATGACTAAAAATTTACCAAAAACATGTTCATAGTAGACAAACATGTTGGGTGAAAAAGAAAAAATAAACTATAAAATTTGAAGACATGACATAATCTGATTGGATAAAAGACAACGTTGATAGGTATGGATAGTAAGCCAGAGACCATACAACAAGAAAATAAAGATGAAACTGATAAGAATGGCTAGAAAGCTTCATTATGATAGAAAGCATATAGTAAGCACATAGTCCTAAGGTTGCTGCAAATTGTGATGTAGGAAAATCATAAAAAAGACAGGTCTAGTCAAGTTGCCGCCAAGCTAGGCGATGAGATCACAAGACATCCATATTTTTAAGACATATTTTTGAAAAACAAGAATAAGATGATATAATTGTTGAACACCCAAAATACTAAGAGGGGGGTGAATCAGTATTCTCTTAAACGATTCAAACATTAAACATCCAATCACTAATGCTTATTCAGTTGTAGTAAGGAAAGAAATAATGAAACATCCACAATATCACATAACATATGAACACCAAGATTTTTACATGGAAAACCCAAAATGGGAAAAACCACGGTGAGGGTTAGCTCACAATATATTAGAATTGGTTACAATATATTTATAGAAATTCTCACTATAGGTGGACTCACTTTCCATAGAGAAAAAGATGGAAGAGAGATGGTGGCTCACAACCTATTTTGAACTATTACAATTGCATCTAATATATGCATGAATATAGTTCCATTGAAGCATAATAACAATCTTTATCTATTTATGATTCAATACTTTGCCTTGCCCTTCATTCACATAATTTTGATCTTCGACCTATCATTCATAACTTAACTTCATATTGCTTTTATCAAATTCATATCATATCATCACATATCACTCATCTTACTTCAAAACACAAAAAACAATCTAACATATATATCTGCATTAAGCATAACATCAATTAGGTTAGCCTAATTAGATGTAATACTCAAAATATACCTTTTCAACTCTACAAATTTTCATCCACACAACACGCCACAATTCAAAACTCAAGACATCTTAAGATAGGTCAGCATGGACCTATAAT
Source organism: Sequoiadendron giganteum (assembly GCA_007115665.2). NCBI lineage: Eukaryota > Viridiplantae > Streptophyta > Pinopsida > Cupressales > Cupressaceae > Sequoiadendron > Sequoiadendron giganteum. The sequence continues at coordinate 13,654,905 of CM021109.1, forward strand.
AGATCCTACATAAGATAACAACACTTATTCAACCTTTGCATACCTTCAAACATATTAGGCCGGCTTTGCATACGACCTAAAAGAAAAAAACCTTCAACTGTGCATCCACATCTCAACACGTGGATCTCAAAACTTGATGCCATCTACAATCCATGCTCTACTAACATATGGAAATTTATCTTCAAAAATGCAAGGCCAAAAACTCATCCATGGAGAAATGCGAATTCTCCCACACTAACATACTATATAGAAAGCAATTGTGAATTGTTAGGCTGAACTCTATTACTCATAACTTTCAATCTAATTGTCCAAACATGATGAAATCTTGGAAATAGATACATCTAGCATCTAAAACAATGAAGTTAGAACTGCAGAGTGATATCTTCATTTGGAGAGTGGTGTGGACCCAAAAACTAATATCCAATTACACTAAATTGGTAGATTTGACACAACCAATTTCCCACACAACTGATATTTTTGGACCAAGTCATCATGCACAGATATCTTTCTTAAAACTAAAAAACCTGTTAGAATAATTCAAAATGATCCATAATAATGTTGACATCAATGATAACACTGCATTACATCACTATGTACTTTCCATGCTCATGTTTGCAAACAACATCATCAATGAAAAACTTCCAACAATGATTACCCCACTTAAAACATCAGCGTATTTACCGTGTTGATGGTTTACGTTGGGAAAATGTGTCTCAACCTTATAATTACATAAGTTTTACTGTTGATAGGTAAGTGCAGGGGGCACAGGGGAACATGAGAGGTAACCCCCATGAGGGATTCAGGGGCTGTGCACCCTAGTGAGGGCTTGGGGATAGTGCCCTCGAAAGCCAATTTTTATGTATGTTTTATTATTGTAAATCTAGACTATTCATCATTAGGTCTCAAGCTAATGGTTGATATTTTGTTGGCTTGAATTTCCCTAGAAGATAACCCTATTTTATGAGGGTGTTGTATTATGGTTGGGTATTGTGATGTATTCTGAGAGTTTGATAATAGTTGTGTTGCCTCCGGGCCTTTGGTTGGTGATACTCCTATGAGAATATTTCTCTTCAAGTATATTTTAATCTTCATGATTTTTGAATAATATATTAATTGGGAATCTTTTGGAGTGGGATTTTTCTCCCAAAAGGGCTTTCCCCACATAAATCATTGCATTTTGGTATGCATGATATTTTTAAAATTTCTTTTTTGTAATTGTTATAAAGATCTTTAAAGTTGTATTATCCTCCTCTCAATATTAATCTAGGAAGTTGTTCCACTACCTTAGCTTCCTTATAGTTTAAGGAAAAGAAGAGCGGAAGAAAGAAGAGATGGGTCCTCAAGAAGGACACACACCTCCAGAACAAGTTACTCTTGCCTCCAACATACAAGGGAGGATAACCATGATAGATAATATTATATTTCTACCACAGAGAAATCAACACCATAAATGGTAGTGAGAAAGAAAAGCTACAAATTCCACATAGTGAGGAGCAACACAATTGAAGTAGGTTTATAATTTAGAATGAACATGATAGAGGTAAAATTTGATATCACTTGTCATGTGAAGAAAATACATGTGCATCAACAAATGGAAGAGTGATGGCACCAAAATCATGAGTTGTATTTTATCCTTCAAGGCCTTGCATTCACTAATGGAATGGACAAGCACTTGATGGCATGCACATAAATAAAGTTTTTCTTTATCATGTTTATAAAATTTATTATGGGTAGGAGGAGGAAGAGTAATTAAACGGGCTTTGAGAAGCCTCAACAAAATATGCGCTTTCTTAGATAAAGAATGGGGTGATCCCACAATATTGGTTTACAATTTTTGGCCAAACTGGACATTGAACTGATTTTTTTAACTAAATCTTCACTTGTAGGCACCTATAGTGGCTAAACCTCGAGGAATTTGAAGATGATGTAAACTAGTGATTTGTGATATTTTATCTATAGATTATAAATATATATTTTTCAAAAAAATTGGAATCAGATTGTGCTTCTTTTTCCATCTCCTTCAAAAACTAGTTTTTAACAGTAAACACCATTTTTAAAGAGTGACGTTACTGGCTAACACAAACTTTTTATATGAAGGATAAAATTCTAGTTTTTTCAAATTTAGATTCATAACTATGATGAGTAGTGCATGGAATTGGTTTCATATCATATCATTTCATTGAATATTTTTTTCTTAATTAAGTTTCAAAGTCAAACTAGTTATAATTTAGACATGATTTAATGGCTAAAACATAACTTTTTTTAATGTATCAAAATTCAATTTTTTTTTGTTGGACCAAGGACATCAATATCTAGTGCATAGATTTTCCCATGTGCCAAAAAGGGGCAATAGTCTATGCCATCCATGGCCATATTGGGCACATGGGCATCCCCACTAAAAAGAGGTGACGATGACCAATACACCATCTTGGTCGCTAGAGCAATCCAATCGTATACCTACAACATTTCCCAAGAATAGGAGAGGAGAAAAATATGACATAGGGCGCATGTTATTTGTTATCAGAGTAGTGAGGAGATCAATTGCATGAGGTAGATTGGGAGAATTGGACATGAATATTCAATACCCTCCCATCGAAAAGATCCTTAGTGAGATCAGGTGAATTTGGTATGCATCGAAATGACATGGGAGAAGAGATGGAAAGGATGGTTAATGATGAGAGGCAAAGATTAGACGCCTCCTCAAGCAAACATCTGGAGCAAACAAGTACCACATGAACCCAAAGGAATTTATAGCCACCTTCAATGAGCCGTATGGAAGATATTGATATTGGAGGTAGATGCAAAGGAAATTAATGAAGCAAGGATGACAATTTTGAAACACTCAATGGCTTGAGCCTATTTCTACCGAAGATTTCATAGTCAAACACAATGAAGATGGAAACCTCGATCAGACTGTGTTTCTCAAAGAAACCTTCATAGACTTCATTACTGATCAAAGGCTCAACCAAATTTTCCTTAATAAGGACATATTGTGTCTTGAACCTACGAGGATGGTGATAGAGAAGAAGTTTTTCTTCTTGAGCAATTGGACAAGGGAAAACTCAAACATATCCCCGCGCTTCCTTGCCTCATTGTTGGATTTGAACCAACCAGAACTTTGATGTCTACTGCTACTAAGGATGGTATTCAAAGTTGCAATCTTGCTAGATGACGTGGACGTGGTGGTTGTGGCTCAGTTGGGGGTTGGGATCCCCCTTCCGGATGATATTGACAATTTTTTTTTGTAGGACATTGAGGTGGAATGGAACCCCTTCATTTTCAACATGGATTTGGAAGGTCTGGAGCACCATAGACACTGGGTGACCACAGGCTACAATTTCCTCTACAGAAGATTGGGCCTGGACGAGGTAGACGGTATCCAGTGGTACCATGAATTTGTTGAGCTGGTGGAATTGACCAGATTCTACAATGAAGGGGACTAAAGTAAGGGGATGGTAGAATGGAATTGTTTTGTTTGTGTGGTCCTGTAGCCATTGTAGACATTAGTGGGCTGATGAACTAGTTTTTGTCTATAAATCTTGTTTTCTTTGAAATTTTGTATCTCTTGGGAGGAGCAAAACTTGCATATTTGACCTCGCCCAAAAATTTTGCGAGCTGAAACAATGTACAAATTTATATTTTCAATATAATCTATGCAACTTTAGCTACATTTTATGTATCAAAAAAAAATCTAGAGCATAGATATTTTTTTGATAATCTGCTATTTTTTCACATGTGAAGAATAGAGAGCTTGCTTTTTAGTGAAAAACCTACATTCACAAGAAATAAAAAATAAATATAATAATAAAATTAAATTTATTTAAAATTATACTTTTTGGGAAGCTTATAATAAGGACTAGATACTTACAAAAAATAAATTTTAAATGAATTCATTTGATCCCCCAAAAGGTAAATCAAAAGTGGTTTTTTATCAACATTTTGATAGGTGTAAAGGAGACTCCATTATAGGTATGGTTTAAAACTAGCGGGGTTCTATCCAAGGGGGTTTGATCTAAGGTGGTTTGATCATATCATCTTCAATTGGAATCCTTTAAATGGAAAATTTCAAGGCTTAAATCATTATATTTTCTAAAAATATGTGATTTCAGCAAAAATCAGGATCTCCCAGAAAGTGTAAACCACTATTATGGGATCACCCAATGAGGAGTATGAAGCAACCCTTTCTCTTGTGAATAAGAGTTTTAGTTCTCACAAGAAGAAGACACAAGGACAATAGATAATGGAGGAGGAGATGGAGATAAATGAAAAGGCTTGTAATCTAAACCCCTTGCAAAAGAGCAAGGTGATAGTTCCAAAGGTACCTTAACTCCTCGTTCCATGCAACCAAGACCATTTCCTTTGTACCCATTATTATAAATAATATTAAATTCAAATCAATAACATTATTGCAACTCGTTAGAAGGGGGAGGATTAACATTATGGACATTACAATTGATGTTCACATTATCATGCAATACAAAGGAATAGTCATCTTTGATAGTGGGTGTGAATGTTATTTTTGGGATGTCAAGGTGGGTAGGGTTAACTTTATATTCCCTAATGAAGGGAACTATAAATTATAAGGAACCCCAATCATCATTGAGACATGCATTTAGTTTAGGATAAGAAGTAGAAGGAGTAGACTTAGGATTTCTTACTTCAAGGGGGTATTCTTCAAGGACATCTATCTCAAGTGTATCCTTTGTAACAAGTACTTTAGAGTAGATGTCAACACATTGGAAGGTAATGAAGGCACAATATTTTTTAAGAGTAGGTGCAACCGAGTTTTGAATAGCAGCTGACATCTCACTTAAGTGTACAACATCAGGGTCAACCTTGATTATGATCACCTAATTATTAACAACAAATTTTAGAAAATGATGCAAGGTGGAAGTGATTGCTCCCAAAGCATAAATCCATGGTCTTCTTAGAAGAATATTATACAGTAATGGTCCTAGCATAATGTATACCAATGTTAGTATGGTAAGGGGTCCCAAACTCAAAGGAAAGATTATCATGCTTAAGGCTTGTCGATTGACATTATCAAATCGATGGATATATACAAAGAAGAAGATGTAAGAGAGGCTAAATTAATTTTAAATTTAGGTAAAAATCTATGATACATACATTGAGTGCCAAACCGATATCAATGAGAGTACACCTAGAGTTAATATTATTAGTGTTAATTATTATCATTAGAGGATCCACTTGCCTCTATACTTTTGGAGTGGGAGTTCATGTGCATAGAATGTAATATTCGGTGAATCTGCACGAATATGATCTATCAACATATTAAAATCCATTTCCCTGATAGAAGAAGGAAAGAGAATATTTTGCAAGGCTTCCTTAAGCATACCTTGGTAAATTGGAGCATTTTGAAGCAAATCCCAAAGTGATATCTTGGCAATAATAACACAAAGTTTCTTGACAAGATGATACTCACTCAGTCACTTAGTTGCAGGTCTTGGAACTTGAGGAAGTCTTGATTGAGAAGTTGGTAAATACGTAGGTTGATTAAGATTTTGTTGATTCCTTCTAGTATTTTAAGTATGGGCTAACTTTGTATAAGAGGGAGCCTTAGATTGCATGAATTTTGTTTAAAGATCTGGCGTATCACTTCTAATAGTAACCCCATGAATAGAAAAAATCCTTTTAGGAGAAGGATTAGTTGGAGTCACATAAATGACCAGTCTCTTAGGCCTTTGAGAAGAGGTAGGTACTACAATTACATTTACAAATTCATTATAAATTATAGAGGAATTATTTGAAGAAATATGCTCAACATCTATCCTTGGAGGATTTGATGTGAGAGGAGATTCATCATTCACTATTGCATTGTCTCTAGAAGAGAATGAATTGGAATGAAGAGAAGGTAGAGTAACATTAAGAAAGGTATCAATGGTTTCATCTTCTTGCAATAAAATATCCTCTGAAAGAAGATGAATATTATGAGAAGGATCAACAATACCAAGTGATATAGGTAAAGCCAAATCACCGTAACATTCACCAAATGGAACATCATTAACAATTTGAATAAAAATAGAAACTAGACTAATAATTTAGAAGATAGTAAATATATTTTGAAAGTAACAAGCTAAATATAAGAAATAATGCATAAAAAAGTCAGCCAAAGGTTGGCGTATTATTTCTACTTTGATAGCATGGAAAGGGGTTCGGGGTAGCGCCCCAAATTTTTTTCTTAGAAGGGAAAATCTTGGACTTATCCCTTTTTTTAGTTTTCATTTTAGGTTCACCAAAATATATTGGAAGAAATTTTCTACCCTCGAGTCTCAAGACGGGAAGGGTCTACAAGGAGAAAATGGTCCTCAACTACCTCAAAAAACAAAGCTTAGGTGATAGGATAAATTGGTGAGAGTTCCAGAAATAGAAAGAGTAGGTCACAAAGATCTTCTAGACAAACTGACAATCTCTCAACCAAGGATGATCGAGCGGTGTGTGGATGTCCCCATAACATGCTAACATATCGTACGGATCGAAAATCAAAAATTTCTCAAAAAAATAGCTAAGTGAAGTTACTATCAATTATGATTACTAGGAAATCTTGAAACGAAAAATAATAGAGTAAAAAAAACTAAAGCAATGTAAACTAAATGAGATGTAAGTGAAATGAGAGAAGAAGAAGAAAAAAATGATTACAAAAAACTTAGAAATGAAGCCTCTAGAAAAGTAATATCTCCAATACTTGCATACATAAGACCAAGAGAAAATGTTGGGGTTGTTTAGGGGTTTGCCTCAATCAAACCCCCATTTCGATGTTTCTACCTCCATAGACAACAAAATAGACAGATATAGAGAAAGATAAATAGACAAGACATAAAATTAATAGACAAGGGATGTGATAAATCCTACAATGCTCAAAGACATAAGAAAAGTAGATATACCTATATGGCTTGAGGAAGCCAAAGAGAGAGAGCAAGAGAGTTGTAAAGAATTTTGTGAGAGTTTTGAAACTATTGTAGCAAGTTGTAGAGAGTTGTGCAAGTGCGAGAGAAAGAGAAGAGAGTAAGAGAGAAAAAATACCAAGAGAGAGTAATAGAGTGAAAGAGATAGATTTACAAGGGTGAAGAGGAGGGAAAAGAAGGTTCTTGAGTCATTACAAACTATCCTGAGTCATTTCCACCAAACAAGATAAGTGACAACTGGCAAGAAATTTGGGGACAAAATTTTGAATGTTAAAATATCACGAGCCGATACTGCAATGTGCGAACATCCACACAATGTGCTAGTGTCTATAAACATTATGCTAAAAATGATGAGAGACGAGGAAAGCACAAGGTTAACACAAAGATAACATAAGAAGGTGGCTTCTAAAAGGGGGTCTTGAGCATCTCAAGGTGAATTTTTTTGATGAAATGGCTAAAATGGGTCTACACAAATACTAATGGAGTGGACAATAAAGTGGATACAAAAGTGTAGGTGGAGTTTTAGGGGCATGCAATTTTTGACACTGCATTATTCCACCACTTTAGCAGGCTTATGAATCTAGATGGATATACACACTAAAGGAAATCTAATAAGAATGAATAATATCATGATACCAAAAGGATACTATAGAGGAAGAAAATATCTCTATGAACCAAGGAAGACTAACTATAGGCTGAAGACCTACAAAACAAACATATTAGACAAGAAAAATATACACATTGCAACAAGGTTAGAAAATAAAAAGATATTGAATCATAAGGTTAGAACATATGGATATTTAGAAATATAAACATGGAAAACACATACATAAAGGTATATAACAAACACACTAAAGAGATTTGAGTTAACAAAGTAAAAGAGACCTCGATGTGAGAGGTTGCCTCTGTACTATGCGTCATTCCAAAAATAAAAAGAAGTAACAGAGAATCATTCTTAAACATAGAGAAGAATGTAAGGATTGATTGCTTGAAGAGAGGAATTCATCTAAAAGATAGTGAAGCAACCAATGTCAAAGAGAAAAATAGAGAAAAAAATATATAATCAGGATGAAGAAGATGCACATCATTGATTTGGTATATACCATTGTAAATTTGAGTGAGTACATGAAGAGGACATAGGTCTTCTATCTGACAGAGATGATTGTAAATTTACCACAAAAATTTTCAGTGTAGAAAAACACATTGGGTGAAAAAGTGAAAATAGATGATAAAACTTGAAGACATGACATAATCGGATAAGATAAAAGATGGTGCTGATAGGTATCACTAGCAAGCTAGAGACCATACAATAATCAAATGAAGACGACACTGATAAGTATGGCTAGCAAGTTGCGTAATGCTGTAAACCATACAACAAGCACATAGGTTTGTGGTTGTTGCAAACTAAAAACACATTGGGTGAAAAAGTGAAAATAGATGATAAAACTTGAAGACATGACATAATCGGATAAGATAAAAGATGGTGCTGATAGGTATCACTAGCAAGCTAGAGACCATACAATAATCAAATGAAGATGACACTGATAAGTATGGCTAGCAAGTTGCGTAATGTTGTAAATCATACAACAAGCACATAGGTTTGTGGTTGTTGCAAACTATAGTGTAGGACAATCACAAAAAATATAGGTCTAGTTAGGCTAACCCTAAGCTAGATGATGAGATCATAAGTCATCTAGACTTTTAAGATATATTTTTGAAAAACAAGAATAATATGATGTGATTTCCCCCCTTAAAACATCAGTGTATTTAATGTGATTATGGTTTAAGGAAAAGAAGAGGGGGAGAGAGAAGAGAGGGGCTCCTCAAGAAGGACACACACATCTAGAACAATTTACCCCAACCCCCAATGTACAAGGGAGGATAACCATGCTAGATAATACTATGTTGCTACCATGGAGAAATTACCACCATAAATGGGAGTGAGAAAACAAAGCTAGGAATGCCACATAGTGAGGAGAAAAACAATAGAAGAAGATTTATAATTTAGAATGAATAGGATAGAGGTGAACCTCTATATAACTTGTATTGCAAAGAAAAGACAGGCACATCAATAGATGGAAGAGTGATGGCACCAGAATCAAGAAGTTGTATTTCATCCTTCAAGGACTTGCATTCACTAGTGGAGTAGCCAAGCACTTGATGGTATGCATAGAAAGAATGTTTTGTTTTATCATGTTTATAAAATTTCTTGGGTAATAGGAGGAAGATTAATTAAGTGGGCTTTGAGAAGCCTCAACAAAATATTATCTCAAGATTAGATAAAGAATGAGGAGCAAGAAGCAACCCTTTCTCTTGTGAAGAAGAGTTTGACTGCTCACAAGAAGAAGACATAAGAACAACAAACAATGGAGGAGGGGATGGAGACAAATGAGAAGGCTTGTAACCTAAACCCCTTGCAAAAGAGTAAGGTGACGATTGCAAAGTGACCTTAACTCCTTGTTCCATTCACCCAAGACCATTTACTATGTACCCATTCTTAGAAATAATATTAAATCCAAATCCATAATTTGATTGCAAATCCTCAAAAGGGGGAGGATCAACATTAAGGACATTACATTTGATGTTCATGTTATCCCGTGATATAGAAGAAAATTCATATTTGATAGCAAATGTGAATGCTATTTTGGGATGCGAAGGTGGATGTGGTTGACTTTATATTCCCCAATGAAGGATGTTGTAAAGTCTAAGGAACTCCAATCATCACCAAGACATGCATTCAGTTTAGAAGAAGTAGAAGGAGTATACTTAGGATTTCCTACTTGTGGATGATCTTCTTCATGGACATCTATCTCAAGAGTATCCATTGTAACAAGAACTATTGGAGTAGATGTCAACGCATTGGAAGTTAATGAAGGGATACTATTTTTAAGAGTAGGTGCAATTGAGTTTTGACTAGCAACTTCCATCTCACATAAGTGTAGAAAATTAGGGTCAACCTTGATTGTGATCACCTCATTATTAGCTATAAATATCACTGAATAATGTAAGGTGGAAGTGACTTCTCCGAAAGCATGAATTCATGGTCTTCCCAAGAGAATATTATATGGTATGCAATTTTCAACACTACAATCACTTCAATGCATCTAAAGAGGTTAAGAAAAGACATATATGTTTAATTGTTTATTGAATCTATTTCATCCATCATAGTAGGATTCATTGCAATTTAAATAAATGAATTGTTCTTTCTTAGCTATCTTTATTTGTTAATTTTGAGCATGGTGGTCAACATAATTATCTATGCACTAATATGTAGTATGAGATTTTATCTCTACTATCTTGTTACCTTAATGTTTAGTTTGAACTATGTCACTAGTACCCCTACATGTACCCTTTTTTATTTTGTGTATGTGTGTGCCACATTGTGATATGTGCTACCTTTGTAGATTGAGGTAGCATTATCTATCTATGTGTGTACCTTCTATAAATATTCTCCACACATGTAAGACATTTGTGTGTTATGTTGCCATGCATGAAAACATTAGTGAGGTAGCATGCATTGCCTCATTATTAGGGTTGTAATTTTTAACGCAAATTTTTTTTAGGTTTGTTTTTACTCATGTCGTCTTTAGTAAAACTTGAGAATTGCATTTGGTATCAGTGTCATGGTTACAAAACCAATCGTTGTAGGAGTACTTATTAGACCACATATTTATTTTGTGTATCATGTGAAACTAGTAGTCGTTTCCATCTTGTTACATGCATTCAGATTTTTTTGTATGTGGAAATATTTAGATCCTCATCATCTTAGTTTAATTTATCATTTAAATGATAAATATTCTTAATGATTTGAGTTCTTAAGAGAATGTTAACTATATATGTGACTGATTTAATGGCTATATGTTGGCATGATTGCTTTACAACAACTACTTAAATATAACATTATTTTGAATCTTTCTTGATGAAAATATGTAATTTTTTTAAGAATTATAAATGAAGTATGGTATGCTCTATTGTTGATTTATTCATGTTACATTATGAAAGACATATGTTTTTTACATTACATACATATTATGAGAAAACACTACATTATTTGAATGTTTAGAAAGTCTAGTGTATCTTGCATTTAACTCTTTTGAATACATGGCTATCATGTAGCATGGTGTGTTTATCAGCATGTAAAAATAAAGCTAAAAGAATAGGTTTTAATATGTATTATTGTACCAAAATTTGCATTCCATGTCATTTATTTTGATGCACTAACCAAAAGGAAAATTAAAATTGAAAGATCCATCATTGCTAAAGGGAAAATTAACATTATTGAAAGGATACAAACCAAAATGAAACCATAGAGACTAAGGATGTTAACAGATCAAGGAATCAAAGGATAAAGGATGTTGCAGCTATAAAGACTAAGGATAAAGGGATCAAACTTGGTGATGTTTTTCCAGGAAACCAAATTTAACAATAGTATACATGTTAATATATAAATGTCTAATGATAATTTATGAGTGAAAATGACATGTCATTCATAAACTATTAAAGTGTAAGATTTCAAGAAATCAATAGATATAACATGTTATTCATCATACCTCAACCATTATAAAGCAATTATAGATTTAAAATTTAAGTTTCAAAGTAGAAAAAAATGCACACAATGAACAAAATAAATTGAATATTGATTTTTATATATAAAAGTGGAGTAATTGTGTATGTACATATACAAATTTGGCATATATGCCAACTCAAAACAATATTTACAAAATATGGCATATGCCATCTCAAGGTCAATATATAATGTATATCTCAAATAACTAAGTCATATCAAGAAAATCCTAAACTTGTGGTAGATCATCGAAATATAGCCTCTTCGTGCCACTTGCTAGATGAGAAGTTGGATACACAATAACAATTCAAACTATAAATTATATTAATTAGCTCAATAGTAAATAACTTAGACTACTAAATAGAAGCTTATCTAGTATTTTTTATAACATTCAAAGTAACATCTAATCACTGTAATAAACTTTAATTTCTCAAAAATATTAATTACATTCAAATTCAATTCTTCATTACCTCAAGCCTTTGTTTTTTTGTTGACAAACATTTAGTAAATGATAGTCCCTTAGGATGATTAGGAGTCGTACCATTTTGAAATAGTAGAGGAACCACATACATGGATGGAAGAATACTCTATAAGAAGAAAAATAAAATTGTGTCCAAAATTAATATATAATTATTGACAAACAAACACAAACTAAACATATATCTACATATACCTAGAAACTTATATATCTACTAGATATAAAAAACCATATACCTGAATTAGTGATGCAAGTGATATTTTTTGAGAATAACTTGTCATAGATACAATAACATCAAATTCCTATACATTAAACATGGAAAAATGTAAAAATAAAAATATATGTACATATAACCAAAATATATTTGAAATTGACATCTAAATCACTACAATAAGTTCTATAAGTTCTAACTAAACTATTAATTCAATTAAAATTTAGTTCTATCACCTTGACTACAACTCCTTTTGCAAATGACAGTCTCTTAGGATGGTCAGGTGTTTTAGTATATGACACGGTAAAAGGTGTCACATTAGTCACATTTGGAGTAGACTAAAAAAGAAAAATAAAATCAAGATATAAATTAATATGTACATTTGATTATTCACAATTTAAGTGATATGCATACAATAAAAAAAGTTAAACATGTACAAAAAATTATTCCATGTGTCTAGGAAAAATTCAATGGCTGAAAGAGTACCATGATGTACTTCTCTAAGTTCATCCTCAATCATCAATTGTTCATTACCATTTAAATATATATTAGTGTAATAGGGATTTTTGTCACCTCTTGCACCTCTAGGGTTTTCCACCTAAAGGAAAAGGGATAAAGATCAATGCTACATTCAAGAACAAACCCTAGGGATTCCAATGCAATAGAGATTGGAATATATCAATTGAGATTGTTCTTAGGGCTGGAAGTTAATAAGGAAGATAAACTATGGATGCAAAACTAAGAAATGTGAAGTGTTTGAAAACACATTGTGATGTGTAGAAAGACCTAAGAAGATGAATAGAAATACAAATAAAACAAAACAAAGAAATGAAATAGAAAGCATGCACCTAGAAATGTGTTGAAGACTAGAAATACTGTTGATTCTAGAATTTTAGCTTACTGGGACACTTACGGAATTTTGGGTGACTTAGTCCCAAATCTGGAAAACTTCACCAAAGCCCGTTTCAGCCAAAAGGGTATCTGAATCTACAAAAAACTTTGGAAAAAATGTGTAGTGAAACTAATTAATTCCTAATGGTGAATTAGTCCACTTTGGCTTCTTTGAAAATCTAGAAGTGGAAATGAAAGCTCTTAGTCTGCACTTTCTACTCCTCCAGGTATTCAGATCTGAAACTTTGCTTTTCGGCACTGTAGGAGAATTTTAGTGGATATTTTTCCCTATCCAACAAGGAGATGTCTTCAACAAGCTTGCAACCCTTTCTTCAATGATTTACAAGCCTTCAAAGTACCTAAATCTACACACACACAAAGAGATGAAGAGAAGTGTTGAATGTTAGGGCATGGGGGTTTGCCTTGGTCAAACTCATTTTAGGTAATTAAACAAAAATGATGAAATAAGATAATGAAGCATGAAACAATGGAGTTAGAAACTTTCCATGGTGATTGATCTTGAATTTTTGCAACAATGGTTGAAGAATCTACCTTTGAATGCTTCTTGATGACTTAGAATGCCAAAACCCTAGCTTGCTTGAGAAGAATGATGAAGAGAAGAAGGATATGGAAGAATAAGAATTAGGGCTCAAGGTCCCAAAAATTAATGGAAAACCTCATATTTATACACAATTATGCCCTAATTCTCGAAAATACCTCATCACAGGCCGACCTTAGGTCTTGGAGAATAAAAATCCACCAGTATTTTGAAATAATTTTGATTTTTGAGCCAAATGGGACTAAGTTTCCCAAAGTGGCGACCTGGTCCCATCAGGGAAATTTTACTGGGTGTAGGGGATTAAGATATATTAAATAATGTTTATCGGGTTTATTCTCAAAAAGACACTTAAATAAGGACTGTAAGTGCATAATGGGGCCATTTAAGGCATAAGAAAGGTGTAATTATTGATGATAGACCTAGAAAAGTGTGAGAGTTTGTTACAACTCCTTACAACACTTTAAAATAAGGCTTGGTAAGTGATAAGAAGAGGTTGTTTAGGTGAAATATATTGAAAAGGTCCTAGAAAAGTGTGAAAGTGGGTTACAACACTTCAAAAAACTTTTACAAGACACCATAGAATTCTTATTGATTTGCAAGGGTCTAAGACCTAATGTGCATGTGTTGGCCACATTACAACATTAAATATAGGAAAAACTAGGCCAAAATCCACAAGAAAGACCCAAATGAGTGTGAAATGTTCAAAGGATACATTTTTCTACATTACATTTAGCCCCTACTTTAGTGAGAGGATGAACTTGCTTCAAACTTATACTAAAGTAGCCATTCAAGAGGACGGGTCCAATTGTACCAATGTGGATGGCAAAGGATGACAAAGATCAAAGGAGGTGGTCAAGCCCCTAGGATCCCAAATCTCAAGTGAAACCAACATAAGTGCAAGAGGACACACACATAAGGTGAATGATTTGCAACAAAATGAGATACATAATCATGCAATGGAAAGATCTAGAAGAAAGAAAGTAAAAAGGTGGATCAAGCTTTGACCATTTGTCCAGCTAGTTGTGGTTTAGATCTAAGTTGTTTGTCCAAAAATGCATACTCAATATGAGGTGATGAAACTCTTGGTTATTCGTCAGGTGAGAAATCCAATAAGGTGAGAAACACACTCATTGCTAGTATGCACTCACACACATGCATGTGGCTATGGGGAAATTCATGCTACTAGTTGGGCTTCTCGCTTAACCATACCAAAGTTATACCTCCTGATAAATTTAATAAGGCGCCACAATGAAAATGACATTTGTAAGTGATTTTTGGAATGTAAAAATGGTGTAAGGAATGTTTAAAGGATTTTTTCTTAGTTTGTGCAAGGTCTCATATTAATGAACATTGTGCCTAATGTCTCCAAGAGAGGATAAATGGAAAAGGTCTCATCTTGTTTCCAAGAGAGGACAAGTGCAATGTCTCATCCTGAGCAACATTGTACCTAATTTTTTCAAGAGAGGGAATCATAAGAAAAATAAAATTGCATAATGAAATGTGAGTGTTGATGTATGCCCCCACTTTAAAGCGGTTGCTAACACCATTACTGTGAGAAATTGCTTTAAAGTAGAAGAAGAAGACATGAAAGCTTACTTGGAAAGTCCTATGACAAGTCATATGTTTCCTATAAGCTACGTCATGAAAAAGGTAGTATGTCACATGTGATCCAACTTAAGGCATGCCGTACACATCCCAAGTTTGCTTTTATATGTTCATGAAAGGTTAACGACTAGACAAAAGAGAGAATGACAAGTGACATACGAGGACAAGGCTAACTAACCCCTTTCCCCCACTTAGTGCATGGCAAGAGTGAGCTAAAAGGATTGATGAGATGCAAGGTAAAGTGAAAATCAATATCAATTAGAGGAATGAGGTGCCCCCATGTAAGGAAGAATACCAAACTCCTTAAGATGTTTGATTTTACTACTCAAAGCCTTACATTCATTAGTAGAATGACCATGGACTCTTTGATAGGTTCAAAAGGAATTCTTGTAATATAATTTCTTTCAAGTTTTTGGCGAAAGGGATATCAAGTGATCTTGGAGGAGTCTCGACAAGATACCCTCTTGATCGAAGGTAGAAGATGTTCCTTTAGTTGGTGAAAAAGATGTATTTTTCTTAGAACATGATGTCATACCTACGCAAGGTGCTATAGATTGTGAGATTTTGGACACTCCCTTAGAGAAGAGTGTAAAATATAAATCATTAGTGTTTTGCAAGATGAAATTAACGTTAAGCAAAGTGTTATTTGTTTGTCTAATTTATTGCAAAGGATAAATATTACTAGTGTCTATCAGTTTAGGATGCACTAGTGTTAAGGTTGGTTTAGAGGAATCATTTGTGATGGTATTGATATTGAGTGAAGGCTTGGTAATTTCTATCAAAGGACAATAACCAAGACCATGAGTTATTGTTTGCATGTTAGGATCAATGGGGACACAGATACCTTATTCTCTAGCACCACATCCTTTTCCACTATATCCAAGTTATGTCATAAGGTCATAACCTTTTCCATAAATATTTTTCATTACTTTTGGACTGAGTGAGTGTTCATGATTGGAGGTGGTTGTAGAAGTCTAAAGTGTTTGAGGTGGATGCTTGTGAAGGATCTGCCAAGTTTTGTGTTGACAAGACTATTGTTCCCTTTTTAGAGTCTTTGTTTATGATCTTGTATTCTCCCATTATTGTAGGTGTGAAATCTAAGGAACCCCAATCATCATCTAATAGCTTTGTGACTTGTTCAATATGTTTTTCTTTGTTTGTTTGTTGTATGGGTTCCACTTGTGTGGTTGGTGTTAATGTGTTCAAGGGATTGTCTTTGTTTTGCTCAAGTTGTAAGACACTATTCATCTTAGGATCAACACCAAGTGTGTATACTTGGTTGTTGTAGATAAATTTCATTTTACGATGGAGAGTAGAAGGAACCCCATTCATTGCATGAATCCATGGTCTCCCTAAGAGAAGATTATATGAAAGTTCATGAGGCATAACATGGATTGGTGTTTCCAATGTGGCCTTCCCATCTATAAGAGGTAAAGTAACCACACCAAGCAGTTGCTCTGTGACGTTGTCAAAATCCCCTAATAGATAAAGAATCATGTTGAATGTTTGATCGATCAATGCCAAGCCTATCTAGAAGGCTCACACTACACACATTAAAGGCATAGATGATATCTACAAGAGTTCATTTGATCCCTTTTATTTTGTATTGAGATATTATTATGAAAGCTTCATTTTGTTTTTGCATCTCGAAAGGAGGGAGCTCACTTTGGTGAAAAACAATATCAGCATTGATTCCTTGAATTATAGTTGTTATGTCATTCGGTTGCATATTAGAAGGGATAGGAACTTGTTGTAAGGAATTTTGCATCATGTTATGATAGTGAAGGGAGGCCTGAATAAGGTACCATAATGATATCTTAGCAGGAGTGTTTCTTAGTTGTTCAACAAGATCATACTCCTTAGGAGATAATCGAGGAGCACTAGGCAAGATGGAATTGGGAAAAGGTAATGGTGTGGGGGTTGATTGTTGTGGTTGTAGATTGTTTCTAGTGTGATATGTATGAGCAATGGTATTATGACTTAGTTGTTGTGAAACATTGTTCTTGGGTGGGTAGAGGATGAGTTCGGGTTTGTTTTGAGTTTGAGGTTTGTGTGATGGTGGGTAAAGGATAAGTTGAGGTTGAATAATATTAACATCCTTGATCGAGTGAGAGGCTAATGTTGTCTCTTCATCTTCGTCTAAGGATATGATATTATTAGTGTCATTTTTATCCTTATTGTGTATCAAGATATCCTCCCTAGGAGGAAGGGTTTTAGGAGAACTACAAACCAACTACTCTTGACAATCAAAGGTTGGTTCTTCTAAAATGAATTCATCACAAGTAGGGGAATGATCAATGGTTGAATTTTATTGCTTAGGAAGGGGTTTTCTAGGAGAAGGGGGAAAACTAAGATACTCATGACCTTCATTAATTATGTTTTCTAATAGAAAAGTATCTTCGTCATGATTATGAGAGATACTAGGAGAAGGAGAAACGTTATTTTCATGATTACCTATGGTTATGTTAGCTTATTTAGCAATATCGTGTCCACTAAGAGATGTAAGAGGAGAGAAACAACTAGGATTATCAAAACTCTCATTGATTGGTTCTATTGGTTGTTTTTACTGTAACCAGGTTTATCTTCTATTCTACCTATAGAATTGCCAATTCTAATCAAAGGTAGCTCGAAGGACCTGGACCAAATGACGAGGATTTTAACAATAAACCTCCTACACTTCAAGCTCTACAAAACCCACGAGGGTGTCCCTATAATGTGTTTATAATCTCTGCACCAAACTTATAAACAATAATTAACCATTGATAGATAATCTCATTTAATAGCTCAACAAAATAGGATAATACTGAATTGAATTGGCTTTTCATCAATAGTATCAACTACTTGGAGCATGAGATGATTACAACAATATTTCACAACTTAAGATAGTCATTTAATTTTCAATTTGGTAGCAAGCTCTAAGCAAAGACAAGCAGACACAAAACCTCACAAACACATACAATTTAAACCAGTGCCATATACCATTGGGGAGTCAAATTCACAAATATTTAAAATTCAATGACAAATTCAAACACATAGCATATAATATCTTTGACAATATTGCCTTACAACATCATAAATTTATATCCTAACCCAATAATTCTTACCAAATCCATTTATAAACATATCCATCTATAACTCCATTCAAGCATTTTAATTAATTCTTTGAATTAAATCTAAAATGGAAGTCATACACACCACAACAGTGAGATGAACGCAATAACCCTTGATTACATTATTCAAAATTATGATATGCTTATACAAAGGAGAGACATGAGCTCAAAATGAATCATTATAACTCAAATGCTAGTAATGTTATGAAACATCAAACCTTCATAAATCCAAAACCCTACTACAGAATGACCCAAAACCTAAATTGCAATTAGACTGAAAAATAGGCTTTACAACTTCCTCTGCAACCATGCCTAGACTCGACCTGAAAATATCTAACTTGCTAACCCCTATTTCTAGCCTTGAAATCCTTCTTATAGAGAATGAAGGAGAAAACAAGCATCAGGCCAGAAAATACACATGTCACTAGTCAATTGGACCACTCTGTGACATTTCAAAAATATGATTACAATCACCGAGTCCTGGAGCATCTTCTTGTTAATTCCACTCATTAGGGAATAGCCGCTGCATTGGCCAAACCTCAAAACCTGCGCCAAAAAGCCGCCATGGAGACAAAACCATAATCAGTTATAACTATAACCGCTGAGCTATTAGTTTTCGGTTGTAAACACCATCTTACTCCTCTTCGGTTAAGTACTTGTCCACCCATTTCTGATACTCTTCATCCATTGGCCAATCAAAGTTCACCACCTCATTTACCTTAGTATTGTAAGGTGTATACTTCACTGCAACCTGATTGGCCTCTCTTTCAAAAGACTCTAAGAATTTGCTGGTATTAATTATTTTGTCCATGCTACTTACCAACAAGTCATAATTAGAATCATCACAAATCAATTTGATTTGTTCTTTTGCCCTATCCTGCCACTGTTGCAATGTTTTAACATCTCCTTGTGCATCAATGATGTCTGGTAAAAATGTATCACTCTAGTCATCAAAGCTCTTTACCAGCTCCTTAATTCTTCTACTCAAATCATCAGGTAGGGCCTAAAATCCCTTCAATTATTTCACAAAGATTTGAGTAGGCCTCAATGACTGGGGCATGTTGTCTGCATCAAATCTAGAAGCTTTATTCATAATATCTAGATCATTTCCCCTAAGGATCCACTTCTTAGCCAAAGGAAAAACTATTTCCTGATTTCTATTGATGTTTTGATGGTAATCTACCATCAACCACCTCATTTTGTTTGGCAATTGCACCATCCTCACTTGCCTTTAAGGTAGCCTATAATTTTGTAATCTTACTCAACATTTGCTTCTTGGTGGGATCCACAAAATACTCAACTTCTTCTTCAACTAGCCTTGGTGTAGGACTGAGGGAAGGTGTCTGGATGGGGGATCCCAGAGAAGAAACAATTGGAGTAGTAGGGGGGACTGATCCTGAAACAAAAGGTAATGCTCTGATACTAAGAGCACTGGAGGATTCTCCCACCTGCCCATATTTCAACCTATCTACTTTAGATTGCAGCTCAACATTCCTTTGCTGCATCCTACTATATTCTCCAATTATTATATTGTACTTCTCCATCAAACTCTTCTTTTCAGCCTCTTCCCTTTCAGCTATCTTTTGGGCCAATTTGGCCACATTTACTGTCAAGCTTGTAGCTTCCATTGTTGAAGTTTCAGGAGCTCTCTTGATGATTAGCCCTCCCCTTAAGTTTGGGATAATATCAGTTACATTTGGATTTCTGCCTTGGGGTGCCAATGCCCATATTACCAGAGTTTCATACTCCTCACTGAAGGCAAAGTCCTGCAAAGCTGCCTTAACCTCTTCTTCACTGTTTTGTATGGGGTGCTTGGACTGTAAGATAGAATTGAATGCTACAGCATCGACTATGTCCCATTCAAGAAAAATTAGGACATCAACCTGAGTCACAAGTCTTCTTTCCTCCTCAGGAGTGATTTTTTTGAATTCCATTAATTCGGCCTTAACCTCATCATCATTCTCCTGCTCAGACCTATCAGGGCTTGATTCTCTCCTACTCTTAGACTTGTCCTGGTATTCTTCTAGTTTCATCCTCCAAACTAGTTGCAAGAATACAAGAGTCTTTACAAATGCATCATCATCCAAGAATTTCTTGCAGGCCTCCATCCTGGTATCTTGTACACATTGCCCCTTTACATCCATGTCAGAAAGCACCAATTGTGTTGAGCTATGAGGAGAAGGGATACCAACCTACATGTCTTGATCAGTCATAATTATCTCATCCATCAGAGCCTCTTGTGTATCCTCAACCCTCTGCCTCTTAGGGCTTGGCTCTGATGCTAGCACTACAGGATCACTTCTCGATGGTGAATCTAGATCAACAATCCTTATCCCTCCAGGTGCTCTGAACCTTGGACCTGGATATGATGATGTTTTCATTATTTGCTTTCCCTTCTTATCCCCCTCATCCTCATCACTGCTATCATTCCTCTTCCTCTTGTATAGAGGCCGATCAACTGAGGGCTGATAAGTTGGCCTTGTTTCTTCAGGCCTCACCTCTATTCTTTGAACCCCAAAGTCCAATTCCAAATTGACCTTCTTGGTCATCAGGGTGCCCATAATCTCTTTGAAGTTATCAAGCAAGAAATCACTTCTCTTGTGGAATGGAGTGAACTCCATTAATGGATCATATTTTGGATCCATGTTATGCACTATGGCTAGTAACTTCTCATATGAAATCCATTTTTATTTATTCAATTCCTTCCTATTCAAATCAAATTCATTTTTAATTAGGTGCTTAGGAAAGTTGAATTCATGTATAAACCTTCCACCTTTAATTCATTGCCTGAATAAGGCAAAGAATCCCTCAGGGTCATGCTGCCTCCTAGATCCACTCTTCCAATGGTAATCATCAAAAAACCTTCCAAAGTGGACCCATCCTCCCTTGGAAAAGACAAAATTTGAAACAACAGTATAATCAGGGAACAAAGTCCCTTTTCCTCTCCCTATCAGGTTGTCCTCATGAATACAACCTAGTTGCCCCATGACCTTGAAAAATACCATTCTTGATGGTACATTATATGGGAGAATATGAGAGGCTCCCTGGAAACCAAACACCCTTAGGACAGTGCTTATGGGGTACAAGATGATGTCACCCCAATTGTGGCATACCTTCAAATCAAGCTTCCTCACCTTTGGTTGGAGGAAGTCATGCAACTCTCCAGGAACTCTCGTCACATTTACCACCAACTGAGCTCTGAGTCTGGAGGCAAAGCAATTATCAAACTGCACAAAACTGGCACCTCCCCTATTGTAAGACAAGTCTGCACTTCAAACTTGTACTGGTAATCTTTCTCCATTCACTTCTTGCCTCAACTCCATCTTCTCTAAGAAGAATTCTACATTCTTGTAAAGGAACACATGCATTAACAGGGAGTACCAAAAGAAAGGAGTACCAACATCCCCCACATGCAACTTTAGCAAACCCTCAAGTATCTTTTCTGCTAGAAAAGATGCATAGTCATACACCATGGAGAAATTGGGATGCTGAATCTGAGCCCCCATGGACATATATGCAATGGGCATCACTATATTTGGGTTGAATCCCAAAATCCAGCATAATGAATAAAATGTTGCCAAAAAGTGATTGGCAAAACAGCTTAGCCTGAAAGGCTCCTGGTCACTTGGGATGATATGAATTGTTGAACTGCCTACCCTGGCTAGATGAGGAGGAAGCAACTTTAATCTGAATAGAGGCTTTGACCTTGCATATTCTTGCTTCATCTCCTCAATATCAATTGGGACCAAGAATGAGATGGACTCACTCAAATAAAAAATCTGTTGAATCTCATATGCACTTATACTTAGCAGAATCCCACCATCATTATCCCTAATTACCCTTGTAACAGGGTCATAATGTGCTGCCACTGCTCTGAGTAGGTCCATGTCAGGAAACACATTTGGCACTGCTAGTTTCCCCATGTCATATCTCCTACCATTAGAGAAGGGGTGGGGTTAGTTTCACTATCCATACCAGAGCCTAAACATTTCCAGACCCATCATAGGAACCCTAGCATCTACAATATTGTAATTCTTGCACACTAGTCCTTCGCCTAGGGTTATTCAACTCATTAAAGCCAAACCCCTCTTCCTGTCATTTGTTGATAATGGTGGTGCCATCTCAAACAACTATGGCTTCCTTAAAATTTTAATCCTTGAACAAACTAGGGCTAACCAGAAAACAAAATTACAACACAATTGTGTAATTTCCAATAATTCAAATGAACCAGTAACCCTACGACAATAATAAAAAAACCCCTTGACCAACACACTACAACCCTTCACAAAAAAAAACAACCAAATTAACCTAGTGATACATAAAGTAACTCATGGGATTTCGTGCCTTCCAGAGAACCAAACTTTCGTTGTGATCGCTCGAAAAACTTTATCTCTGGCTCTGAACTGCTTCAAAAATACTTGAATGGTTTTGTGGTGAAGATAGAATGAAAGAAAATACTTTATGTCGATTGAAATTAGCTAGTAGACGTCTCATCTTCCATTAAAGCTCATTTTCATGCCACACCAATGGCTCCAATTGCATTTGATGCAAATTTAAACTTCAACCGTCGATCTTTTGTTTTTGTTAGATCATTGAACGACCACCTTGAAAAAGGCTAATGTAATCTCCATGTCAGCATCGGGGGCCCACCACAATACGCAGTTCCAAAGGAGTACACATGGCATCTGCTCGTGATATCACAATCACTAAACATCCTGCATCTTTGGATCACACGATGGTGGGCAACCGTTGATTCCCACCATCGGCAATCGTGTTCACTCACAACAGTCACCAGCACCAAACATAACCATCGAGAAAATTTTCATCAAGATTATAACACCACCGTTGATGTTGAGCATGTGCATCTCACAGTTGTTTTAGTAACCCACTTTATAACATATTAAAGCCTAACACAAATATTAAACACTTTATTAATCCGTTTTCGGCATCGACAGCTGAGACATGTGGCGCTCGCTTGTGATTTCCCAATCAATTGAAACCCAGTGGTGAGGCCATCACGAGATCCTGAGGAATGGTTAGGATCAACCGTAGGATGATCGACGGTCATTAAAAAACATTTCCTGCAAAATAAAATAATTATTAAAAGGAGATAAGAGACATCGCCTAGGCTAATGACAAATGATGGCTTAAAGTTGTTCTTAAAGCATGGGGCACAGGCTGACCTAGACTTAGGAAATAATAAAGTCAGATGAAATATTTAACACAATTTATTAAAAGGGGCCTGGCCTAGATGAGTCAATGGGACATAATTCTTTTTAAAACCTCCCTCAAAAAGGTAATTGCGAAATAGATCCAATCCAGAGTTTAAAATAGAACACTAGGATTCCATGAAGGCAAAAATAAAATCCCAACCCTAGGCTTCTCCAGAAAAGAATGACAGACTAGTAATGTGGTAAAATAATTAATGGAACTCAAAGAATAAAATTTGAGGCTCCATCAGTTTCTTCGAACACCAAAATATCTTCATCACCAAGAGGAGAGATATGAGGAGAAGAACAAATATGATCATTAGGAATGTCCAAGGTTGTATCCTTTTTGACTAAAACATTCTCATAGGGATAGGTTAGAAATTTTTTCTTAGTTTGTCAAAATATGTAAGATACTAACATTTTTTGAACAAAAATGAAAAGCACTTGTAACCAATTCATGCAATGCTTCAACAATATAAACAATGTATATCCAAAGAGAAAAAACAGTTTTATCCAATATATGTAAAGCTTTAAGAATGTAAACAATGTCTATCCAAGAATGAAAAGCACTTTTATCAAAATTATATGAAATTTTTTATGAATAGAAACATTGTGTATGCAAAATTGAAAAGTACTTTTATCCATGTGATGCAAAATTTCAGAAATGTGAGCATTTTCAGATCTAATGATGAAATGATTTCAAGAATGACTACCTTAAATTGATATTTTTGAGCTAGATGCATAAAACCAATGTTCCCAAAACTTTCTAGAATTATAGTATATGATACTAGGAGGCCTAGGAAGCACAAAAATGAGGTTTTTGATGTTGTAATAGACAGTGAAAAATCTAGACTGGGACTAAGTCGCCTAGAATGGTGAATGAGTCCCAGTTAGGGTTTTTTTTTCAAAATTTATAGAAATTTTTAGTTGGTTTTGATGCTTTTGATGTTGGATGACTGGAAGAGGAAAGGTAAATGCATATTTTATATGATTGTTAATGATTTGAGATGCAAGAATGCAAAGTATATGCACTTTCATACATGCAAAAATTGGAAACCCTAGAATGCAACTTAACTAATTCAAAATAAAATGCAAGCTAATTCTAGGAGGATGAAGGACTACAAATCAGAAAGGAAGGTATTTGAAAGGTGGGTTCACCAAAATGTAATAGGGATTTTTGTCACCTCTTGCACCTCTAGGGATTTACACCTAAAGGAAAAGGGACAAATATCAATGCTACATTCAAGAACAAACCCTAGAGATCCCAATGCAATAGAGATTGGAATCTATGAAGGGAGATTATTCTTAGGGTTGGAAGTTGATAAATAAGATAAACTATGGATGCAAAACTAAAGAAATGTGAAGTGTTTGAAAACACATTGTGATATGCAGAAAGACCTAAGAAGATGAATATAAATACAAATAAAACAGAACATAGAAATGAAAAAAAAGCATGCACCTAAAAATGTGTTGAAGACTGGATTGAAGATTAGAAATGTTGTTGATTCTGTAATTTTAGCCTATTGGGACACTTACGCCATTCTGGACGACTTAGTCTCAGATCTAGAAAACTTCACCAAAGCTTGTTTCAACCAAAAGGGTATCTGAATCTACATAAAACTTCAAAAAAAATGTGCAGTGGGACTAATTTTCCACTAATGGTGACTTAGTCCACTTTGGCTTCTCTGAAAATTTGGAAATGGAAACAGAAGCTCTTAGTCTGCACTTTTTGTACCTCTAGGTGTTTGGATTTGAAACTCTGCTTTTCGGCACTATAGGAGACTTTTAGTGGATGTTTTTCCCTATCCAACAAGGAGATGTCTTCAAAAAGCTTGCAACCCTTTCTTCAATGATTTCCAAGCCTTCAAAGTACCTAATTCTGTAAACACACAAAGAGATGGAGAGAAATGTTGAATGTTAGGGCATGGGGGCTTGCCTTGGTCAAGCCCCTTTTAGGTAATTAAACCAAAATGATGAAATAAGATAATGAAGCATGAAACAATGGAGTTATAAACTCTCCATGGTGATTGATCTTGAATTTTCATAACAATGGTTGAAGAATCTGCCCTTGAATGCTTCTTGATGACTTAGAATGCCAAAACCCTAGCTTGCTTGAGAAGAATGATGAATGATGAAGAGAAGGAGATGGAAGAATAAGACTTAAGGCTCAAGGTCCCCAAAATGAATGGAAAACCTCAAATTTATACACAATTATGCCCTAATTTTTGAAAATACCTCATCACAGGCTGACCTTAGGTCTTGGAGAATAAAAACCCGCCACTATTTTGAAATAATTTTGATTTTTGAGCCAAATGGGACTAAGTTTCCCAAGGTGGAAACTTGGCCCCGCTAGGGAAATTTTACTGGGTGTAGGGGATTAAGATATATTAAATAATGTTTATTGGGTTTATTCTTAAAAAGACACTTAAATAAGGCCTATAAGTACATAATGGGGCCATTTAAGGCATAAGAAAGGTGTAATTATTGACGGTAGGCCTAGAAAAGTGTGAGAGTTTGTTACAAATCCTTACAACACTTTTAAATAAGGCTTGGTAAGTGATAAGAAGAGGTTGTTTAGGTGAAATATGTTGAAAAGGTCCTAGAAAAGTGTGAAAGCGGGTTACAACACTTCACAACACTTTTACAAGATACCATAGAATTCTTATTGATTTGCAAGGGTCTAAGACCTAATGTGAATGTGTTGGCCACATTACAACAGTAAATGTAGGTAAAACTAGGCCAAAATCCACAAGAAAGACCCAAATGAGTGTGAAAATGTCCAAAGGATACATTTTTCTACATTACAATTAGTAATACTATTTGTTATACTAATTTTAAATAAAATGCACTATGAAATAAATTTAAGTATTATATGTACATAAGTTTTCTCTTGTTGCTCGTCATCTCCAACCATGGATGACTCTCCATTTTTTCTTTCCACACAAGTCTTCGCATATGTAATATACGTTGTTGCCTCATCTCCTCTAGGTATCACATCATGCACCTCATACTCAACTACATTTAGGGGAGGCTCAATAGTATCTCCCATAGTCCACTTAGACACATATGTTTGCACATACTACAATGATGAGACACACAAATATGTATAGATGTCGATGCTCCACTAAAATCACCTGAACCAATAGGAGTATCACTATCAGGTGGTTGGAAAAACTAAGAAGACTGTGTAATCAAATGTCCAGTCAAAGAGTGTATGGCCATGAGACTATGCATTGTTGCATATGCAAGAATGTTTGGATGGGCTATTGAAGGTGGGGTGGGAAGATGAAGATGGGGAACATGAGGACCTTGCATTTGGTGCATTTCCTCAAGTCTATCTTCGGGCATTCCCCTACCTAATCCTTGAAAATGCCTAAATTTAAAATAATTTGCATGTTTTCCTAAAACAAACTCTTCATATAATTTGTGGAGAAAATAAAGAGGGACATCGAGATTTTGTTGGGTTGTTTATCAAACACCATCCAACAATGATCCCAAAAATTTATTGTTATGCCCTCATGTGTGCACCATTTTATTGAAAAATTGGGTTTATGTAAAGTAACAGGTTGTCTAGTTTTTGGATTCACAAAATATTGGGCTATTTTGACTTTAGATATTTCTAATTGTTTGACATGGTCATAGCTCAAACGGTTACCATATTGTAACATCTTAATTTCTCTCCACTCTTGAAACGAAGTATGTTTCCTTGTGATGTTTGTCACATGATCTACTATGGCCTCTAAATTCGATTTCATTGAACATAAATGAGGGTGGTGACAATATCTTTTAGCAATGTTCTTTAATTTAGTCACATTTATATCAATTAAATCCTTAATAATTAATTGCAGGAGAATTTGGTGGAGAGTTTTCTCTATCAAATTCTTCAACCATTGTAAACTTTATTTATAATTTAAAAAAAAATAAAATTAACATAATTTTTAACTAATTATTAAAATCTAAAAATAAAAATCTAGTATATATTCCAAAAATTCTAAGAAAATAAATAAAATGATGAAAAAAACAAACAAAAAATGAAATTGCAAAATATAAAGGATGTGATGTTTAGTTGCATCAAAAGAGGTATCAATATGAGCGGATATTTGTTTCCTTCACCTCTCGCGCTATCCAACATGCAAATGAGTTAAAATGAACTTTTTTTTTACTTATAGCTTTCCAAAATCTATTTTGGAAATCTTTTTTTTTTAATATTAAAAAGTTCTTAAAATGGATATCCCTTCTTGAGACATGTTTTTTTAAATATTTGATATTTTTTTATATTATCTGATATATTATAATATATATGCAATATATATTATTTTATATATATAATATATAATATAATATTATATATATTATATAATAATATATGTAATATACATTATTATATTATATATTATATAATAATTGTACACATCTAAAAATGGTCACGGTTAATCAAACCTATTAATTAATTAAATATGAATTATTTAATTAATATTCTTGAGTCATCTACATATAAATAAATTTAATTATTTATTTATATTGTTCATTTTTCCAATTCTTCTAGTTTAATTAAATAAATAAGTTTATTTAATTATTGCTATCTTCCTCTTAATTAATTTAATAGATTTCACAATTTATTTATATTAATTATCACAAGTTTAAATTATAAATTTAAATGATATTCTTGATTTCACATTTAATTAAATATTCTAAAAATATTTAATTAAAGGGATTTCTTTTTCCATAATTAAATATTCTAAAAATATTTAATTAGAAACTTTCTTCTTTTCATATTTAATTAAGTATTTTATATATTTAATTAAAACACTTTTTATCATCTCTCACACATAATTACATATTATTTATTTAAATTATGGAAACTTCTAATTCTTTGTCACATGTAATTAAATAAATTTATTTATTTAATTATGGATTTTTCCTCAACTATCAACTAACTCTTCATAAATGAAGTGCACAAATGGCAACTTTCCTTCATTTTTGAATGGAAAAGGCTGTGTTTGAGGAAACATCTCCCATCTTTCTCTCAACCTTCCATCTTTTTCTCAACTTCTCGATCTCTCACCATTCATCTTAACAGGTTTGAATCTCAATAGTTGATCCTCGCCAACTGGATTCTTGCCTTCAAAAATCTATAGATACAACCCTCTTATGAGTTGAAAAGGACCTTGAATCTTAGATTTCATACGTAGTTACTATAGTTGCATTCCAGTATTATCAGTATTTTAGCATCATAGCATTTCAATTTCATATCTTAAATCATATAGTCATGAACATGCATTTTCAATTAATCTCATTCTCCTAAGTTGCCATTTCAAGAAGCTGCTGCATACACAACTGAGAGCCAACATCTTAAATCAAATCCTTGGAGATAGAGGACGATGGGACGAATTTGAAGAAGCCGTTATCATTAGAATTTGCATTTATGCTTTGTAGTTAGTTTTCTTTAATATAATGTTTCATCGGTGTGTTAGTTTACTGTTTAATTAATCCACATTTTCCAACATAGATTTTTGGCACCCACCATGGGGCATCCCCCCATTTTAATCTTTTTATTGCAGAATTTTCTGACAGGTGACGGATTGGAGTTGTGCTTTGGTGCATATGAGCTTTTTTTCGGCGCATAGATGAACTTTTTCAGCGCATCCTCGAACTATTTCGGCACATCCATGGACTGTTTTAGTGCATCCATGAACTATTTCGGCGCATAGACGACCTACTATTCGCGCATCCCAGATTGATCTTTTAGCACATTTAGTAACTGTTTTGGCGCATTAGGGACCTGTCTTAGAGTATATAGGGGTTTTGTAAACAAATTTTTTGATTCTGACGCCATCCGCGGACAAAATTTTTCATTTCAGTTTTTAAATAAAATAAAGCAACCCTAGGATGGAAATTTAAAATCCGGAATTTACCAACCCTAGGATAGAAATTTAAAATCTAGAATTTACCAACCCTAGGATAAAAATTTAAAATATGGAATCTATCAATCCTAGGATAGTCACCAAACTTGTTTTTATGCTAGTTAAAATGAATCCAATGTTTGTTGTGAAGCAAAATCTTCACTTAGCATAGAAAATTGTCAATTTGGATTTAAAACTCAACCAACTTGTTTGTTGTGATTGTGGGGTAATAGGTATATGCTCTCCACTTTACTGGGTGATCAGAACACCAAACTTACCTATTTTATTTTATGCATTTCCAACTTTATTAAATCCTTTAGAAGGCCTATCGTAGTGGGAAAAAGTACTCACACTATAGGAACAACCTAAGTGGGAACAACCAAAGCCAGGTTTTCCAACCCACTATAATCAAAAGTGAATTTTGGGGAAACCCATATTCAATGAAAGTGAGAAAGATAACCATCCCTAAAATCTTTGTTCTAAAGATTGGGAGGTCTCTTGAGGGAGTTTATCTATTGCCGCGCCGAACAGAAACCTTGACTATGAACCATAGTGTAGAAAGCCAACCGTGTCAATATCCAAACATCATTTTAATCATGGTGCAAGGGGAGGGAAGAATCTACCCCCAAGACACTCACCATATAATCGCCACAGATTATTTGCTTAGGGGATTCGGTATCCACTTCCGTCACTTTGAGTACACACCTGGAAAAGACAAAAACATGGGCGCCCTCTAGGGGGTGACATGGCTATGTGAGTCGACGCGATTTTATGTTGTGGGCTGTGATTTCTATGATGACGTATTTGACAACTAGGAGTGAGTCTTCTTGGAATGCTTATCTTGTTTGATACCTGTAAAAATCTCAAAAACATACACTCTTTGTTTAGATTTTAGGAGTAACAAATCAACTGTCTGCTTCTCTATGTTGTGTTTATCACATTTAAATCAGATTAAGATCATCCAAAAATATCAAACTTTCCAAACATGTCTATCTCAGAAGTCTAAACGGATAATTTAGCGCATCCTTGGTCTATTTCGGTGCATCGCTGCTCTATTTTAGTGCATCGTTGCTTTGTTTCGACACATCACTGCTCTGTTTCGGCACATCACTGCTCTGTTTCGACGCATCGCTGCTCTACTATTTTGGTGGATCGCTGCTCTATTTTGGTGCATCTTTGTTCTATTTCGGCGCATCCATGCTCTATTTCAGCACATCTGTGTTCTGCTTTGACGCATAGGTAGTCTATTTTGGTGCATTCATGCTCTGTTTCGGTGCATGTTTTTTTCGAATCTAGGTAACTTTCTGACATTCAGAAATCAGTCATCTTAGTCTAGTCTTTTCCATGCTCAGAGTTTGGAAGTCTGCAAATTTTGCCAAGACGTCTCTAGAAAGGAAGATAATTAGAAAGCCAAAGAAATCTCTTGGTTATAAGAAGTTATTGAAGAAGAGAAAATTTCTATACCAAAGTCGAAAGGTCTTGCTTGAACATAGGACCTTTATTCACCGATATCACGACTATATTAGAGGTTTCACTAACGATTATGCTGTAGAACCTTTATACTCACGAGCCTTCTTTCAAAGAAGAGCCCTTTCTCAAAAGGCACAACCACAGTCAGCGTATTCGTTCTTCTTATATTCCCCAACCTACAATTACGTACGCTACTCATCCCAATCAAATTCTGCAATAGAGCTCAAGCGCATTAGGCATTCATCAAATCTATCTTTTTACAAAGCTACGATCAAACCTTATGAAGTGCAAAATCATCTTTATTTTTGATCTTTGGTTTAAATTCCCACAAACAGGATTTTCATCCTTTCAATCAAGGAATCACGAGCTAAAGATTAAAAATATTTTAAGTCATAGAATCTTCATTCTATCCTGACTTTCATATCCATCAACATTGCACTATTTCATTCTTTTGATCAAGGTTAGTAGAATTTGAGTAAAGCTTATGCCTATTGTCACAAGATCTCGAAAGCACATAGAAAAAGATGAAAGAGAAAGTACAGTAAGCAAAATGAGTGATAATAGTGAGAGGGAAGAGAACCCCTTTCATAATTCAAATACTGAAGAGATAATAGAAGAAAAGCTTCAAGAAGCAGAGCAGGATCCCCTATTCCATACTCTTATGGAAAGGATTTTAGAACGAAACAAGGAAAGATATTTCCTTTCATTAGCTAATCAAGGAGCTAAGTTACCTGCTAATTTTGACACATAAGGGATTAAAGAAAATCCTGAAACTCCTCTTAATGATTTTAGTGCCCTTACTCAACAGATAAAGGAATTACAAGGGAAAATAAAAGAAATGCAAGGGGGCGCAACAAAGAAGTATGTTTTGGATGACATATTTCCTTATCCATTCAATAGGAGTCTTCAAATGATTCCTTTTCTGAAACATTGCGAAATCCCTAAATTTGATAGGTATAATGGGACCCTGACCCCATTGAACATGTGAGGGATTTTCGAAATATGAGCTTAGAAATTGCTAATGAAGATACCTACTTAATGCGATTGTTTTCACGAAGTCTGGGTAGACAATCCATGGAGTGGCTTTCAAAGATCACTCCCCCCATCAAAAACTTTGAGGAGTTAATAAACATATTTATATCACAATACTCCTACAACATCCAACACTAGATAACCATGCTTGATATTTGGAAGGTGAAAAAAAAAGTAGGGGAATCTTTCATTACATTTTTGCAAAGGTGGAGAAGGGTGTTTTCTAGATACTCTCGCCTTGTTCCTGAAACAAAAAAGATGGAGATCTTTATCGATAGTCTGAATCAAGAGATGAGTTACAAACTAAACCTTCACTGTCCTCAATCATTTGAAAAATTGATTGAAAACGCGATTACTATTGAAGGTACTTTGGTCAAGCGTGGGGTTCTAAAAATTGATAAAGAGGGTTAAAATTCGTACAAAAACAACAACAACCATAGTAACAACAATGAAAAGTCACGATTTTGGACTCGAAATAAAAATATTGTGAATGATGGGGTAGTAGATGCTAACAACATAAATGCGAAGCCTACCGTCCTTAATGTATCAAGTGTTCAACGTAGCAGTAATGCTGGAAGTTCTAGTACCCAAGGCAATGTTTCCAATCAAGGGAATGTGACTAATAATCGTGGAAATAATTTTGGCAATAATCAAAATTTAAATAGGCCTAGATCTTCATAATTTTCAAATCAATGGAGTTTCACTCCCTTGGGCCAATCTTTGGAATCCATTCTCAAAGAGTTATTGAATCAAAACGCTATTACATTGACACCACAAAGAGACTATGAGCCTCGAGTTAAACCACCATCATGGAATGACTCACACTTTTGTGATTATCATAGGTGTAAAGGTCATAAGACAAACAATTGCCAAGGGTTAAAGAATATTGTTTAGGATTTGATCGACAACCATACCATCATGATTGAGGGACATAATTTTAATAATGACCATCAGGCATTCAAGGATCCTCTCCCCAATTATCAAAAAGGGGAATCTTTGGGTGACAAGGGCAAGAATGTTAATTATGTCCATGATGTCATTATCAATCATATTTATACTGACGATCAACACATCAATACTAGCCGAATTAAAGGTAAGCAAGAATATCGAGAGGTCAATGCTACGACAAGGGGACAAGCCAAAATAATTGTCAAAGGAAGCTCATCTAAAGTGAAAATTCCCCCTCCAAGTCAATACAATTTGGTTGACCAACTACGAAAAACATCAGCCCAAATTTCTATCTTGGAGCTTTTAAAGTTATCACCTGTGCATAAGGACATTCTGGAAAAGGCACTTGTTGATACAACTGTATCCCCTGATCTGGATATCAATAAATTGCAAGCCATGGTGGGACATTTGTCCTCTTTCGCATGTTTATCCTTTACTGAAAAGGATGACTCATCCATAACCCATCCACATAATTCATCATTCTACTTAGAGGTCATGGTTCACAAATCTCATATTAGACATGTCCTAACAGATGGGGGAGCCAGATTAAACATTTGTACTTTGAAATTGGTCCTAGCTTTGGGATATTCAAAAGAATCTATAGATCCATGAAGAAAGATTACAATCAAGGCATATGATGATGAGAAAAGAACTTCCAAAGGCCTTATCATGTTACCAATCAGAGTGGGACCTGTTGTGAAGAATACCTTTTGTCAGGTTCTAGATCGGGATCTAACCTATAACATACTCTTGGGTTGTCCATGGATCCATGACATGCAAGCTGTTCCATCTACTTATCATCAATGCTTGAAGTTTCCATATGATGGACAGGAAGTAACAATACTTGTTGATCACATTAGTAGTCAAACTTGCTCTAACCTAAGAGCAACTCAGGACACACTCGTCCCACATAATAGAGAGGCCTTGGCCATCTCTACCTCCAAATACAACGAACAAGCACGAGAAATGATAAGTAATTTTGGCACCAAGTTAAAATTGAAAGATAATGGAGTGGGAGAATATTCTTTATCTCTCTCTAATCTACCCATATCTCCAAGATCCCATGGTCAACCATCAACATCCATACAATAGGCTACAACAGCTTTAGCCTTAGCTTCAGTTCCCATCACCAAGTTTAATGGGATATTTATCAAAGAAAATGAAATGGAAGATAGAGCTATCCTTGATTGGCTCTATAAAGATGAAGAAGAATCAGTACAACATGTCAAGTTACCCACAAAACAATATGGAAAAGGTTATGCTATCATGCAACAAATGGGTTATGAAGGAAATGGCCCTATAGGTAAAAGGAAAGAGGGTATTGTTGAACCTATCCAATTGAAAACAATGCACCCAAAGGATAAGACTGGGTTAGGATATAGTGAAGATACAAAGGAGGAAGTAGTACAAAGAATGTCTAAAGAGGAGTTAGCTGAAACAATCCTGAGAATTCAAGCAAACAATTCTGACACTGACTCCAATGAATATGAATGGGATGAAATCTCTGATGATATGTTCTTGACAGAGAAAAGAGTGGATGTTATACACAAATTCACACCTGCATTCTTACAAGGGGAAAGCTCAAGGCCTCCGCTTGATTACGTTCTACAAAGCGATCATGACTCAAGTGAGATCGATTCGATTCAAAGTGAGATAGATCATTCATAGGAGGATACCATCCTAGACCTCCCCCATAATGACGTTAACAATAGCATCATGACCCAACGGCCAGTGACCTTACTCATCCTAATGATCCATTTCCTTTGGTCTATCCTGAACTCATTGATTGGGAACAAATCACACCCATTGATGTCCCAAATTTTCCTAATGACGAAACCATCATAAACTTTCTTTGTTCATCCCAACCGGAAACAAGTTCCACCAGGGAATCACAGGATCAGATTTTTTGACAGGAAAGTGCCAAGTTCCTCAGCTATGAAATAAATAATATAAAAGAAAGATCTAACGGTGAAAACCTAACAAAGGCAGTATTAGATCAAGAAAAGAGAAAAATAAAAAGTGTATCCAATGGTGAAAACCTTTCAAAGGCACTAGAGGATGGGAAATTGACACTCTCCCAGAACATTACCAGGAAAGGTCTTCTATCCTAATCAAACCAACAAAGGCACTCAATATAGGTACTACAGAAAAGCCCAAAGTCTTGCAATTGGCCACATCTCTAACAGAAGAGGAAGTACCTGGATTCAAATAATTTCTCAAGAACAATCAAATCAGTTTTGCATGCTCCTACACGGATATGCCTGGATTAGATCTAGATCTCATCATGCATCATCTATCTATTATGCTAGGGGCAAAACCTATAAAACAAAAACTCAAAAAAATGCATCCACATGTTGCATTATTAGTTAAAGAGGAATTAAAGAAGCTTTTGGATGTTGGATTCATTCGGTCTATTGACTATACAGAATGGATCTCCAATATCGTAATTCTTTCAAAGCCAAATGGAAGGATTAGAATTTGTACAGATTTTAGGGATTTGAACAAGGCATGTCCTAAAGATGAATTCCCCTTGACAAACATAGATATGATTGTTGATTTGACTGCTGGACATGCAATATACTCATTAATGGATGGATTTTCAGGATACAACCAGATAAATATTGCACTAGAGGATCAGGATAAAATGGCATTCACATGTCCTTGGGGTACCTATTGCTGGAACGTAATGCCATTTGGGTTGAAGAATGCAGGAGCTACATACCAATGAGTAATGACAATGATTTTTCATGATATTATGCATACATTCATGGACGATTACGTTGATGATCTTCTTGCCAAGTCTAACACCAAGGAAGGACACATAGATATCTTATCTAAATTTTTCAAAAGAATGGAACAATTCAAAGTGAGACTTAATCCAAAGAAATGTGTCTTTGGAGTGAAATCTGGAAAGCTATTAGGTTACATTGTATCAGAAAAGGGAATTGAAGTAGATCCAGCTAAGGTATAATAAATTCTTGATATGCCACCGCCAAGGAACATTAGTCAACTACGCTCTTTGCAGGGACGGTTACAATCCATTCGAAGATTCATTGCTCAACTGGTGGATAAAAGCTTACCATTTACACACCTTCTACACAAGAATGTTCCATTTAAGTGGGAGCACAAATGTGAAGCAGCATTTGATCAGATAAAGCAGTATCTCATGAATCGACCAGTATTGATTCCACTAGTGCAAGGTGCGCCTCTCATATTGTATATTTCTGCCACAAAAGTGTCTTTAGGATCATTATTGGCATAGGAAGACAATTCAGGAAAAGAGCGAGCAATTTATTACATCAGTCAAACCTTGACAAGTCATGAGCTAAATTACACCTTCATTGAAAAATATTGCTTAGCAGTGGTGTTCACTTCTCAAAAGTTACGACACTACATGCTAACTCATACAGTAAAGCTTGTGGCTAAGATTGACCCACTCAAATATCTTCCAAGTAAGGCAACCTTAACTGGCAGGTTGGCTAAATGGGTTATGATCCTAAGCAAATTTGATATTCATTATGTGGATCGGAAAGCTATCAAGGGACAAATAATTGCGGATCAGTTAGTAGAAGCACCAATACCAGCAAAACACCCAATAAATATTGATTTTCCTGATGCCGATGTATTCACAACAGTTATCAAGCAGTCATGGGCACTCTATTTTGATGGTTCCTACACTCAACATGGTTCAGGAGCAGGGATTCTTTTTATTACACCTCAAGGACATACAATTCCAAAATCTTATTGGCTAATGTTTCCTTGCACAAACAACATAGCTGAGTATGAGGCATTAGTAATTGGCATCAAAATTGCAGTAGACTGGAAAATCACATAACTTCAAGTTTTTGGTGATTCACAACTTGTTATAAATCAAATGAATGACAAATATCACACTAAAGATGACAATTTGATACCTTACAAAAGAATGGTGGACGATTTCAAGAAATACTTTTTTGATATCAAGTTCATACAGATTCCACGTATTGATAATAAAGCAACAGATGCAATGGCTACAATAGCATCTCTACTCTAGTTGATATAGAATCAAACACGGTATGATTTCTTGGTGGAACAAATGTTTTCTCCCGCCTATGACAATCCAAAAAATCAAATCATTTGCCATCTAACCAGTTTTGATTCTCCCTTATATGGCCAAATTTAAACTTACCTAAAGGATACTATTTTACCTTTAGACTTGTCTAGGAATCAAAAAAGAAATTTCACCCGTCAATCATCCCATTACACCTTAATTGCTGACATCTTATATCGGCTTGGTCTAGATGGTACCCTCCTTAGATGTCTCAAACACGATGAATCTGAAAAGGCTTTACAAGAGGTACATGGTGGAATTTGTGGGACACACTCAAGTGGACTAACCTTAGCAAAGAAACTTGTTCGATTGGGTTATTATTGGCTGACCATGGAGAAGGAATCATTCATCTTTGTGAAGAAATGTTCAAAATTTCAGATTCATGGGAATCTCATTCATGCTCCTGCTTAGGAATTACAACCCTTCACCACAACATGGCCTTTCGCTCAATGGGGATTAAATCTGGTTGGCAAGATTCACCCATTATCTTCAAATGGGCATAAATTCATCATTACAGCCACTGATTATTTCACTAAATGGATTGAAGTTGTTCCCCTAACAACTGTTACTGGCAAATAAATCTCTTCATTCATTTTGAACTATATCATCTACCGATATGGTATTCCCAACTCCATTATCACAGACAATGGAAGACCCTTTAAAAATCAGGATATTGATGAGCTATGTGAAAGATTTTGCATCCAACACAGGTTCTCTACACCTTACTATCCACAAGGGAATGGTCAAGCTGAAGCTTCAAACAAAACAATTCTAAGGATTTTGAAGAAAACAGTAAATGAAGCAGGTCAAGATTGGCATGTCCAATTGAATCTAGCATTATGGGCATACAGAACAAGCATTCGCACACCAACAGGTGCTACTCCTTATGCTTTAGTTTATGGAGCGGAAGCTATTCTACCACTGGAAGTTGAGATTCCTTCACTTTGAGTATCACTAAAGGGGTTAATCAATGATGAAGACTATAGAGTATCAAGGTTGCAAGAGCTGGAACTGCTTGATGAATGGTGTCAAACTGCGGTTAATCATTTGAAAGTATATCAATAAGTTATGTCTCGTAGCTACAATCACAGAGTCAAACCACAAACTTTTCAAGTGGGTGATTTGGTTCTCAAAGAAAACCCACGAAATCAGCAGGATCAGGAAAAGAAAGGCAAGTTCGAACCTAATTGGTTGGGCCCTTTCATTATCATTGCAACATATGGATCGGGGGCATATCAGTTGTCAATAGCAAAAGGGGGCCTGTTTGAAGATCCAACCAACAACATTCATCTGAAGAAGTTTTATGCCTGAAAATGTCAAAAACAATATAAAAAGTCTTGAAAAAATAAAAAATAAATAAAAAAGAGCAAAAATACAAAAAAAAATCAGAAAAGAGAAAAAATCGTTGCCTTGGTGAAAACCTGGCAAACATGCGTCTTGGTAACAACAAAAAAATCATAAAATTAAGAAAAAGTGCAATAAAAAAAAATGGTGAAAACCTGGCAAAGAGGCGTTGTTTGTGATTTTGTTTGGCTCTCTCATCTATTGGGATTCATTTTGCATATCCATCTTTCATCAGCATTACATGCCTCGCCATCGCATTCGTGTCACAACATCTCCTTGAAATAAACAAGGATCTCATCATGGCTTGATGAATTAGGGTTATCCTTAGCTGTAGTTGTGTCCAATAGGAGTCAAAGTACAAGGTCACTAGGGGAAATTCGCTTCTTGGAGCTTTCTAGCAAGTAATTGGCAGCACGGGTCGAGAATCAGAATATTGGAAACAACAAACTTGTCCAATTACAATGAGGCTGCATGATTGTTTTAATAGAAATAAATTGGATGATCTTAATCTGAATAAAATGAATGATAAACTTAACGCAATAAGTTGCAATTGTTGTTTTGATATTTGATGATATCATATCTTTGGAGTGATTCAATGATGTACTGAACTAGAATCACAAGGAAGAAGTATAATTTTTCTTTGCTTGCTGTTTGTAAGCTAATCATTAGTATTGGGCAAATTTGTCATGGGACATGCTCTAGAACATATCGTTGATGACATTTCAGAATTTGCATAGGAAAATGGGGTGGGTGCATGGAAATGGGTAGCAATTCTGTGGACACCCTAAAAAAAAAAACTTGAAAACCATAATGTGAGCGCGTTATAACGTGCTCGTGTTATGGTTTTCATTAAACCTAGGCAAGTTCCCTTCGACCACAAATACAAAGACATAACGTGAGTGCATTATAACACGCTCGTGTTATCTTCTGTTAAAAGCAAAAAAACAAATGCAAATCTCTCATTTGCATTTCGACTGGTTTTTTTGCTCCACCCGCGGCCAAAACCCCCAAATATTTTGCTCACATTCTAGGAGAAGAATTCTTCACCAAGAATCCAAATTTCTTCACAACAATGGTGCCATGACGAGGAGGAGCTGTAAGAGGTAAGGATTCTATGCTTTTTTTTTTGAATTTGTTAGTTTTAGGTTAAATTTGATATCTATTTGTTTTAATTTTTAGGAGATGCAAATCAACCTGCAAACCCTCAAAATCCTCAATAGGAGGACCAACCAAATCCTCAAGATCAAAATCAATCACAACATCAACCTCCTCCACCAATCACTCAACCCCCTCCTGGCACTCAACAAAATTTAATGAGTGAAATTGAGAACAAAAAAAGACAAATTGAGGATTTGATCAATAGGTTGAGTGATCCAAATGGTTCAACCACAGAAAGAATGACCCTAGCAAATTTAGTGAAAGATATGTTAAAAAACGTAGATTCAATTAGCAAACAAATAATTGGATGGGAAGATAGGAGGTAGGCAGCCAGGGAGTAATATGCAAACAAACTATCATACAAGGATGTGAAAGATTTAAAAATAAAAAAAGGTGATTTGTGTTCATTATTCACCGACCCACGCACAAATCAAAATCTTACCCTCAATGCGAAGAGGTTTCCTATCCATTGGTGCCACCACCAACAAATGAAGGAGTGGTTTTATGATAGGTGGTACATGGTCTTCGATTACCCACCGTGCAACAATTGCGAGGTCCCACAATATTTCCTTAGGAAACTATATAGTGAGTTCATATTGAACAAAATCCCAAATTATTTTGATATGAGGGATTTCTAGGGGAGAGGTGGGGGGTCAGCTCAGGATAGACCTGGTGCATAGCTAGATCCTACGTGGCAAGGTAGACGAACTCTCGCTAGGCCACCTCATGAGCACATTGTTATGCCTTCTGTCGTGAAGGAAAGTGCTGATGTAGAGACATTGTAGGCAATCAACACTTTGACCCAGAGTGTCATCCATCATACTAGCCCTATTCTATAGCGCCATCCAGGGGAGTTTTCTAGTGGTGGTCTTCGGACACATGTGTGTCAATCTTGCGGGGCTACTTGTTCACATGACCCCACCGACCCTTAGGAGACTGGTACGTAGGATCCGTCTGCACCTATGGAGATGGAGAGGGCAGCTGACATTTTGCATGAGGCATATGGCATTGATAGTTAGGTAAAAGTTAGTGCATGTGTTCATTGAATTTAATTTATTAAATTTTGATTTTGAAATGCAAGATTAACTAATTTTTTTTTATGATTTTAATAAAATTGCAGGGTCACAGTGTTGAGACTGGATACACCACCCCCCCACCAACATATTTTTGCAGTACACCTATCGCTAGGGTATGTAACTAGTAAACAATTATAAGTTTATTGCATATTAATGGTATTGTTTTACGAATGGTAATTTAATATGCAATTTTGGATGTTGAACAGACTAATATTGGAGGTTTTGATGGAACACTTCCTAGTGGCGGTGGATTTACTCAAACCTTCACACAAGTAATAGAATAAAGAGTTTAACTAATGAGTCAAGTACTTAATAGATTTGTGTAGTTTATGCATGCACATCGTTGATTACGTTGAATAATTTGTTGTTTTATTTTCAGTTGTTGCGAGATGATACAGCTCCGAATGTGATGAGAGCAATGGATATTGGTGTGACATCTGCTATACGATCCTCGATGGCTCTGACAGAAGAGGTATGAGGCAAATTAGTAAATTTTAATTTACATTTGTTGTTATAGATGTTAGTTAGTGAGAAATCAAACCATTATTGATTCATGTAGTTTTTGTCTATTTGCATGGTTTATATAGGGCTTGAGCATGCCTGAGCATGGGCATGAGGATATTTCCCTCATGGACAGAGATCGTGAGATCGCTGTAAGTGATTATTTTGTCAAATATATCATTTTTTATAATGTAATTTCTATATATTCATGTCTTTACTTCTTATTATAACAGTTAAAACTTCACCATGAACTAAACCCTAGGAGGAGTAGCAGGAGCACTCCACAAGTGCAAAAAAAATGAGTGACAAACCTATCACCATCCGAGCGAAAAGGAAAGGGAAATATTTTATTTCCTGGGCATGGAGAGCAATGACTTTTGATTCTAGAGTCCTTTATTGTATGCCTGCATGGCAGTTTTGTACATATTTTTTATTGGACATATTTGACATTGTATTCCTAGATGGCATTCTTGTAAGCCTACATGGCTATTTTGTACATATATTTCATACTTATATCGACATATATTTATGTATGCCTACATGGCTATTTGGTTAATACAAATATCTTTTTTCGATGCCTGTCCATATTTGCATTCTAAATTGATGGTTCAATAATTATGAGTTACATATATTCAAGTGTATACTTTACAACTTACGTGTATACTTTGTGACTTACGTGCATTCGAGTGTGGCTTACATGTTTTCATGCATATACCTTGTATTCGTGCATATAATTTGTTTTAATTTGTGTATACT
This sequence comes from Sequoiadendron giganteum, assembly GCA_007115665.2. Classification (NCBI taxonomy): domain Eukaryota; kingdom Viridiplantae; phylum Streptophyta; class Pinopsida; order Cupressales; family Cupressaceae; genus Sequoiadendron; species Sequoiadendron giganteum. The sequence goes on from CM021109.1 coordinate 13,696,734, forward strand.
ATGTAAATTCATGTGTATACTTTTTGAGGCTTACGTGTTTATGAGTACTTGTAGTTCCCTTATTGACATGTACATGTTTGACTTATTCATGTGTATAATTATTAATTGGTTATCCCTAGCATTGATCTATGTCATCCTCAATGCATGATCCTTGAGATGGAGTAAGTACACCCTCAAGGTCAAAAGGAGTTTCACATGCATTCTTCGTAGGCTCATTTTGGTAGTGAAACCAAAAACCTCTTGCATCATTGAAACGAAAAAAAAATTCCTTTATAGCAGGTCTGAAGCCATTATCATTCTCCATTAGTTCTTCATGTATCCACTCCCCATTAATGGTTGTCTCATGACCTTCATGAAACCAAGCACTTATCTCATTTGTGATAGAAGAAATGTATGAAGATTTATCTTCCTCCTTATGAACCATTCATTATCATGAGAGATGGGTTCTTGTGAACCACTACTGATGAATCATGGGTCAATGAGTTTGACTTGTAAAACTACATGATTGAATCCTGATAGCAATATCACAATATTTATATATCTAAATGTGTTATTTCCTTCAGCTAAAATTTGTGCTTATACTTATGTGATTGATGTATGTTTGTGTATGGGATCATAGTAATTTCTATTTGATGATGCTATTGTGTCTTTAAGGTTTATTTATTAAAGGGTGCATGAAACAAGTTTTAAATCCTTACAAATCTTTGAATTTCTTAGGTTTTTCTATTTGTCAGTCTGGGCTCCGAGCCCGAGTCCAAGTCAAAAAATGGCTTTTCAAGTCCGAGGCGAGTCCTAGTCTTGTAACACTGGTGTGAACACATCGAGGAATAATGTATATGTCGATGAAGAGAGAACCCATCCTTGTTTCCAAACAAACCATTTATCCCTCAAGAGCACTCTTGCTCTTCCCAAGACCTATTATCTAGTCTTCCTAGGGTATTCCTCTCTACCCTACTAAGGGATCACTCCTAAACCCCTCTCACCACGTAAGAGTCTCCACCAATTTCAAATTCTTCTCCATCACTCCCAATCCACCGCTAAGCTTCCTTGGGCTCCACACTGACCCAAAGTGTCCTAACCACTCCAAGGGCTAGGAAAGGGTATTCTCACTATCCCCTTGTTGATTTCACTCCTCACTAATCCATCTCATAGGATTCTTTCACTTTTTACCCATCGCTTTCTTGAAAAACTCAATTTTAGGCCTTGTAGCCTTCTGCCCCAATTTGGCCTCCTAGAACCCGTTTTCTTGACTTCTCTCACAAATAGTCTTAACAACCCCCAAATGTTTTTGTAGATTCTTTCTTTTTATCATCAAGGCTCCAAGATTTACCAAGCCTTAGGTCCTACAAGTGTCTGTACATATGATTGTCCTCAAACCCCCTATTTTCAAGGGTTTCTAGGGTTTTTGGCTCTTTTTCCTTCTTTGATGGCTTCAACGACCTCATCAACTCTCCTCCTAGCACAAAAATGACTGAGATACATGTGCCTACACTCCCATACTCTTCATTGACACAAACCAATCCATTTAGCAACTCTCCTTGCTACTGTCCTCTCCAAGCTACTAGCCAAAATGCACTTGCACTCGCTTAGTGCTTGATGATTTCATCACCTTCCCTGCAAAACAAGACCCCAAAACCTATATGTACAATATTTACACAGTACCCAACTTGATTCCAAGTGGCCATGAGAGGAAAGCCACGGGAAGTCAAGTGGGACTCATTATTCAAAAAACTGGCCAGAACCGGCAATGAGACCAAGAACACCAAAAACTTGCAAAAAGATAACCAGTCGGTCTAGATGAATAATCTAATGCTACACAAGGTAATTAAGTGACACAAATGGAAGACTCAAAACATCAGATAAGTCCTTTCAATCCATTCTTGACTGGATGAAGGCACAAAAATAGAAATTCAATGAAATTTGCACTCTTCCAATCACAAAAATGCACTCTCCAAGTCTCAATTCGTGAAAACAATCCTCCAACCCAGGTATTAGGGTTTTTTTCACCTTATATACCTTTCTCCCATGTGCTAGGACCCTTGGGTCGGGCTTAGAGCATCATTAATGCCATTTTCCAACTTTTAGGACAAATAGCCAAGGCAACATTCCTCAAAATGCTCACAATGTCCAAGACCTACCCAAACTGCAAGCCCCTAACAAACCTATTGGTGCAGGAGCACCTAGAAGAACACCTAGGAAATACTAGGAATAGGAAATCTTTGTTAAGTTTTGTTTTAAATGTGATAAGGTCATGTTGAACATTGAAATTGTGGAAGAGACTTAAAAATGTCTTGGTCAGGAGCTATCAGGAGTGGAAGAGTTGTGAGTTTAGACACTCATGTTTGGTAGTTTCTAGTAATTGGAAATAAAGCCCAAAATGTTGCATATGTGCAATTTTGGCTTAATGTGGTGGTTATGTCCAACCAAGGGGAAGGGTAACCACTTTTTGAACCTTTTTAAGGATTTCCTCGACCTATGTGAAAGGTTGGAAGGCATTTGAAGTTTTGTAATTTTGAATTTTTCATGAAGGAGAAAGAAGAACAGTAGGAGTAATTGCTTAATTTTCTATGTTTGAGATCTTGGTAGTGTGTTAATGGCATAACCAGGCATTGGAATATGTGTGGAATGTAGTTTAGTTGATCTCAAAGTGTTGGTTGGTCAATAACTGGTTGTTTCATCGTTCAAGTTTCTGATTTCAGTTCTCTAGGTTCTTGTTTTTGGGTTATTCTGTCTGGCAAGCTGCAATAAATGGAGTTCGAGTCCACCTTTCCCCTGTACCTAGTGTATGGGCTCTTGGAAACAGTGGCTAGGCTCCATGCCTTTACTTTTAGTAGTGTTAGGAGTCATTAGGGGTCAAGTGTGCATGAAAGAAGACCTTTCCTAGGCGAGCTAAACAATGCCCGGCTAGGAAAGTCAAGGGGTGTGAAGCACCTCACTTGCAGGGAAGACCTCTCCATGCTAAATCCCATGGTAGAAAGGTGGAAAGAGGCCCTACAGAGGTCTGGTAATAGTTAAGAGGCTACACCAATCCATTTGATGGAAGAACTCCTAATCTGATAGTAGCCACTTTTCAAATCAATCTTGGAGTAGTACTTAGCACCCCCTAAACAGTCCATTAAGTCTTCTATCCTAGGAATAGGAAACCTATATCTAATGGTTATCCTATTTATGGCCCTAGAATCAGTACACATTCTCCACTTATCTCCCTTCTTAGGTGCCAACACCACTGGAACAACACATGGGCTTATGGTTTTCCTGATCAACCCTTGTTCCAAAAGTTCTTGATCTTGCCTCGCTATCTCCTTGTTCTGCTCTGGTGTTATTTTGTATGCAGCCTTGTTAGGAAATGTTGCTCCTGGTACAAAGTCAATTTGATGACTAATTGCCCTCTTACGTGGTAGTGTAGCTGGTGTGCCTTCACAAATGATATCCCTGAACTGATCCAATAGTTGCTTCACCTCTGCTATCATAGGTAGCCGACTAGGTGACTCCTCCTCCTTTGGATTGAACATGATTGCATAGACAACTCCTTCTTCCTCCTTCATGTCTCTTAGGAATTCCTTTCCACTCATCAAAAGTACAGTGGATTTTGCCTTTTCCACTGTGCCTTCTTGGGGAGAAAACTTTGTGGTTAAGCGCTTGAGTTGGAGTATACTAGAATGGGTGACCTCCCGAGAAGGCCTAGTGCCTCACCTCTATAAGCATCACTTAGATGCAATGAGTGCTAAGTGGGCCATTCAATATCATTTCAAATTTGTTGCGTTAAGCAACTTACAAATTTGCAACTTAAGACTCCAACCTAAGGGATCGATCCGGTGGAACATAGCTCATAGTGATTCCACGTGTTTCGGTGTAAAAGAAGACCATTCCTAGTGTAACCATACCTATTTGGACATGTTGGAACAGTCCGTTTGGTCACACAAGTTGCAGAATGAAAGTTGCACCACTCTGCAACTTTCCACTGCTTGCATTTGATGCTTTTTCCATCAAGTGAAAATCCGCCACCACTGGAAAACCACTCCGAGATAGCCAAAACTGAGAGAGGTTTTTGTAGACAGGCTCAACACAATCCTATAGGATCAGACGAGAAGTTTCTAAGCATCACGACATTTGAGTAATAGCATGCTAAAGTTTGCAGCCATTTTGCACTTTGGACCCTTAAGGGATCAATCCGGTGGAACATAGCTCAGAGCGATTCCACGTGTTTCGGTGCAAAAGAGGACCATGCCTAGCGTAAAAATACCTATTCGAACATGTTGGAACAATCCGCTTGGTCACACGAGTTGCAGAGCGAAAGTTGCACCACTTTGCAACTTTGCACTGTTTGAATTTGACACCTTTTCCATCAAGTGAAAATTTGCCGCCATGAGAAAACCACTCCAAGATAGCCAAAACCGAGAGAGGTTTTTCTAGAGGGGCCAATGCCTTTTTTTAGGATTAGATGAGAAGTTTCTAAGTGTCATGGTATCCGAGTACTAGCATTCTTAAGTTTGCAGCCATTTTGCACTTTGGACCCTTAAGGGATCGATCCGATGGAACATAGCTCGGAGCGATTCCATGTGTTTCGGTGCAAAAGAGGACCGTGCCTAGCATAAAAATACCTATTTGGACTTGTTGGAATAGTCTGCTTGGTCACACAAGTTGCAGAGCTAAAGTTGCACCACTTTGCAACTTTGCACTGCTTGAATTTGACACCTTTTCCATCAAGTGAAAATCCGCTGCCATGAGAAAACCACTCCAAGATAGCCAAAACTGAGAGAGGTTTTTCTAGAGGGGCCCAATGCCTTTCTGTAGAATTAGATGAGAAGTTTCTAAGTGTCACGGTATCCGAGTACTAGCATGCTGAAGTTTGCAGCCATTTTGCATTTTGGACCATTAAGGGATTGATCCGGTGGAACATAGCTCGGAGCGATTCCATGTGTTTTGGTGCGAAAGAGACTATTCCTAGCATAAACATACATATTCAGACGTGTTGGAACAATCTTCTTGGTCACACGAGTTGCAGAAAAATGTGTACAAATTGTTTACATGACCTTTATATGACCTTTTTTTACATTGTTTACATTTCAAAATTCAAAGTTTGCAAATTTTCCTACTCAAGGCATTTACAGAACAAGGTGCTACTACACCAAACATGAACTTCAACCTTAAAATATTTGAGTATATCTTATTATGTAATTAAATCTTATTACAATGCCTCTGGCACTTCGTTCTCTCAGTTCTTTTACAATGTCATTCATACATTCAAGATTCTCTTTAAATGTCTACATCATAGGTGCTCATCACGAGGTTAACTTCAAATGAGTAACTTGACATTCCCTTGCTAAGCTTCACATGCTCTCTTACAATGGCTTGAAATCAAAATTGAGATTTGTCAAAATCATCAAAATAAGTATGTTGCATTACTTTTTTGGCTGAGATTTTCTTTTCAATGGCTCTTAAATCAGCATTTTTTGCAACGAAAGATCAATCAACCCTTAGTTGTTTACTTACAAATACGCAAAGTAAAAGAGAAAAAAAAGGAGCATCCAAAATGGAAATGAAATAAAAATAGATGGAAGGCACTTATAGATGTTGCATGCAGGCATCAAAATAAGGATGTTGCATTGCTTTTCTGGTTGACATTCTCTTGGATGACTCATATATATGCAGTTTTTGCAAGGGGACACCAATCACTGTAAAAGAAGATGATAGCATTGGCATCAAACAAATTAATGTGCATATACTTAAAAATTAATCCAACGAACCATCCGGGTTTGCTCTACTCTTTATTGTGCGAAGTATTGACTCATGGTCAGACTCACAGACCTTCCATAATGTCTTGTTCAAAGGTCTACCCCCATATTTGGTCAAATGAACATTGGATGCCACGACAAGGTTTGAGTAATGAAGAATCTTACGATGCATGTCAAAGTCCTGAAATAGCCAATGTTTAACACTTGAATGTGGGTACCTTCTAAGCCATGTTCTAGTAACCACAACTGACCCTGTAGGGTATTCGATGTTTTCTCCATCTATAAATGGGGCCTCCAATTTCTTTTTTGTCTCAACACAATGACACAAGTAATAGTTTGTTCCCTCTTCATTGTCTTCATCTGCAATAACTACATAAACATGCCCTACATTGATATGTGCAAAAAATCTCTTGAAATTTGTCAACATTACGAATATAGTACAAAGTAAGATCTAACGATATGAAATTTCAACAACTAAGAAAGTAGATATATCACCTCGTTGAACTAGATCTGATATGTGGTCAAAGTCCACCGATGATTCTATCTGTGTCAGTTCCAATGCCGTCGGAGGGTGATATGTGTGAAGTGGGCTAAGATAACTTGTGAACCATTTTTCAACCCACTCCCCTGACTCACAATCATTCCAGTCTTGCATTGTAAATGAAGAACAAAAGCATGCCATCTTTCATGTATCGATACTCCATGAACCTATATTTGAGCTAAGGAAAGAGTGTACCTCACTCGATCCTATTAGTGTACAATAGTCTTCATATGGTGTAATGTTAGTATCATCCATCAACCAAAAAAATCTATGAACTGAAGACATGCCTTCATTACCTAGACCCATCAAAGCATTACACCACTCAACGATTGATTTTGCATCTATCAACTTTGCACTGTCTTTATACTTTAACTCTTCACGTGCTAATGCTCCTTTCACGCATGATCTTGCACCATCATGCTCCCCCTTTCCATGTCCAACCTCACAAAAGTTCCACATATGTTGAACACCTGTAATGACATGCATCCTGCACAACTAGTAGAACATGCGCGAGTTCTTGAACTGTGCTACACAGTTATCAGACCGTATTATATGTTGATCGTATTCTATGCCCCTCTGAGCCAAACCACTGTAGAACATCTGGAAGCAACCTTGCACGAACTTTGGAGAATGTGTGCGATCATCACTAATGTAAAAGTGGTACTCCCTCAATACCTTCCTTTCCTCATTTGTACTATCAGATGCATGAATGAATGCTATGTGCACAAATATCGAAACTTGTGTGGAGTTGTAATATTGTGACTGCACCTCATGTTGTGGTTTTAGAGTGTAGTTCTTTGCAAATTCAACCATGGATACTATGCTTCCAACTGGAAAGGTGTCCTTGCATATCTTGAACTGCGTGTCCAACCATCGGGCTCTATGGGTATGCATTGCATACTTAGACAATATACTATCACGAAATGTGGTCATAAATTTGTACACTGGAATCTTCTCAATAACCAAATCACACCTTTTTGCTTGAGACCCATCTTTTGTAACATATGCCACTATTTTATACTTCCCGAACTCTACTATTTTTTGGCCTCACCTCATATGTGCTTTCCGTATGTTGACATACTGGCATATGCTGGAAGCCGCCGCAACGCTCGCATGAACCATCCAAGCATGTTGTCCTATAGAATATCTAGCCATCCTCTATTTTACATAAATTTTTTGATAAGAACTCTCTTGAAGATTTTGGTGGGGCTTCTATGCCACAATCCTGCAAAACATCGTTAGTATGCAAATCTAAACATATAGAATGATAAACATCGTAATGGTTAGAAAATTCAATATGTAGTCTACAACAACAAGTAGTGCGTGTGTGATTTATCTTGACATAAAAAGGTTTAAGCAGTTCAAAAAATCTTTGAGAAATACTAATTTGAGGATAATCATTTTCAATTTTCCGAAAAAATTGGGTTCGAGTCATATCCAAAAAATGCTTTGGATGTGGCTCACGATTCCGACAACCGATTCTACTTCTTAGCACATCCCTTTGATTCGGAGATGGCCTTGTGTTATTCTTCCAATACTCTTCAATTAGTGTTCTCAAGGCTTCGACAACTTCTTTATCTTTTCGTGACAGTCTCCCCGAGAATGCCCATAATTCATTTGTATCATTTCCCTCAATTCTTTGCCACCTTCGAATGGCTCTTGATAAAGTCTTTCTACTAATTCCCATTTTTTCACTAGTCTTTTTAATTAGGCGAGCTCTCTTTGTTTGACAACTTACCAAAGTCAATGTAATGACACATCAGGTGACATTACTATCCTTTAAGCGTGAGGTCTTACCCACACTCTCATAAGCATCCATTAGATTCTTCACAATAGTGTCTTCACTTGATGCATTTGATGTTCTCAACCCAAGAGTCTTCATGATGTTCCTATACTTTACACCCCGCATCATTTCAACAAATAGTTGAAATCTTGCAGTCTCATTTAGCCTTTCAAAGAATCATTCCCAAATCCCTTCAGCATATCTTCTACAAGTGCGTGTTGAAATCTTACCTTCCATGTGCTGCAAAATATCATCATCAATATTAATCAAATACTTTGGCTTTCTACGCAAAATTCTTGGTGGTGTTCTCCTAGGTACATACATCTCAACATTAGGAATTTCATCAATATTTAATTGAGGTGGGCTAGATTGCATACCTTCGATCGAGGGTGGAGAAGAAGACATACCTTGAGGTTCACATGGGAATGATGGCATACCTTCTTCGTCAATTTCGAGTGATGATGTACTCTCAACTTGAAATGTGTTGGATGGTGTCCAACAATATTCACTTGCGGTAAATGGTGTCCCTCCATATTCACTTGCAGTAGATGGTGTCCATCCATATTCACTTGTGCTAGATGGTTTCCCTCCATATTCACTTGTGCTTAATGGTGTCCCTTCATATTCACTTGTCGTAGAGGGTGTGTCTCCAACTACGGTATCTGAATCTGTCTTACAACGATGCTTCCGTATTCGTGCCTTTTGTGCTGCCAATTCCTGTTCTCTTTTTGACAGTTGAGGTTCCTCTACAATCGGATTGTTTTCTTCTTTTCACGATATGCCACCACCCGAACTCTCTCCTTTTCTTTCAAGGTTTCGTTCTCTTCGTCTGTTAGTTTCCTCTTTGTCTTTTTCTTATGTATGGTGATAATTTTATCTGTACCATGGTAATGAGAGGAATATTAGTTCCTAAAAAAATTATCCATTCAAGATAATTGAAAAATATATGTCATTGAAGGCTTCATTTATGTGTGAGTTAAGGAAAACTTAGGGTAGTCTAGAGCCTTGAAGTTTGGAGAAGCCTGAATGATGAAATTAGGCAAATTAGTCCATGTAGACTTGGCAATTTGTCCTAAAAGTGGGAAAAGGGAATTAATGATGCTCTAAGCCTGACCAAAGGGTCCTAGCATGTGGGAGAAAGGTATATAAGGTCAGAAAAACCCTAATTGAGCATGTGGGAAATCTATTGTACGATTTGGAGTTTTGGAAGGGGAATTTGTGAGTTGGAAGAGTGCAAATTTCATTGAATTTATGTTTTTGTGCCTTCATCTAGTCAAGAATGGATTGAAAGGACATGTGTAATTATTTGAGTCTTTCAATTGTGTCACTTAATTACTGTGTTAAGCATTATAGTAACCATTTAGTTCAATTGCTTTCTGTTTTGCAAGTTTTTAGAGTTTTTGGTCTCATAGCCGATTAAGGCCAGTTTTTGGAAATAGTGATCCCCACTTGAATTCCCATGGAAAGGCTACCATGGCCACTTGGAATAAAGTAGGTTACTTTTTTTATAGTGTACATATGGTGTGTGGTGTCTTGGTTTGCAGGGGAGATGGTGAATTCATCAAGAACTAGGCGAGTGCGAGTGCATTCTGGCTAGTGGCTTGGAGAGGACAGCAGTAAAGAAAGTTTCTAAATGGACTATTTTGTGCCAATAAAGAGAAAGAGAGTGTGGGAACATTTATTCCAGAAATTTTTGTGCAAGGAGGAGAGTTGAGGAGGTCATTGAAGCCCTTAAAGTTGGAAAAAGGAGCCAGAACCCTAAAAACCCTTGAAAATAGGGGGTATGAGGACAATCCTATGTATGGACGCCAAAGGGGATAAACATATGGTAAATCTTGAAGCCTAGGGTACCACTATAAAGAATCTATCAAAATATTTTGGGATTGTTAAGACTGTTTTTGAGAAAACCCAAGAAAACGGGTTCTAGGAGGCTTAATTGGGCAAAAGGCTACAAGGCCTAAAATTGGGTTTTTCAATAAAGCGATGGGTACAAGGTGAAAGAATCCTATGAGATGGATCAGTGAGGATTCAAATAAAAAAGGGGATAGTGAGAATACCCTTTCCTACCCCCTGGAGTGGTTAGGACAATTTGGGTTAGTGTGGAGCCCACGAAAGCTTAGTGGTGAATTGAGAGCAATGGTGAAGAATTTGAAATTGGTGGAGAGTTTTATGAGGTGAGAGGGGTTTAGGAGGGATCCCTGAGTAGGGTAGGGAGGAATACCCTAGAAAGACTAGAGAATAGGTCTTGGGAAGAGCAATATTGCTCTTGAAAGATAAGACTCCCCATCAATTGTTGAAGGAGTGGTCTATGTAATGAACTTTTGACCTTGTGCAGGGTATTTTGAAGATCTTTGATGCTTTGGAATGGTCTGGGAAGGCCCAGGTATAGGAGTTTATATAAACCCTCCCTCTTTGCTTTGAAAAATGGGGGTTTTTGTATTGGAATCCTAGTTGAGCGGGTAAGGTCCTAAGACCTAGAAATTATCTTGTTTTGAGACCTAAAACTAAACAACTTGTGAATGACATAATCATTGGTTGATGTTTTAAGGAACCTAGTTGATTGTAATAAGTTATTTTCAAGATTTTTGAAGGTGTTTTGAAGGCCCTTAAGGAATTGGGAACTCTTGATGCTAATTTGAGTATAGGAATCAAATGTTTTGTGAAGGGAAATATAGTTGAATGCATGTGTCAAGAAAGGTGTTGATTTCTTCCTTTGTACTGCATCAGTTTGTGCAGAGGTATTGGAAGGTGTTTGGACCCTTCAGATGAATGGGAGAGGCTTGGAGTTGTCTTAAAGGATGAATTTTGGTGAATTGTTCTGAATTTCTATAATTGGCAAGTGTAAGATGGTAATTGGCAAGTGTAACTAATTGTGTATATAATTTGGTAATTTAAAATGTGCATTGACAACCTAAGGTTATAATGACAAACAAAAAATGAAAGCAAGCCATAATAGAATGAAAGAAAATTTGTAAAGACTTCACATACCTTAAAAACTAGACTTTCAAATGGAGGAGTTCAACCCAATTATGTAGCCTTAGCTTCTTCTTTCTTCAAACTCCACAACAATTTGACTTTTTCAAAAGCTTGTTCCCTTCCACACTTCAATTGTATATCAAATTTCAATGGAATTCAAACTTCAATTATTATTATATGTCTTTCAATGTGGAAACTCTGCTATTTCATGCAAAGGTGGTAAAAATATCATGAAAAAGGTGATGGAATGTGAAAAAGATGCTTGCACACTTCACAACATCATGAAAAAGATATTTTTTTTCGGAGCACGTGCAGAACTAGGGGAATATGCAGACTATGGGCCTTCAAATCATGGGTATATAGATTTTTTTACCATTTTAGTGGACTAAAAAACGCGCTTGTGTTATGTGAAATTTCATTTTCTTAGTGTATTTTTTAGAGTATAGGAGTTTTTGAGAGAGTGGGAGTGAGATAGGGGGAGAGTGGAAGATAGAAAGGGAGGGAGAAGGAGAGAGTGGAAGAAAGAGAGAGGGAGAGAGTGGGAGATAGAGTGGAGGGAGAGAGGGGGAGAGTGGGAGAAAGAGAGATGGAGAGAGTGGGAGATAGAGTGGGAGGGAGAGAGGGGAGAGTGGGAGATAGAGAGAGAGGGATAGAGGGGGAGAGTGGGAGAAAGAGAGATGGGGAGAGTGGGAGAAAGAGAGATGGAGAGACTGGGAGATGGAGTGGGAGAGAGAGAGGGGAGAGTGGGAGATAGAGAGAGAGGCATAGAGGGGGAGAGTGGGAGAAAGAGATATGGAGACAGTGGGAGATAGAGTGGGAGGGAGAGAGGGGAGACTGGGAGATTGGGAGATAGAAAGGGAGGGAGAAGGAGAGAGTGGAAGATAGAGAGAGAGGGATAGAGGGGAGAGTGGGAGATAGAGAGAGAGGGATAGAGGGGGAAACTGGGAGAAAGAGAGATGGAGAGAGTGGGAGATAGAGTGGGAGGGAGAGAGTGGGAGATACCCTCTTAATCCCTCAACCCCTAATCCCTCTTAATCCCTCAATCCTCAATCCTTAACCCTTAAACCCTAATCCCTCAATCCCTATACCCTCTTAATCCCTCAATCATCAACCCTTAAACCCTAATCCCTCAATCCCTATACCCTCTTAATCCCTCATCCCTCAACCCTCAACCCTTAAGCCCTAATCCCTCAACCCCTATAGCCTCTTAATCCCTCAACCCTCAATCCTCAACCCTTAAACCCTAATCCCTCAATCCCTATACCCTCTTAATCCCTCAACCCTCAACCCTTAAACCCTAATCCCTCAACCCCTATACCCTCTTAATCCCTCAACCATAAATCCTCAACCCTTAAACCCTAATACCTCAACCCCTATACCCTCTTAATCCCTCAACCCTTAAACCCTAATCCCTCAACCCCTATACCCTCTTAATCCCTCAACCCTAATCCCTCAACCCCTAATCCCTCTTAATCCCTCAA
>CM021109.1:13709658-13918315 GCA_007115665.2 Sequoiadendron giganteum
CTATACCCTCTTAATCTCTAACCCTCAACCCTCAAACCCTAAACCCCAATCCCTCACAACCCCCTATACCTCTTAACCCTAAAAACCCCAATCCCTCAAACCCTTAACCCCTATACCCTCTGTCCCTAACCCTTAAACCTCTAATCCCTAACCCTAAACCCTAATCCCTCAACCTTATACCCTCTTAATCCCTCAATGCTTAAACCCTAACTCTCAACCCCAAAACTCCCACCCTCTCAAACTCCCCTATACCCCCTTAATCCCTCAACCCTAAAACCTCAACCCTTAAACACTAATCCCTCAACCCCTATACCCTCTTAATCCCTCAACCCTCAATCCTAAACCCTTAAACACTAATCCCTCGACCCTTAAACCCTAATCCCTCAACTCTTATACCCTCTTAATCCCTCAACCCTTGAACCCTAATCCCTCAACCCTTAAACCCTAATCCCTCAACCCCTATACCCTCTTAATCCCTCAACCCTCAACCCTCAACCCTTAAACCCTAATACCTCAACCCCTATACCCCCTTAACCCTTAAACCCTAATCCCTCAACCATTAACCCCTATACCCTCTTCAACCATTAACCCCTATACCCTCTTAATCCCTTAACCCTTAAACCCTAATCCCTCAACCCTTAAACCCTAATCCCTCAACCCCTATACCCTCTTAATCTCGCAAACCTTAAACCCTAATCCCTCAACCCTTAAACCCTAATCGCTATTAATCCCTCAACCCTAATCCCTCAATCCCTATACCCTCTTAATTCCTCAACCCTTAAACGCTAATCTATCAACCCCTATACCCTCTTAATCCCTCAACCCTCAATCCTAAACCCTTAAACCCTAATCCCTCAACCCTTAAACCCTAATCCCTCAACCCCTATACCCTCTTAATCCCTCAACCTTCAATCCTCAACCCTTAAAACCTAATCCCTCAACCCTCAACCATTAAACTTTAATCCCTCAACCCCTATACCCTCTGAATCCCTCAATCTTCAACCCTTAAATCCTAATCCCTCAACTCCTATAACCTCTACTCTATAACCTATTAATCCCTCATCCCTAAACCCTAAACCCTTAAACCCTAACCCTAACCCATAAACCCTCTACCCTCTACCGCCAATCCTATACCCTCTACCTCAACCCTAGTCCCCCAACCCTCAAAACCACTTAGTAAACTCTCTACCCTAATCCCTCAACCCTCTTGACCCTTAAACCCTCAACTCTTAAACCCTTAAACACTCCCTAAACCCTCGACCCTCAACCCTAACCCCTTAAACCCTAAACTGTTAAACCCTTTACCCTCTACCCTCTAACCTCTACCATCAACCCAATACTCTCTACCCTAAACCCTAATCCCTCAACCCTTAATCTCTCAACCCCTATAACCTCTACCCTATATATTGGACCCTCAACCCTAATCCCTCGACCCTATACCTTAAACCCTCAATCTTCAACCCTATACCCTTAAACCCTCTACACTTTACCCTATATATTAAACACTCAACCCTCAATTCTCAACCCTCAACCCTTAATCGCTCAACCCTCAATCCTTAAACCCTAAACCCTCTACCCCTTACATTGGACCCTGAACCTAATCCTTCAACCATATACCCTCAAACCTATACCCTAAACCCTCTACCCTCAACCAAGTAAACCCTTAACCCTAAACCCTTAACCCCAAACCCTTCAACCCTAAATGCTTAAACCTTAAACCTTCTACCCTATACCCTCAACCAAATACCCTCTACCATCAAACCTATTCCATCAACCCTCAAACCTTAAACCCTAATACCCTAGAAACCATCAACCCTATAGGTCCTCCATCCTAATCCCTCATCCCTATACCCTCAACCCCTATCACTTTCTCTCTATCTATACATCTCACCTCTCCCTCCTTCCCTTCCTCCCACCCTCTCTAATTGTCTCTATGTACTGTCTCCCTCTTTCTGCATACCTCTTGTTCAATCAATCCCTACCACACTCTCTCACTCCCTCTCTCTCACACTCCCTCTCACTACCTATCTCTCAAGTCTCTCCCTCTCACCCCCCTCACACTCTCAAGTCTCTCCCTTTCCCACCCTACCTACATAACCCTCTCTTTCTCTTTCTCTCTCTCTCTCTCTCCCTCTCCCTCAATTCTCTCTCTCTCTGTCTCTTCCTCTCCATCAATTCTCTCTCTCCCTCCCTCTATCCCTCCCACCCTACCTAGCTAAGTCCCCCTCAATCCAACCCCTTCTCTCCCACTCCCTCTCTCTTAAACTCTCACTTCGACCCCCTCTCCATCTCTCTAGACTCTCTCTAAATTCTCCCTTCATCTAAAGGCATACATAAATGCATACATACAAGCATAATACATTTGCACATATAATCTTACATCCATACAAGCATACATACATACATGTACATAAAAATATATCAGCATACATTAATATATTAGCATTTTACATAAAGTAAGACATAATGTGAGCACGTTATAACACGCTCGCGTTATGTGCTAGTAGACATGTTTCTCATAGAAGCAAGAACCATGTCAAAAGTGAGATATAATGCGAGCGTGTTATAACGCACTCTCGTTATAGCGTGCTCGCATTTTATCTTACTTTGAGAATTATCGAACTTTAAGCTTGGTATTGCTTTGGAATTCCAACCCAAAGGTTTGAAGGGCATTCCCAATGACCAGAGACGTGTTTTTAAAAAATCCACCATATTTCTCATAATCGAGTTCGTGCTCACCGTCAAGATTGCACGTGGTTCAATATCAAAAAAATCGAGCACATGGGTAATGTTGGGTTATCTCTTAGCTATCCAACGATATAATTTTTTTCACTTTCTGAAAATGTTAAGTCTTTCATCCATAATTTATTTTATCTATATGTCTTTTTTTTGCCAAAAAGAAGCGTTTGGTATTTTTTTCGTTATAAATTAACCATTCATCAATTTTTCAAATAAATTACATTTTTAGAAATTAGACTCCATTCTACAAATTTAAAAAATTAAAAGAAAAACAAATCAATTAGTTTCCAAAATCTGTAGGGATAGCATGGCCAAAATTCTATTTTCAGGATATGTCCACTTCACAAATTAGTAAAAAATCAAATATTCATTAAAAAATTATCAAAAAAGTCATGCATCAACTACATACTGTTAGCTAACTTCTGACTGTTGCAATTTTAAAAATACCAAAAAAAAGTTCATCGTATGAGGGTCGTACAAGAGTTGCTATGCTATGTTTTTTTGACAAAAACAACACCAATTTGTGTACGTCCCTCACTTGAACCCCTTAATCTCAATCATTTTCAAAATAAATTAGTAGTTTAGAAAGTAGACTCAGAGCACTTGAATCCTTCTTTTCGTTCCATCTCAAAATTTTGAGTCTAAGTATCCTCAATTTCGCATCCAAGGTCAGTATTTCCTGATTTCAGAGGAAAGCTGTCCACTTAAGTCCCGTTTTTGGGAACCATCTTTGTGCACTTACCCAATGGTTAACTCTTGTCTGTTTATGCAAGCAATACTCAGGTCATCTTGGTTCAATTATACCTCGATGCTTGTATTAACTTGCTATATCAAACATCATGAAAGCAGTACTCAAGTCATCACTGTGCTAACATACCCTTTGATGCTTGTACTAACTTTCAACATATCAAAAGGCTCAATGATGAAAATCAAGGACAACATGAAATGACAAGGAGATTGGTTCATTACTGCATTCTAGGGCTGCATAATTCATCTAGATTTGCATTTTGGGGGCTGTTTAAATAGATTTTTGAGGGATTGGTTAAATTCTCATATATCTTTTCAAACAAAAATTGAGTACGACTGGACATTTATTACATCTCATTTCATTATCATTCATATCATTTCACCAACACTCATTTAGGGTATCATTATTATAGTATTTACATTTTACATCATCGTTTCATTGTTAGTTCATCATATTCATATCATGTGCATAAGTCATTCATTTGATAATTCATCTCATATTATATTATTAGAACATTTGACATTTATATTTGCATTCAAATTCACATCATTTATCACATACATATACATTTATAATAAGATTGCATCCATATCATTCATTTCCAAATCATCATTTAAGTTACCATTTTCATATCATATTGTTTCATCATTATCCTTCGTTCACCAATTCATATCATTATCATTATATCCGGTGCATATCATTCATCACATATTAACCATTTCATTACCTATTACATTTTTCATAATCATTTCACTTCATATAACTTAGGTCTCATTCATTTAGTTTACATCATATCATTTTGATATTAGACATATCATCTCAATAAAAGCATTCACCATTACATCTAACATTCATTGCATTCATTACATACATTATAAAAGAAAATCATTTTAGATTGCATCATATATCATCATGTTAGAATCATTTCATCACAACACATCATGCATTATCATACATGAAATAAAAGCATCATCGTACACCATATCATCATTGCATCATCATACACAACATAGCATATAGAAATAAACATGCATCCATAACATGTGAATAAAGCATCCATAACATGAGCATAAATCATCCATAACACATGTATAATCGAATCACCATTGCATCTCATATATCTCATCAAAACAAATGTCCAGGAGTACAAGGATATCAAATGTTTCAACAAGATATATCAAGTACAATGAATAAATGTGTCAAAATGATCATCATTGAGGGGCATCTGACTGGGGAACATGACTGCTACTGTCTCCGGAGGTAGTAGGTCTCGTAGGATTTCTGCTCCTTGAGGCTCTGATCTCTCATCTGATCGGCTGACCCACACTCCTGGTAGCACTCCTCAAATGGCTGCGTGAGTGGGTCCGAGACTGAGTACCTAACTATGTGAAGGCAATCCTCCTCTCAGGTGGTACTGCCTCGAAGTATCTCATCCTGTAATACTCGGCCTCCCGAGCAGTCTCCAAACCCTCTACCACAACCTCCCCAATGGAGGTGCTCTCAACTGATATGAGGAGTCTCTCGGCTACCCCCTCAGCCTGTATACATCTCTCCCAAAAGCTATCCCTCTCAGCTGTAAGCTGAGCTACCTGTGGGTCAGGAGGTGGTGGCTGTGGAACTTATGCTTGCAGCTGACTGATCATCCCTTGAGCCTGTGCTAACTGACTCTGAAGAGTCTGAACCTCTACCTGCAAAGCATCAATCTGTTCTTGTGAGGGAGCCCTAATAATGATCCATGGAGCCGAAGTAGTCGGCTGGTCTACTACTCTCAATGTCCATGGCCTTGTCCTGAAGGGAACACCAAAGAAAAATCTCTGTCCTCCACCCCCACCACCTCCATCATCCCCATTGTCATCACTATTGTCATCCTGGTTGCCAGAGTCATCCCCCTCATCTCCCTCCTCATCAATATCCATAGCCACTACATCCTGTACCCCTGCCTAAGCCTCTCCCTGTGGCTGCCCTACTGCTGCCTGTGCCTGTGCCTGCCCTCGCCCTCGCTGTATAACTAGTCCTCCCAATAATGGAGCAGGTTCCTCTAGGCTGGTGAACCTCAGAAATGGATGTATGTAAAAGAAAGCTGCGTAATCATCTATCATCCCTGCATCAGTCACCTCTGGGTGCATCGCCCAGTAATCCGGCTGTAACTCTACATACTTTGTCCTAGCCGCCTCTATGGTCATAATAGGACCCCAATCTGGTACATCCTTTCGACGCCTGGCATAATGTGCCACACCCTGCGACATCATCTGTACTAACCCAAACTGCCTCAGGACCTGCATGACTAAGAACCGCTCAATAATGAATGGGGTCCGCCCAATCGGGTATCTCGATCTTGTGTAGTAAGGTAACTCTAGATCATCTGTCTCCCATGGATCACAATCTAGATACGGTCTCTAGATGACTATATCCAAATCATCTAGCACGCGTCGCCAATACTCTAACTTGCGCAGCCTCGGCTGAACAAGAGGCCCTATGTAGGCATAAACATATGGAAACCCAAGGGGACGATCCCTTCGAACAATGGCACGAGTGATGGAAAAATGCTCCCATGCAAATATCTATAGAAGAGTAACTCCGCAGGAGAGACTCTTTCCATCTGTGTATACGACTTGATGAAGATCGTGGTACAAATGGGAAAGCATACATGATCCCCATGCATATCTAGTCCGGTGGAGAAGCATATCCTCCAAGATCATACCCCAACCAACTGATAGTTCCTTTGCCCTACAATCAGGACAAAAGAAACCACCGATGAAACCTACTGAAACCGATGGTAGCGAGGCATATCTCTCCACCATCTCCTTTCAGGGAAGCTCATATCCAGAGACATGAGGATCTTGGAAGACTTTCCTTAGTGCATCAGTCCCCCCGATCTCCTTGTGATCATAGATCACAAGCTCACCAACTACAGGAATACCTAGAATCCTCTATACATCCTCTGGTGTCACGGTAATCTCTCCTATGGAAAAATGAAAGGTGTTATGCACGTTGTGCCACCTCTCAGCTAATGTAGTCAACAATGCCCTGTTGACCTGGTACTGCGAGATCCTCAACAGTGAACTCAAACCACACTGGTGTATAACCTCTAAATCATCCTATGAGAGTCGGGGAATCATCTCCCATGTCTGAAGAAATCTCTCTCTAATATGGAGGAGGTTAAATTCCTCCTTTACGACATTACAAACAATCATACAAATCAATCAGCAAGCAATCTCTAATCAAATCGGTACATCAAAAGCAAAATCATCAATACATCAATGGGCAATCAGCTCAATCAAATCAACACTTATTTGTTTTTCATATCGCATGGAAGCAAATCTATCTATCATTTCTACTATTTATTTTTCATATTGCATGGAAACAAATTTAGCAGTCAAATGACTCAATATCTATCTATTTGACTTTCAATCGGGAAAGCAAATCTATCATTACTATTTATCTTTCAAACAGGAAAGCAAATTTATCAGACTTATTTGTTCTTCAAGCACAAAGACAAGTTTCTCAAATCAAGCTAATCTATTCTTGATGTTATTCAAAAGCATAAAATCAGTTGTCTAATCTAGCAACAATCATCAAGCACTTATCACAGTTTCTTCAAACTTTCAAATTCAGGAAAAATCCATGGATGCGCCAAAACAAGCCATCAATGCACTAAACCATGTATGTGCAACTTTAAACCATGGATGCACTAAAACAGAGCTGCCATGAGCCACTCTGCCAATGCATGATTCTATCTAGTCTATTGGCTAAAACAAACCTTCTATGCGCTATTCTATCAAACATATGCCCCAAAACAGTCACCTTATGCGCCAATTTACTCTATGCGCTAATCTAGCATCCTACGCAGGCAACATTTCTGTATGCGCTACTTCAGGTATTCTATACGCCATTCTACACTATGTGCGACTGTTTCACACCTATGCGCTACTTTGTATGTGCAACTTTATCTAACCTATGCGCTATACTATGGCTCGTATGCGCTAAACCGGGATGTGAAAATTTTAAAAAAAAAAAAAAAGTGAAAATTAATCAAAAATATTTACAAAGAGGATCAAGTCAACTTACTAGAGGTCCATATGTGGCTGGTCTCTGATACCGGCAGGCTTGCTCAAATCTATGGCACTCATAATGGATTGGCATCTTATTTTTACCTCTCAGAGCTCTGAAAATTACCAAAGGTTACTGTTCAAATGACAATGACTTTTCACCTTTTCCACCTTTTAAAGGGATGAAGTGTGAAAATATTCAATTTTTTTTGCAAAATAGAGCTCTATTTTGAGAGTTAAATCACTAATTTTTCTCCGAAAATCATTCCAATTATTTTATCATGTGATTTATCTCTCGAGGGGGCATATAGCATCAGTAATTTCAAAATTCTACGGCAAAATTTTTTGAACAATGCGTAAAACACATCACTTGAAAGAGGGGCAAAATGTACACATCTAAAAATGGTCACGGTTAATCAAACCTGTTAATTAATTAAATATGAATTATTTAATTAATATTCTTGAGTCATCTACATATAAATAAATTTAATTATTTATTTATATTGTTCATTTTTCTAATTCTTCTAGTTTAATTAAATAAATAAGTTTATTTAATTATTGCTATCTTCATCTTAATTAATTAAATAGATTTCACAATTTATTTATATTAATTATCACAAGTTTAAATTGTAAATTTAAATGATATTCTTCATTTCACATTTAATTAAATATCCTAAAAATATTTAATTAAAAGTTTTCTTTCCTCCATAATTAAATATTCTAAAAATATTTAATTAAAAGGCTTTCTTTTTCCATAATTAAATATTCTAAAAATATTTAATTAGAAACTTTCTTCTTTTCATATTTAATTAAGTATTTTATATATATAATTAAAGCGCTTTTTATCATCTCTCACACATAATTAAATATTATTTATTTAAATTATGAAAACTTCTACTTCTTTGTCACATTAATTAAATAAATTTATTTATTTAATTATGGATTTTTCCTCAACTATCAACTAACTCTTCATAAATGAAGTGCACAAATGGCAACTTTCCTTCATTTTTGAATGGAAAAGGCTGTGTTTGAGGAAACATCTCCCATCTTTCTCTCAACCTTCCATCTTTTTCTCAACTTTTCGATCTCTCACCGTTCATCTTAACAGGTTTGAATCTCAACCGTTGATCCTTGCCAACTGGATTTTTGCCTTCAAAAATCTATAAATACAGCCCTCTTATGAGTTGAAAAGGACCTCAAATCCTAGATTTCATACGTAGTTACTATAGTTGCATTCCAGTATTATCAGCATTCTAGCATCATAACATTTCAATTTCATAGCTTAAATCATATAGTCATGAAAATGCATTTTCAATTAATCTCATTTTCCTAAGTTGTCATTTCAACAAGTTTTTGCATACACAACTGAGAGCCAGCATCTTAAATCAAATCCTTGGAGATAGAGGATGATGGGACGAATTTGAAGAAGCTGTTGTCATTAGAGTTTGCATTTATGCTTTCTAGTTAGTTTTCTTTAATATAATGTTTCATCGGTGTGTTAGTTTACTTTTTAATTAATCCACATTTCCCAACACACAATAATAATAATAATAATATATAATATATAATATATAATATTTTAATTAATAATATTTTATAAATTAAACATATATATTATTTTATATTAATATATATATATATATATATATATATATATATATATATATATATATATATACTATATTGTATAATAATTATATAACAATAATATATAATATATAATAATATATAATATATGTCATTGAAAGACATAGACGATCAACCTAGGTTCAAACCTGGATTCACCCAACCGCACACATTATGGGGCCGACACTAGGAAGTCTCACATTATGGGGCAGGCACTAGGAAGTCTCACCTAGTAACAACAACTTAAGAGAAGACATCTGCCCCCTCTGAAATATCAAAATAAAATAATATATATTATAAATCATATAAAATAATATATTATATCATAATAATATATTAAATATATAAAATAATATAAAATAATATATTGTATCATAATATTATACATTAATTTAAACATTATATCATAATAATATATTAAATGTAAACAATAATATGCTTTCCAAAATGGATATTTGTCTTCGAATATTTTTTAACATTAAAACTCTCTAAAATGAGTATCGATTTTTTAAAAATATTTGATATTTTTATATTATATAATATATTATGATAGTATATGCAATATATGTAATATATAATAATAATTATATTATATATAATTAAAATATAATATAATATAATAATTATTAATAATTAATAATATTATATATTTAATAATATATGTAATATATAATATATAATATAATATAATTATTAGTAATATATATAACGAATATCCATTATTTTGATTTAATATCAAATAATCGTTTCTATCATATATCAGCTTTAAAGCTGATATTCATTTTTTAAAAGCATTGATTTCCATTTTGCTTTGGTGTTTACGATAGCAAATGATACTTTATACTCAACCCAAGTAAAAAGTCAAAGATGTTTTTTGTATTTTTTCCTAATTAAAATCACATTTTTTTTCCCATCACCACTATGTGGCCCATCATGATCCTGCAGTCACCCAATAGTAAAATACAATGTATGAGTAGTAATCCACATAATACTTCCACAAACACTTCTAGACTACTTCCAGCAACATGAATAGATACAAGCATGGTATTTCAAGCATACTACAAATAGTCTTCTTCACACTAGCATGTTGTTTTCAAAATCTTTGACATGACATGATCATGATAGAAATAACTCCTAATTTCAAAAGCTTAGACATGATAGAAGTAATTAAAATTTAATTCTCACCGATCTGCTGACATCACTCCTTTGACATCAATGACAACATATGTTCAATAGAGAATTTGTATCTTCTTGACATTGTAGTCTAATTGTTGTATGTATTTTCAATCAATGTTGTTAAAAGGGGTACCCAACTTGGTTTTGTACAGCCAAAAGTGTAGGAAAGATTGAACTCATGTTCACTATCATTCATTGGCCAACCCTCTAGTAGTTATGAACATAAGATCTCACAAATCTTTAGAAACTATTGAATATAGGTTGGGGAATCAACACTACATAGTTTGAGATACATGATTATTCTAGGATCCACAAGCACTTGATAGTGGGGGAATGGTAAAATTTGTATTCTCTACCATTTCCCATTTAGTTTTGTGTCCATATTGAGAGAACAGATTAATATAATCACATATATACTTATGTAACTCTCTTGTGTGAAGTTGGGCCCTTTCCACAATGATAGGATCCACTCATTAGCACACATTCCCATATATACATACCCCACCTTATCCATTTGTTCACACATTCTAAAATAGTAATCCAAATTACACATTAGATTTTATGCATCTAATGCACATATCCCCATACATCTTTTGCCCACCACAATCTAATCTTTTAATGTCCTAGGTCATTTTTGTGGATGTGAGGCTAATCGTGCACCTACAAATTTAACTCCTCCAAAGTTCAAAATTTAAATTCAAATTTGACCAACTCCCACACATTCCTTTCCTACCAAGGACCAACTAATCACATTATTTGCACAATTTTATTGCTATGACTTTGTTTTTGAAGATACCAATTTGCATTCATTTCATATTTGATCTTAGGTTATCTTATTATCTTTTGAACATTTTTCACATTTAAAGAACACCTCAATTTGGAGCACTAAAATAGATCTAGATCTGCATTATCATGTTAGAAAATTTGCTTTATAAAGATTTGTTATCTTTAATCTTTCACCCAAATTTTCTAGGGATTGATGTAGAAAAACATGTTCCCTAACATACTATCAACCCTTCAAAAGTATTTCTGACAATCCAAATGGTAGAGGAAATAGAGATAAAATCAGTGAGTCATGAAGCAAAAGTTTTGCAGGCTGAGAGATCATTCCACGACTCTGAATCTAAGCTGGATCTATGAGCTTGAAGCAAGATTCTAATAAAGATTTATCATTTCCAGCCCAAAGCATCTTGAATTCAATGTCTGTAACAGATTTTGGACATCATCATCATATTTAAAATTAAGTACCTTTATCTTTTACACTTACTTTCATAATTTGACATTTCATTGCCCACAAGTCTGTTATTTAGATCAATCTATGCTTTTATTGCATATATAAATTGATTAATCTAAATAAAACACTTAGTATAGGTAAATTTTATTTTCCTTTACGGATATACATAAATCCATTTGTGTTGCCAAGCTTGATCTTTTTCTGTTTTTTAACGAAAGGGTTGGTTAACATTTAATGTCCAAATTTTCTGATATTCATTGCCTACAACTCTCTTATTTAGATTAATCTAAATAAAACACCTAGTATAGGGAATGCTTATTTTCCTTTAAAGATATAAATAAATCCATTTGTGGTGCCAAGCTTGATTTTTTTCTTTTTCAGTTTTCCAACGAAGGGGTTGATAGTCCTTCAAATTGGAATGCTAGCAGAAAAGAACAAGCTCAGATTACAAATAAACAAAGCAGAGAAAGAGTTGAGAATATGTTGAATTGAAGTGGTGAGCAAAACTGTGTTTACAGTCAATGAGAAATTTCTGTATCTGACTCAGATTGGTGTTGATGATTTGCTTCATTTGCTAAGAGAGGCCACTTAATATCAACAGTACAATCTTCAATGTTGTCGGTTGATCCATTTTTCAGCCCATGGTCTATTGGGTCTATGTCTTTTTTATCCTTTGCTTTGCCCCACAGTACAGTGTAAAGTCCTACAATTATCAAAACTCCTCCTAACACACTGCAAAACAAATAAAAGCTGTCAAGATAACCGTAATAGATCCGCCTATGCTATAATTTATGGCATGTATAAAGATGACTATAATAAAAATATTGATCAGGCAGGGCGATCTCTCTTTAGAACTGGAAATCTTATGTACAAGAAATTATCTAACCTTCCCACGTGAAGCTTCACATGAAGGATCAACAGATTCAAGGTTGCAACTAAAATTGTTGATAATGGATTGAACATTGCTGCAAAGACAGGTCCTCTTTCATGGATGCAATAGGTTTGCACAAAGAATGCAAAGGCTGAACACAATACTCCCTGATTCAATATCAATTAAAATGTAAGTTCATTGTTTATCCATTTATTACTTATAGCAATGGAATGGGAAGACATATAAAACTAAGATTAAAATTGCAATGTTCTTCTAAGATCAACTTCCTAATTTGATAAGGTTGGACCTTCTGCTAGTGCTTATCTTCCAGTCTCTCAACCAGACCCATCATCAAGGAATTGACTTTGAATCTGTCTACTGAACCCATTTTTAAGAAAATGGCTTTTATATCGTCTCTGATGATGGATCCAATATCCATGGCATATGGGAAAATTCACCGTCAGCAATTCACAAGGGAAAATTTATCGCAAGCAATTCACCTTAATAAAATCCGTCGCCATGCGGTGAATTTTATTTGACGGTAAATTTGTCATGATGGTGAATTTTCCCACGGTGAATTGCTGACAGTGAATTTTTCAATAAATTACTGACAGTGAATTTTCCTAGAACCAAATTCCATACACCTTAATATAATCAAACTAAACAGTTGATCCTAGGAAAACTTTGAAATTTAATACAGTGCCCACTGCCAACAAAACACTCTTAATATTAGCATTGTTCCTAAACTTTGGCATATAATGCTTGATGTACTGACCGAGTATACGATGCTCAGAAGCTCCATGTCCCACTTTAGTTTCCAGGCAGAGACCTTTGGCTCAAAAAACAAGGCCATTACAAAGCTCTGGACTGTCCCTAATAGCAGTATCAATGCTGTTAATGATTTTTGAGCTGGATACTTCTTCAAAACTGGGGCCTGTCATGGAAACATTGATCAATTCTTTATGTTTATATACATATAATTATTGTAATTTGTGCGCATTAATTGCAGGAAACTGGGCACCTGAAAAGTAAGCCATGCAGACCAACAAATAGTGCTTGCAAACAACATAACTGCGCCCAGTAACCATGTACTGAGTTTTAGTCCATGAAGCGTCACTCCAAGTGTAGAGCCTTTGTATAAGGTCATGATCATTGCCCCTCCCACACAGATAATGGTCCCTATAACTTTTGCTTGTCCACGCTTTGTTCTGAGATCAACTCTCTCTAATCTGAAAATTCCGAATCCTTAAAATTATTAAATTCATGGTAGATCCAACGCACCAGAAGCTCTAGTTTCAAAGTTCCACAATGATTTGACAGTCCTCGAAGTTTGTAAATTCTAATTTGTGGGTAGTTTATATAACAGTACTCTCACTTGTGGGTATACTGTTTGTTAATCTCACAAATTTGACTACTAAACCATCAATTTATTAGTACAGTGGTGTTGTGTGTACAGCCATTCACATGGGTAATACTACTATATTATTTAATTATTAATAAGAACTACTTAATTATTAATTATTTAATAATATCAAGTATTTGAACAAGGAAGAGAATTAGTACCGAAAAGCAGTGGCCATCAAAAAGGTGACAACAGGAATAAGGTTTGTAGTTGCAGAGGCAAAAGTGGACGAAGTATCTGCCAAGCCTAGGAAGTAAAAATTCTGGTTCCCAGCAACCCTGCAATGTTACTTCATTAGTCAGTTTCCATACACGAATGCCAAATAATCAAATTACAGCTGAGTTCCAAGCTTATTATCACATTTACAGTAGATATCTTTTATACTTACCCACCAAGACCAAGAAGAAATATCTGCCAGAAAGTAGTACAAGTCATTGGAGGGCGGTCATTTCTGCATAAAGAACCAACATCAACATGAATTGTAATTATACATTTGGTCTTAAATATCTACTGATAATCTATCACTATGCTGCACCACTCCAACTTTTTCCAGTCATACTCCCTATTCTAGCATTCATTCAGTCCTTTTCATGGCTATACAGACTAAAAATTCAACTCAAGTTGGGTCTTGTCATGATTGTAGTATGTATAATGAGTATACCTTTCTAGAAAATAAGCAATAGGGCCCATGACAAGTGTAGCAACAGCTTGTCTATAAGCTACAAATACAAAGTTGTTCATTCCATTGTCCAGAGCAATTCTGACTATGATATTCATGCCTGCATAGCAAGCTTGAACTAGAATTTGGCCTACATGGGGTTTGAATCCTTGCAACTTCACCATTGTATCTTTGTTCTGAACAGAGAAGAGAACAGAAAAATTCAGAGCATCCACAACAAACTTGAATGCTCATCGAAACATTCAAACAATGCAATATAAAGAATATTCAACAATTAAAAAAATATTTTATCAAATGAGAAATGAGCAATTATATCCCTTTGAATGGCGGATGCATCTACCCCTCTCTAAAAGAGTCCAAGAAAATAAGGACCAAGATTCGCAATAATGAAAATGTAAGGCAACAGTATAAAAAAAAAAACTTTTAAGACTGACTCATGTGAGTTGTATTAACGGCAGCATACTGTTTAACAGTGATTCCACATGATAGCAGGGTGTAAATGCTAAAATTAATTATTAATATTAGGCTTAAAAGTAAACCATGGCTAATGCCAACTTCATTTTAAATTAAAGCCAGCACACCTAGGAAACAAGGCTTTCTACCTGCCCCATAGGCATCTGCATTAAGTCATACGGCGGTGGTTAGATTTAGTACAAATATTTATACAGAAGTTCACTTACATAATGGTAGGTAGATCTAATAATAAATATTTAATTATGGATTTACATGTTTGGCACATTCTACATACTTTCTGGTTGCTATATTTGCCAGAACACTAAAATCTTTGGCTTCTTCACTTCAAGCAGGCAGGCAGTTTTCAGGGTAGTGTTTTGTTTATGAGATTATTTTTAGAGGTGTGTTATTAATTAATTTAGATAAATACAAAATTTAAACTGAGGTTTTGATATTATTATATGTTTGATTGAAATCAAAATCTATAATAGATTTTCAAATTTAGAATTGTCGTTTTGAGAGGATAGTTAGTCTCAAATTCCAAACTAGTAGTTAGATAGCAATCTCATGTAGAGGAGCTTTCTAAAATATTTCAGCTTTATCTTGAGAGGGAAGTTAGTCTCAGGTTTCAAATTAGTAGTTAGATAGTGATTCCAGCAGGTACTGTTAAGAAATTTGAGAAGTATTTCACAAGCAGGTGGTCTCATAAATTTTATAGTGGTGGGCAAACACTAAATTTCATGCTTAGAAATTTTATGTTTTTGATTAGATAAGCAGGATTTTGAAAGGGCCCAAAACCTTGTACAAAGAGAAAGATAGAGCTTTACACACAACAAAACAGAAAGAAACAATCAAGAGGAACTACGACGACATAACTAAAAACAAAATCAAAGGAACTACAACGAGACAACTAAAAACAAAATCAAAATCAGGATGGTTTAAAGAAATGATCTAAAGATTGTTGGTTAACCTTATCCACAAGATTCATAAACAATAAAAGATCTAAAAATAAAAAATAAAAACTTATATTTATAAACACATTTTTCCTCCAATCAAAAGACCGCCAACTTAAAAACAACAAATTCTAAAACCCCCCATAAAGATCAATTTCCAAATATCTAGAAGAATTGAACATTTGAAGAGTAGTTTAGATGTCGATGTACAGGAAAAACTAAAAAATTGATATACAAGATTATTAAAGCAGATGAGAGTGATTTGAATCATATAAAAATATTCTGAAGCAATTTTATCACATGAATGTCTGTGCTCATTAATAAGAGAGACTCACAGAGAGGAGTTGGAAGTTGAACCGGATCCCTAACTTTAAGCTTTTTATTTTCAAATCTGTGTGTTGTCCCATTCTCCACTAAAAATTAATGGACCTGATATTCACATAGATTATGTCACATGACAGCACGTAGCATGTACAGAGTAAAGCAGTTTTATGGAATTTTAAATTATCAACATAAACAGCTGGTGCATCATGTGAATGATAGAATGTAAATTAAATATGCATATTTCCTACTAGTTGTTCCTCGAGGAGATTATGGACCATACATTAATTAACCCTTAATAAAATGTTAGTACCACATTCTAGAGGAAAATAAACTTTCTTAGTTTAATTAAGTAAATGTAATCGTACAATTATAAATTAACTTAGATTAAATAATATTAGATAAACTTAGAAAATTGTTATAATTATTTTAATTATTTTAGGAAAGTAAATGTTATGATTAATAATATTTAACCTCATGATTAATAATCTAAATGATTTTTTTTGGAATCTGTGATGTTTTTAGGTGAGGAAAAAGATGTGATAGTTTAATGATTACTTTAGGATTAGAACATTCTTTTGTTTTTTTTATAAGATCAAAGCTCATAATCCCAAAAATGTCTTGCACCTACATATTTGATCTCATAAGTTGAATTATATACTAAATTCAATTGCTTGGCTCCTTAGGATGAATGAATTAGAGGATTAGATGTGTAGATGAAGGCATGGAATGTAAAGGTCAAAGTTGTGACTTAGAGTCCTAATTGTGAAAATCAAATATATGGAAGTATGTGTGTATAGATCTTTAGGGTGAGAACATGAGCGTGTTTCACTTTTCAGCATTATTAGACGACCAAAATCTATAATTTTAATATTTTTACAATTTGTATATTACTTTTTAAATAATTATTTTAATCATTTTTATTTTTTTCATCAAATTTTATTTTTTCTTAAGATTTTTATCCATTGATATTTTATTGTAACACAAAAATCTCATTATAAATAAAATATTTCTATGATTGCATCATGGAATTAAATCATTAACTTCAACTTTAATATATAGATAGTTTTTGGTATTTTATTGAATCATTTATTTATCATAAATTTTTTATTGATTCTAATAGAAATTTTAGATCTATAATTTATCATAGTGTATTTTTTTTCTTAAGTTAATTCTTCTCAATGTATATATCAAAATTATTATTATTTATCTAAATAAATTTATCTAAATAAGGATGTCTATGTAGAATATAATAATTTTTTGATAACATTTGTTATTTTTTCTAGTGTCTTGAATAAAGGTCATTATTTCTTCATAATAGGCCTATATTTATTATAAATTTTAAAAAATAAAATTAAAAATAATTTATTATAGTTTTGGGAAGGCTAACATTTAGGGATACACACTTGCAAAATATAAACTTCAAATGACTCCATTTGATCCCCCAAGATGTGAAGTGAAATATCTTTTTTTATTAGCATTTTGGTAGGCTTAGAAGAAACTATGATTAGGGTTTGATGTAAGCTTAGTTGAGTTCTACTTAGGGAGGTTCAATCTAAACCCCCTCAATCGAACTTAGACTGAACCCCTTAGGTTCAATTCATGTATTTCTTCTATAAAGAGTGATTTCAAACAAAAATCAAGATAACCTAGAAGTGTGATTCACTAATATATGGGGAAGGATTCTAAAATGAATCAAAAGTGTAGAAACATTTCTAATATAATCTCTGAGGAGAGTTATGTGCAAAAAATTAAATCTTTAGGGTAAATGCAAGAAGTTGGGTCCGCAAAATGTTAAAAAGTGGAAGTGTTTTTCTTGATTTTTAGTGTTTGTCACAGTTGGACTGAAAATTTGAAGCACTTACATAGTTTTCAAATATGTAATTTATTCTAATACCGAGATGATACAAAGTAATTTTTAATAGGCATGTATAAAAACTATTTTTTAAAAGTCACTTTTTTAGGACCATACCATGCACGTGTACAAACAACATAGTTTAACCTAAATAAAAGTATTTTTATAATTCCTTTTGGAGAAAGATGTTTATTATACTGAAGATTGATGAGGATATTTTTTATAGTTTTTTTTTTCTATATATATTGGACCTAATTGTTGTTTTTGAAAATCCTCGTGTGTGGACACCATAATTTGATCTAAACTAATATTTTTTAATTTTTTTTCATTGTGTAAATAATTATTTGTATATTGATACCATAATTTTTTTTACAAAAAAAATAACAAATTAAAAGATTAAAAAAATACAAAAACTTGACACTCCAAGTTTATGGACAAATTTCTTCATAAAATAATTAAAAAATTAATTCAATCATAAAAAGCATTTACATATTTTGTTAGTGTGAATAATTAATCTATTCACTATGCTTAAGTGTACTTAGGTTGATGAGGTTAGACAACTTCTTGTCTAACGCAATGTGCAACATTTAAACCTTTAGAGGTTACTAAGTTATTTGGTTAACCTCATGCACACACCTTTTAAGGTTGGAAGACTTTCCATCTCACCTCAAAGGTCACTCAACACTTGGCACATAAGGTTGATGAATTGGTCATAGAGGTTGTTGGTTTGCACACTCCAAGTCTTCCTAAGGTTGACACCTATAGGATACTTGTCTACTCATGTGTGCCACTTCATGGGGCACTTGTCAATTCACCTCATAGGTGGATTGCTTCATCCCTTGTCTATATAAGAAAGGATTTGTACTCAATGTAACTTGGGTCGACTAAATACAATATTGCATTAACTTGGGTTGACTAAATACAATATTGCATATTGTTCATTGTGCTTGTGCATTGTTCATTGTGATTGTGCATTTTTCATTGTGCCTGTGCATTGTTCATTTATGCTTGTTATCTTATCTCCTAGATCCTCCTAGTTTCTAATATGGTGTTTGAGCTTTAGGTAGAGATGTTTGCAAGATAATAAGTGAATAATTTTATAGTATTTAGTTATATCAAATCGACCGCAGCCTTAACCTCTACAATTTGGAAGGATGACTATTGTCTTTTGCAACATTGGAGATTTTGTTGTTGGTGGTTTGAAGTGTAGAGGGAGGCACATCCATAATTGGCAAGCTGAATCACTTTTGTATTGGTTTGTTGTGATGTTGGAGAATTTTTGTAGCATTGGGATTTCAATCTGCAAAGGTGTGCAAAGTGTTATGCAAATAAAAAAAGATTGAAAATATTTAAAGAAAAAAAATAGACTTGGAAATAAGAACA
This sequence comes from Sequoiadendron giganteum, assembly GCA_007115665.2. Classification (NCBI taxonomy): domain Eukaryota; kingdom Viridiplantae; phylum Streptophyta; class Pinopsida; order Cupressales; family Cupressaceae; genus Sequoiadendron; species Sequoiadendron giganteum. The sequence goes on from CM021109.1 coordinate 13,729,148, forward strand.
AAGATACACAACCATAAAGAAATAAAACACAATAGTTTTAACGTGTGGCTACATCCACTGGAAGTACGGGCTATCTCTATATTAATTCTATTTGAGTACATACAATAGCTCTATACAATCCAATACAAACTATCATCAACTACTAAACTACAAGAGAAAAAAGATTCTGGGAGATCGCACAACAAAGGAATATGAAAAATATCAGTAAACGGAAACAAGGCACCAAGAAGCAACAATTATAGTAGATGAAGTGATTGGGATTCACAACATTAACAATCTCCCACTTGAAGTCCAATCAATGCCGCAAGGGGAGCAGCTCAGAGATATCCCCCACTTCAGGTTTATCGTCACATGTTGACAATGCCAAGAGAAGTCCTACAAAACTCAAACTTCTCCCGAGAGACAATCTTCGTCAATGCATCCACCTGGTTCAATGTCGTATTAGTTTTCTCCACTTGCAACTTACCCTCATCAAGAACATATCTAATAAAATGATATCTAAGTTCTATATGCTTGGTTCTATTATGAAAAGCAGAGTTCTTTGCCAAGTGAATAGCCCTGTTGCTATCACAAAACAAAGTGAAAACAAATTGCTTACACCATAATTCTCCCAATAACTATTGTAACCATATCATTCCTTTGATCCTTCAATGAGAGCAATGTATTATACCTCGGTAGATGAGAGTGCAACCACCTATTGCAATCATGAAACCCAACTAATAGCAACCCCGACAAGTGTAAACATATAACCTATAGTAGACCTTTGTTTGTCCAAATATCTAGCCATATATGAATCAACATAACCTCATAGCTGAGTATCCTTTCCTCCAAAACATAAAACATGATTTGATGTACCTTTCAAGTACCATAAAATCCACTAAACCACCTACCAATGAGATTTACCTGGATTACTCATAAATATGCTCACAACTCCCACTACATGAGCAATATCTAGATGAGTACAAACCATGGCATACATGAGACTCCCAAATGTTGATGAATATGAAACACCCTTCATTTTTTCTTCGTCTTTCTAATTTTTTGGACACATTGTCGATGATAAGTGAAAGTGATCAGCCAAAGGAGTACTATCATGCTTGGCACTCTTCATATTGAACCTATCCAGGACTTTGGCAATATATTTTTCTTGAGACAATCTAATTTATTTCTTTTTTCTATCCATGATTATTTGCATCCCAAGAATCCTCTTCATTGCCCCTAAATATTTCATGGAAAAACTTTGAGCCACATGTTGCTTCAATTCATGAACTATCTTCATGCTAGTGTCGGTAACCAACATGTCATCAACATAAAGAAAAAGTATAACAAACTCACCCTTAGCAAGCTTCCTATCTTAGACACATGGGTCTGAGTCACGGTGAGTAAATTGTTGCTCACTCATGAAGCTATCACATTTAAGTTACCACTACCTTGGAGCTTGCTTGAGCCTATACAAACTACACTTCAATTTATAATATAAATGCTCTTGACCCTATTTAGTGAAACCTTCAGGTTGATCCATTTACAACTCTTCGTCAATATTTGATGCAAGGCAGGGTGGTTTTAGACTCAAATAAATTGATTCCAACCGGTTTCCAAAGTCTCATTCACAAGATAGGGTTTTTTGTAGACCCACCTATTTGCTAGTAGGTCAATAGACACACTTATTCAACTATATCTTCCTTTGATAATTTTTTTTCCAATTGATGTTCACACATTCAGGGACCCATTAAATTTTATTCCAACATATCAAACCCTCTCCTAGGGTTGATTTGGATCAACACATCAAAATCTATCCTACTACACCACTCCTTGGCTTAATTAGGCCACTTTTCCAAAGGAGGTCACCGCTTTACTCTCATTCAAACCTGAAAATCTTCATGGACATGTCCTACCAGTCACCAAACAACTAAAACCACTTTTATATTCCTCCAATTACTTCAATTTTGTGTTGTCCTACACAAAAACCAGTGATTTCATGCTTGTCACTTAAACTTGACAAGCTAGGGCTCAAGCAAAAACACCTCTAACAACTCCACTCTACCCTGCTAACCTAAGAATCTAAAAAAAAATAGCTATTAGGCCTATCCCACCAAAAATAAGAGAAAACCTACAGTGGAATGGCCTACAAACTCATTTTTACTTCAAAACCCTTAAAAATCATAGCTATACAAACAACCTACAAAAAATTAGTGATTTCTCACACCAAACTTAATCAAATTATCTCCAAAATGGTTTGAAAGAAATCTTATTCGATTCTCTGTTCAATTTCAGAAGTTTCTCATCAATTTCTAACTGTATAGAATCGTACAGATTCAGGAAACACAAGATTTAGCAGAAAATACAGTAAATGCACCCAAAACTAGAGTAAAATTGTATTGCCACTTCAAAATCCCCAATAGAAAAACTACCTCGAATGTATAAGATACATTTTTAACATGTTACAAGCTTCACCTAACGTCTGCAACAAAAATTCAAAACCCTTGATTGTTCATATTCCAACTTCTACCAAAAAAATGCACTTTGAGCATCTTTGCAAAAATGCAAAATTAATTGCAATTATTGACACCACACGCCTAACACTACTAAAAAACATTATTTACATCACATTATGGTAATCTTGACCTTATTACAAACATGAAAATGTCTTGAGTCACCTAGACCCCTACCTACATAAGCAAAAATCCAAAATTTGTAAAGGTGCTCTTGCACCATTGAACCAAGGAGGAAAAATTTCATCCTTTGAATGAAATGAGATCTCTAATAGATGTGCCATGTTTTTTAAAGTCTTATTCACTCATCCATTGGGCATCTTCAATTTGAAAACCTTGCCATTTAACTAAGTATTCATTGTAGACCTTCTTCCTTGTTCTCTTGACCTCCCTTGTATCAACAATGCTTTCAAGCTTCATGGGCTGACTAGGAGGCATATCTCTGACCCATTCATCATCATCAATACCTTCAACACCTATATTATCACCTGCATGCACAACACCCTTGAAAGGAAATAGGTCATCAACATTGAAGATAGGAGATATAGCAACCCCTAGAGGCAATTCAATTTCATAGGCATTTTGGCCAAACTTATGCACTATCTTGCAAGGTCCTATCTTTTTCATCATTAGTTTACTGTATTTCCCCTTTGGAAGCCTCTCTTTTATGATATGATCCAACACTAGATCACCCACTTTGTATTGCACATCCTTCATTCTCAAATCTTCTCCTTCTTTGTATTTCTCCACACTCTTCTTCAAGTTTTCTCTAACTTGATCATGAATGTCTTTCATGGCTTTAGCAAAGTCTTCACTAGCTACACCCTTCTTCTCCATATCTCCCAAGTGTCTGAGTTCATAAACACCTCTAGGATTCATCCCATAGGCCACCTCAAAAGGGCTCTTCCCTATACTTATGTTCACTGAGTCATTGTAAGCATATTCTTCTTGAGGAAGAACAACATCCCATGCTTCTACATGCTCTTTCGTGAGACATCTCAATAGATTGCCAAGTGACTTGTTAACAACTTATGTTTGGCCATCCGTTTGTGGATGGTATGCTGAGTTGAATTGCAGCTTTGTGCCTAAATTTCTCCATAAGGTCCTCCAAAAATGACCTATAAACTTTGAGTCTCTATCAGAAACAATGGTTAAGGGTAGACCATAAATCCTAACAACTTCTTGGAAAAACAAACCAACAATATGTGTTGCATCATTGATGCTTTTACATGCAATAAAGTGTGCCATTTTACTAAATCTATCTACCACCACAAAGACACTATCATTCCCCTTTTTAGTTTTGGGAAATCCTAGAACAAAGTCTATACTAATAGACTCCCATGGACAATTAGGGACTGGTAAAGGTTTATACAAAATAGCATTTGAACTCGGTTAAAAGTACAAAGTTGTGTCACACTTTTAGCCAACTTATCAACACAAGTGAATTTAGGTATTTCTAACTAAAAATATATTTTGGTCAAACATATGATCTTGTAAGATTCATTCTAGCTAAGTTAGATATATCCACAACTTTTCCAACTGAAATTGTTGGCTAAATGCATATGTAGCACCACTTTGAGGCCAATTTGTCAAAAAAATAGATTTATTTGAAAAAGTTGATATTTTAACAATTTCTACTCATGTAAATAATTTTTTTTAACAAATCTAAAAATATCCTTTTGTAGATCTATAAGTCTAGTTTTCAAAAATATATATATTAATAATTAAATTATTATTTATATTTTTCTTTTTATTTTTACTAAAAGTAGGTTATCAACATAAAATATTAGGTTGATTACTATGACAAGGAAAAATAGTAAAACTAATTAAAAAAAATTGAAAAAAAATGATGCACTAGATAAAAAAATCTATATCAAGAGGGTATAATTATTTTTCCATTTTAGATAAATAGATAATATGAAAGTTGATGTCTAATGGAAACAACTATATTTTAATACACACACATTTTAATATTTATTTAAAAATATACACTTATCAAAATTCAAAAAAAATATATCCATGCACTAAAGTTTCAAGTTATAAATACACAGAAAAAAATTGAAGGAGAAAAAATAAAAATTACTATATAAAGGTTGACGTCTCATGTGACTTCATTTTTCAACATTTTTTCAACAACTAAATTATAGTGTGAATTTATAAAAAATATATATTCAAATATTTTTTATTTTTTATTTTGTAAATAAAAGCAAAAAATATACTAAAAATGAAATATTTCATTAGTTTACATCATTTCAAAATTCAAAACATACATGTCACTTTTTAGCGATTCAAGTTTAAAAGTTGGATCAATGTTGGTTGTTTCCTTTAAAAAGTGTGAAACAACTTTGTGCTTTTACCCACTTGTGCCTTTTTCTCTTTGGAAAATAATACATCCTTCAATAAACCTCTTTACATCAACATCCATCTTAGGCCAATAATAGAACCTTTTGACCTACTCCAAGGTCTTGTCAATCCCAAAATGACCAGTTAAAATTCCACTATGCTTCTCCTTCACCAAATTTTCTCTCATGGAGCACTTGGGTATACACAATTGGGCTCCTTTGAACAATAAACTATTTTGCAAAACAAAATCTGCATATTCTCTATTAAAACTGCCCTGAGACTGATTGCTAACAGTAAAAGCTTCCTTGAAATCATCATCACATGCATACATACCTTTAAAGGAATCAATACCCATGCTTTGTAGTTGTACCTCTTGTACCAACATAGTTCTTCTACTAAGAGCATCAACAACTTTGTTTTCCTGACATTTTTTGTGCTTAATAGAAAAGGTATATGCCTGCAAGTACTCCATCCATTTCATATGTCTATGACTCAGCTTGTCCTAGCTATTCAAATAGCTCAATGCATGGTTGTTAGTAAACACCACAAATTCCTTGGGAAATAAGTAATGTCTCCATTTTTTAAGAGATTGAACCATAGCAAAGAGTTCTAAATCATAAGTTTAGAGTAACTTTTCTTGGCATCATTGAGTTTTTCAATGAAGAAGGCCACTGGTTTTCCATCCTGACTCAAAACTGCTTCTATTGTTGATCCGCTTGCATCACACTCCACTGTAAAAACCTTGTCAAAATCAGGAAGAGTAAGAATTGGAATTTGATCCACTCTTGACTTTAGGTATTCAAAACTTCTATCTGCATCTGCAGTCCATATAAACTTATTCCTTTTCACTCCCTTGATTGTATCAATCATTGGTGCAATAATATGACTAAAATTCTTAATGAATTTTCTGTAGAAGCTAGCCAATCCATGGAAACTTTTGACTTCTCACTGAAGTAGGTGTAGGCTAGTTTATTATGGCCTCAACTTTTGTAGGATCAATCCTTAAAGTACCCTCTGATATTACAAAACCAAGATAGATTAGTTCTTTATTCATGAACTCACATTGGTTTAGGTTGATCATTAGCTTTTCTTCATTGAGCTTGTTCAAGAATTTTCTCTAGATGATCCAAGTGATCTTCTTTTGTTTTTCTATGCACAAGGATTTCATCATGATAGACTACCAAAAATCTACCTATGAATCTCTTCAACACCTCATTCATTAGTCTCATGAAGGTAGTAGGAACGTTTGACAGTCCAAATGGCATCACAAGCCATTCGTACAAACCCTCATTTGTTTTAAAAGTTGTTTTCCATTCATCACCTTCCCTAATCCTTATCTGATGGTAACCACTCTTTAAATCTATCTTAGAAAAGTATCTAGACCCAGCTAAGCTATCCATTAAGTCCTCCATTCTAGGGATAAGAAATCTATACCTTATTGTAATTTTTTTTTATTGCTCTTGAATCAGTGCATAATCTCCAATCTCCATCCTACTTTGGAGCTAAAACAGTTGGTACAACACAAGGACTTAGGATTTCTCTGATTAGGCCTTTGTCTAGCAGCTCTTGGATTTTCTTTCTTATCTCCTCACTCTATTGAGGAGTCATCTTGTATGCTACCTTATTAGGCAGGCTTGAACTGGGTATCAAGTCAATGTGGTGGCTGACTTCTCTAATTGGTGGTAAAGCATTTGGCAACTCCCTTGTCCCAATATGCTCATACTTGTCAAGAAAAACCTGCACCTCTTTAGGAACCTCAATCTGATATGCTGCTACATTAGGGATAGGCTTCCCTACAATGGAAAAACCAACCTCTTCTTTCTCTATATCTTTCAAGAACACCTTCTCCTTTACTATCATCACACTAGGAGTTTTTCATGAACTCATTTGTCATCTTCTTGCAAAGGTTCTAACCTGATCATCACACCATATTTTTCAATATGATATTCATTCTTAAAGCCATCATGTTGTGCCTTTCGATCATATTGCCAAGGCCTACCAAGAAGTAGGTGGCACACAGCCATTGGCACAATGTCACAAATTATTTTATCTTTGTAAGGACCTATTGAGAACTCCACCCAAGTTTTCTCATTCACAAGAACTTGCTACCCTTTGTTAAGCCATGAAATCTTATATGGATTAGGATGAGGTATCTTTTTCATCTTAAGTTTCTCTACCATTTCCAAGGATACAATGTTATCTGTAGAACCAGAGTCAATGATGAATTTAAATACCTTCCCTTGAGTCTTACAAGTTGTTCTAAACATGGCCTTCCTTTAAGGGGGTTCCTTTGTAGTTGGTACCTTGATTAGTGTCCTAATAATCAAAGCCTCTCCTACTTCTAGTTTTGCATGGAGAGATGATGAGCCTACACATGAGCCCACACTTTCTTCTTCATCCTCTTCATGAACAAGTTGAGTTCTCCTTTCCCCACCTTGAGAACTTGTACCCTATTTTTCTGGGCACTTCCAAGTTGGGTGTCCATACTGATTGCAACTATAACACCTCCCTGAGAACGCATTAGAACCCTTTCTTGGTCCACTAAATCTGCCCCTACCTCCTAGTCTTCTACCTTTGAAAGTTCCTCTTGTTTCTCCACTAGATTCTTGTGATGTTCTTTGTTCATTTGGTCCTCTTTGAGAACCTCTTCCACCAAGGTTACCTCTGCCCCTAGATTTATTTTCCAACCTTCTCTTGATCTTCTCTTTATCCTTAATGGCTATTTGAAAACACTCCTCCATGGACCAAGGAGTGGTTAAGTTAATTTCATCTTGGATTTCTGATCTCAATCCATTTAAGTACCTAGCCACCTTCTCTTTTTCATTCTCTATATGACCTAACCTAATACTAAGCTTATGAAATTATTCAGTATAAGTAGCCACATCCAACTCCCTTTTTTTTTAGATTTTGTAACCTTCTAAACACTTGTATTTCATAATCATCAGGAAGGAATTAACCCTTTACCTTTGCCACCATCATGTCCCAAGAATTGATCTTGGACTTGCCTTTCTTTGACCTCTCCTCCTAGATATAATTCCACCATGTTAATGCTGGTTCCTTCAATTTAGTTTTTGCAAACTTGACCTTCTTGTCTTCAGGCATCTCTTTGTATTAAAAATAGTTGTCTAGAGAATCAATCCACTCAATAACATCTTCTCCATCAATTTTTCCACCATACATAGGCAGCTCCATCTTTACCTCTTGAGGCTCGCCTTGAGCACTTGAATAAAATTTATCTCTTCAGGATCCAACTCACCTTGTGGTCCTGCAGGTCGATTCTCTCTTTGTTCCTCCTCTTCTTCTTTGGGGTCACTCTCTTGTGCCATCCCCTTACCTCTTCTCTCACTTATCTCCAGTGCTTCCATCTTGGCCAAAATGGCTTCTTGGCTCTCTCTTAGGGTTCTAATCTCCCTAGCAACCACTAATCCACCTTTAGGAGGCATATTGAATGCTCTACTCTCAATCTTCTTTCTTGAGACTCGAATCACTTTCTCCAATAGATCTTAAGCCTAAGCTCTGATACCACCTAATGCAAGGTAGGGTTGTTTTAGACTCAAATCAATTGATTCCAACCAGTTTCCAAAGTCTCATTCACAAGATAGGGTTTCTTCCGTTGTAGACCCACCTATTCACTAGTAGGTCAATAAACACACTTATTCAACTATATCTTCCTCTGATAATATTTTCACCAATTGATGTTCAAACATTTAGGGACCCATTAAATTGTATTCCAACATATCAAACTCTCTCCTAGGGTTTCTTTGGATCAACACATCAAAATCTATCCTACTACGCTGCTCCTTGGCCTAATTAAGCCACTTTTCCAAAGGAGGTCATTATTTTACTCTCATTCAAACCTGAAACTCTTCATGGACATGTCCTACCAGTCACCAAATAAGTAAAACCACCTTTAGATTCTTCCAATTACTTCAATTTTGTGTTGTCCTACACAAAAACCAGTGATTTCATGCTTGTCACTTAAACTTGACAAGCTAAGGCTAGAGAAAAAACACCTCTAACAACCCCACTCTACCCAGATAACCTAAGAATCTCAAAACACACAGCTATTAGGCCCATTCCACCAAAAATCAGAGCAAACCTACAGTGAAATGGCCTACAAACTCTTTTTTACTTCAAAACCCTTAAAAACCCTAGCTATACAAACAACCTACAGAAAATTAGTGATTTCTCACACCAAACTTAATGAAATTATCTCCAAAATGGTTCAAAAGAAATTTTATTTGATTCTTTGTTAAATTTCACAAGTTTCTCATCAATTTCTAACTGTACGAAATCATACAGATTCAGGAAACACAAGATTTAGTAGAAAATACAGTAAATACACCCAAAAATAGAGTAAAATTGTATTGCCACTTCAAAATCCCCAACAAAAAAACTATCTCGAATGTCTAAGAGGCCTTTCTAACATGTTACAAGCTTCACCCAATGGCCACAATAGAAATTCAAAAGCCTTGACTGTTCATATTCCAACTTTTACCAAAAAAATGCACTTTGAGAAACTTTGCAAAATTGTAAAATTAATTGCAATTATTGACACCACATGCCTAGCACTACTAAACAAAATTAAATCTACATCACATTATGGTCATCTTGACATTATTACAAACATGAAAATATCTTGAGTCACCTAGACCCCTACCTACATAAGAAAAAATCCAAATTTTTAAAGGTGCTCCTGCACCAATATCCCCATGAAGAAATGTTGTTTTGACATCAAGTTTCTCGAGCTTAAGATTCCATACAACTTCCATGCCCAAAACTGCTTGAATCGTTGTCATCTTCACAACTGGTGAAAAAAATTCATTGAAATCAATCCCCTTTTTTTGATCAAAACCTTTCACTACCAATCTATCCTTGAAGCGTTTATGACCTCCATATTCTTCCTTCAATTGATACACCCATTTATTCTTAAGTGGTTTTCAAATTGGTGGAAGGGTAAGCTAATCCTAAGTTTTATTTTCCATCAATGACTCCATTTCATCTTGCATTGCCTCTATCCATTTTACTAAATTCTCATCTTTGCAAGCCTGTTTAAAAGTTGTAAGCTTTGACTAATCGGAGAGCAATAACTCATCATCATCAAATTTAGTGGGGTGCTTCTTCTCACGAGTATACCTTCTTCAATGAGGAGCTTGTTGCTACAATATATCATCCAAATTTAATCTTTGTAAATGATGTTCAATACCTTCTATATCAGATTGTAAATCTCCCCTTTCCTGTATATTTTCTCTAATATTCTACCTCTATACTCCAAATGCCTATGGCAATAAATTTCCCTATATTTGCACACTTCTCCATTCCTTATTAAAGGTCTATTTTTCATTTCCCTATGCCAAATTCCTTAAATTTCTTAGAACATAGTGAACATTTGTCATTGGTTGTGATGACATAGCTTGTGAAAAATCATTTAAAGGCTATGTTTGATTTTAAATAGGGAGTGATGAACATTGACCAAGTCGTATTGAAAAAATAGAAGGTTACAGACTAACATATGGAAGATGCACATGAGTATGAAGAGTAATGCTAATGCTAGATGAGTGTGCAACATACCCATTAGGAAATGAAGAGACATTTAAAGGCTACTCAAGTATTTTTGAAGGCAACGAAGAAACTGATAAAGGTTGTGCACCAATATTTCAGGGCGATGGATAAACATATGGAGGTTGTGAATAAGTTGTAGGAGGCAACATAGAAACATTTACAAGCAGTGATGAAGAGTGTAAAGTCTACGAATGGACCAATATATATTTAGTTGATTAAGTCTTTTGTTGTTATAGAGCAGGGAATACTTTTTTATTAAACACAAAATCCCTACTACGAATAAGTTACTTGGTGATAGGATCCCACAAACAAAAACCATATTTTTCTTCACCATAGCCAACAAATATGCATCACCTTGTCTTAGAATCCAACTTCATTTTCTTTTCCTTAGGAACATGAGCGAATGCTTCACAACCAAAAAATCATAAATGAGAATAAGAAATTTGTTTTCCCATCCACTTCTCTTCGAGAATATCAAAATCTAATCTAGATGAGAGGCTCTTGTTAATTAAGTATACAACTGTGTTAACCGTCTCCACCCAATATTCCTTGCTTAGGCCTACATTAGAGAGCATACATCGAGCCCACTCGAAAATAGTTCTATTCATCCTCTCGGGTGCACCATTTTCTTGAGGAGTAAAAGGAACTATTTTGATCCGTCTAATGCAATTATTTACACAAAAGTTGTCAAATTCGAAGGAACAAAACTCTCCCCCATTATCTATTTGTAAACATCTTATTTTATGTCTAGTTTGATTCTCGACCATGGCTTTAAAGATTTTGAATAATTTAGAAAAAACTTATTTTTCTATTGATCATATAGACCCACACTTTTCGAGTACAATCATCAATAAAAGAGATAGAATAATTAGCTTGTCCAAACGAGGGTACCTCCATAGGTCCAAACACATCCGAGTGCACGAGTTCCAAAGGTGTTGACTGCTTTTCATGACCAATCTTCAATAAGTTGATATGCCTTTGTTTGCCATGAAGGCAATGCTCAGAGAACTCTACATCAACAGATTCTAGACCTAGAGGTTGATCCCTTTGAAGCATGACTTCAAGTCCCCTTTTACTCATATGTCCAAGCCTCTTATACCAAATCTCCGAACCGCTGTCCACAACCGCCATTGTAGCTCCCACTTCACCATGACACTCTAAAACATAAAGGTTACCCAATTTATTTCCTTTTGCAATCACCAAGACACCCTTGGTTACCTTCCAAGTATCTAAAGAAAACTTAACATTACACCCTTGAGCATAAGGCTAGCTCATGAGTATCAGATTTCTTTTCAGTGTGGGAACATGTCTCACATATTTCAAAATCCATTTATTTCCATTTTTTAATTGTAACGTCACATCACCTTTGCCTAGTATTTCACATTCTTTATTATCACCAAGAAAAAATCTACCAAACTTAACTTCTTGGTAGTTTGTAAAATCCCCCAACATGGAGTAACATGAAAAGAGGCACCAAAATCGAGCATCCACAAGTCTACAGTAGTTTCACTTGATGATAAAACCAAAACACCATCATCTTTATCATATGCAGTGTTTAATTCATTATTGCTCACCTTTTCTTGTACCGTTTTGTAATTCCAACAATTATTTTTTGTATGACCCGATTTTCAACAAAACCAACAAATACCATTTCTTCCCCTAGAATTTGATCATGGTGCAGATTTAGACCTTCTTCTGTTATTATTTTTGCCTCTATCTTGCCCCCTTCCTCTATTGCTAGTGCTTACAGTAGTCAAGGAATCACCAGAAGAGGGTTCTTGATTTTTTATCCTCATGTCTTCACTGAGAAGTGTGGCTGCAATAGCATCAAATTTTAGTTTACTCTTGGTAGCCACCAAAGTGCTAACTTCCATCACAACCCCTTCCCAACTGTTTGGTAAAGAACATAATTTTTATTTTTTAATTTCATCATCTAAATTTATACCCAGCGAAATCAATTGGGTGACCAAGGTATTGAATTCATTTAGGTGATTGGACATGATCCCACCTTCTTTTATTTTCAAATTGTATAAATTCTTCATGATCAAAAACGTATTCGATGCTGATGCCATCTTGTACATGTCTAGAAGCTTATCCCATAACTCTTTGGATATCTACTGAACTAAAATGTTGAAGAGGAAATTGCTTGACAGTGAAAGAAAAAATATGGCCCTTTCTTTCTTATCCAATTTCTCCCACTCTTCATCTAACATCAAACCTTTTCCTTTGGTTTTTCCTATCAGTGTGAGTGAGAGATCCTACTTAATTAGTAGGGATTCCATCTATACTTTCCATAGCCTGAAGTTCTACCCTAAAAAATTCTTGATTTAACACTTATCCGATTCGTTCATAATTCTGGAAATTCTTCACCAATTTCTAAAAGAGCTTCACCACTGAGCTTCTTCGTTGAGCTTCTTAACCACAATTAGAAATAAGAGTAGAGATACACAACCATAAAGAAAGATAGAACAAAATTTTTAACGTGGTTCACCATCGAAAGCTACATCCACATGAAGCAGGGGATATCTCTTTATTAATTTTGTTCAAGTACATACAATAGATCTATACCATCTAATACAAAATATCATCAACTACCAAAATACAAGAGAAAAAAGCTTCTTGGAGATGGCACAACAAAGGAATATGAAAAAGTTCACTAAATGGAGACAAGACACTAAGAAGCAATAGTTACAGTAGATGAAGCGATTGGGATTCACAACATTAACATGAAGGATAGATTAAAACCCCCACCTGCAACATAAAGACACCATTCTTAGGCTAGCATTGGAAGTGGTGCCCATGAAGGCATGGAAGAAAGCAGACCTTCATCAAGATCCCATCCAAAAAAAGACAACATGCACCCCACTCATTTTTCTTTGTAGCCTAAGCAAAGACCTTACTTGGTGATTTTTTTGGATGCCGCATCTCATCAAATATTATGTGTTGAACAATGGTCTGAGGAGTGTGAATAGCATACATGATTTACTGAAGTGGGTAGGCGCGATTTGCACAAACTGGCCACATGATTTGGTGAAAGAACAGGTCATGAATTTTGCAAAGAATAGGCCACTAAGTATCAAATTTCACTAGTCACCCTCATGAAGCCAATAACTCATTTGGTTGCCCACAACAAGGCATGATGGGGGTACAAAATTTGCAGAGGGAATGCATGTAGCAGCTATAAATAACCTCCACACTCCAATGAAAAGCACTGGACTATCCATTTGTCACATGCTCCATACTTGCATTCGCTACGTGCCAGCAATCGACATCCCTAAATCATCGTGGCATTTTGAAGGTTGACACAATCAGGTTGAAGCCCTCAAAAATTGTCTTTTTTGTAGCCTTTGAGATATGAAGGAGTAGTGAAGAAGCTTCAACCTCTCCATATGTAGCCTTCATGCCACAATCAGGCTTCATAAAGTTAATCTGTGTGGGTTTACAATTTTGTGGTGTCACAAAATCTCTTCACTCTCCAATGACTTCATTCACATTTGAGTCAGACTTCCCTTCACGTGGCGGCCTATTCGACACATATTTAGGTTAGTGCCATCATCACTTGCCAACCGCTTCAAGGATCCTCCTTTGGTGGATTTAATTGCTCGGTTAGACTTTTTCAATTTGGCATTGCATAATCTTCATTGTTACAAAATTTAACACATATCATTATTCTTCAGCATTTTTTATAACAATTCATTGTTAAATTTTGGAAGTGAGGAGATTTTTTCCATAGTTGAGAGGTGTTGAACAAGGGGAGAGTTTTTTATTTTTCGATTGTTCAAAATTTGTAAAAGAGGAATCATTTTTTCTTTTAAAATGATTTTGACAAATGTTTTTTTTTTCATTTTGCAAACAAAAGGGGGAGGTGAAATTATTTTTCATAGTAAAGGAGTAACCTAATTAATCAGTTTGTTATGTCATCATATTTTAGATTGAATGTATGTTATGATTGAAAAGGGTATGAATTGTCAATTACCAAATCAAGCTAAGGGTGGGTGAACATATGACCTACACTCGAAGTATTGAGTGTTGAATTCTTTGGCCAAAGTAGTGTAAGTAGCCACTATTTACACCATCAGTTCAATGTGATCCAGGGATGAAAACTAGGTAGGGAATGCCATTTATGTAGGTTGTAGCCAATGTATGGTAGCTCTAGATTTATAGGACACAACACCATGCTCAAGAAGGCTAGAATTATGAGGTTACCAAACCAATCTCTTCGTCGAAGGGTAGGGCCATCTTACCAGTTAGGTAGATGTGTGGGGGACCGCAGTAAGTTCGTGGTTGGTGGAAAAGCACTGGAGTGATGCTCTCCCTCATACAGTTAGCAGCCAAGATTTGAGGATGTATGCTAGCAAGGACATCTGAACCATTTGCATCTCTATTGTATTAGGCTTGTTGAAAGCTAGATGTATGTAATCATGAAATCTCTACTCTTATTGAGAATTTGTATATGGAAAATGTTATCATGGAATTATGTAATATGGATTCATTACTTGGAATTTAGTAATGTCTCTTTGTAATGCAATGAGAAAGTTGAAATGAGTTTGTATTAAATGTGATTTTTTTTATTCATTTATAAAAGAATTTTTTTATTGACTAAGTGTTAATATCATAAACTATTCACATGTGGGTAAAACAATGGGAATGTTGTACAAATAAGAAACGTCACATGGATTAAGAAGGCCACACTTTTGTTGGAAAGGTCACACTTTCTAAGAGATGTATGCTATCATAACTAAGAAGAGACTATTTTTCATTACAAATAATAATCGGGGGACTATATGCCCCCCCTTAAAATGTTAGTGCACTTTCTACACTAATGTTTTAAGGAGATAGAAAGTGATCCCTTACCAGAAGGAATACACCAAGGACAAGGATACCTAACCCCTTGCCCCCCCAAGTGTAAGGAAAAAAAAGGTGAGCCTAATGGATAATGATATGCTACTCCTTGCAAAATTAAATATGATTGCATAAAGCCAAGTTTATACCTCCATGCATGGTAGTGAATATGTTACAATACTAAAAATACCACATGGCAAGGGTTAGTAACTAATACTATTTATTAATTGAAGGACAATAACCAAGACCTCATGTTGTTTCTTATGTGTTAGGCTCTATGGGCACACATATACCTTGTTCTCTTACACCACATCCCATTATAGTCAAATTGTTTCAAATTTGATAACCTCTTCCATAGAGTGCTTCCATTTCTTTCAAATAAGGTGGTTTTTTCATGATCACTCTCATCATATGTGGATGTGTAACTTGTTTTTATCTTCTTTGCAAAAATTTGTAGACTCAATGCTTTTGATGACTCAGTTGATATCATTTCCACTTCTTTCTCTTTTCCTAACTTTGATTGCATGATTTTATATTCTCCCATGGGCATAGGTGTGAAATCTAATGATCCCAAATCATCATCTAACAACTTTGTCCCTGACGTGTTGGAACAAAAAACCAAACCCCTAAATTTTCACTAGTCATAGCCATCGCAACATTATCATTCAATTTTATACTATCAACACTATTCCTCAAAACCATTATCCTTACTTGATAAGCCTAAAATCACCATAATAATACCTTCCATAAATCCATTCCACTAAAATACCATTCAAAATCACTTTCCCTATAGCTACCATCCTAATACATACATTTCCTATGGCTGATACTAGATACACATTTTGGTGAAACAATGCCATTTCTGGGAGGGTTGCACTACAGTCCCTCTGATAAGTTGATAAAATAAGCTAGCACAAAATATTGGCGAGACCACTACACTTCGAAGTAACATATCCCGAAGTCTCTCTGATAGCCCAAAAATCAATATTTCAAAGTTACATGGGTATTTCAGAGTGAAAAGTCATCTTGTCTCTCTGATAGACCAAAGTAAAAAGAAATGTCGATATTTTAAGGATTGTAAATCATTTTGGAATTTAGGAAAGAGAAAAACATCTCTCAGACATAAATGATTATTATGCAATAAGTGATGAACAGTTTTCAAAAGCAAGGAAATAACACACATGATATAATTTTGAAGAGATGAGAAGTATCGGTTGAGTAGTGTGAAAGTCTCTTCGACTCTCCCAAAAATAGCCGAAAATAAAAAATCGAAGAGACGAACTTACATCGAGAAGACATTAAGGAAAGTCTCTTCAATTACTCTAATAATGGAAAGTAACGTGACAGAAATAACACCGAATAAATTATTTTGAGGAGACCATGCGACATTGAAGAGAAGTAACAACAAGTCTCTTTGAAACTCTGAAATGAGGCATAAAGAGATATCGAAGAGAGGAGCTCATATAAGGGAAACATGAACAAAAGCCTCTTCGAAACTATGATAACCAAAGAAGCGATGAATTTCGAAGGGACATTGGCATATCAAGGGGAGATGGTTGCAAGTCTCTCTAAAAATTTGATAACGAGGAAGGAAAGAATGTAAGAAAGCGATAAAACCTAAGATAAAGTTTTCAGAAAAACTATGCGATGTCGAAGATAAATCAACAAATATCTCTTTGAAACTCCGAAAAGGAAACAACGACACAAGCATGTCAAAGAGAGAATAGGGTATCAACGAAAGAATGACTAAATTCTCTTCGACACAATGAAAAGTACTTCTCATTTGGTTGACATGACTAGTGAAGTCGTCGAAGAGATAACTAACATTAATGATTATCACTGATTAGCGAGTTGGCACAAGTGAAATTTATGAACCAGAGATTATGAAAGTGTGTAAAATCTTGAATATATCTTACTCATAAGATCTCAAAATCTAACTCAATTGGATCTCAAAGTTGAAGACGTGGGATCAAGAGACAATGAGAGATTTGGAGAAGGTGAGGCTAGTCCAACTAAGTATCCGAGACTCAGCTAAAGATTTTATTGAATTTTTCCTGAATTGCAGTAGAGCTAGGGTTGTAAAACATGGAAGAAACATCAAAGAGACCAAAAGCAAAGAGACAAAAAAACTGAGACAAGACCACTAAACCAAGATTTAATTGAGCAATGTCCTAGTTTTGGTCCAAAGTTTAGACGAGTATCCTAGATAAACCCTTCAATTGAGAAGTTGGAATAAAAACACAAGAACTTAGGAGATGTATGGACTCCACAACAAGGGTAAAAATTATTCATATATCATTACAGAAAGAAATATAGGCATAGGCCTGTGTCGAACCCATGGAATATGAACTTAGGAAAGTTGGTAGCAATAAATAGATTACATTTCTATGGTTTTTCAATTGGATAGTTCTAAGAAAACACCATTAAGGATCAGAGATAGTTTGAAAGAATACCGCACCATGGATACAAGTTATAAAATGTGTAAGTTACCCTTGCATAGACCCCGTGATGCAAGAAATCAACTTAGAAGATTTTCTAGTAATGAACAACCTCCATTTTTTATGGATTTATTTGAAGAATACTAACAATATACTTATTATTCAACTGCACAAGTCTTGGGAATTGATGTCCCTATTGAGATGGTCATTTCTCCTATGGTCCTGACAATAGATGTTCAAAGCCAAGATGCTAGGTCATTTGACTAGGTAGAGTACTTAGCTGAGGTTATAAATTTTTCACTTTCTGCCATAAAAAACAATAGTGATTCAATTACTCTCAGACAATACTCCTTGCTTATGCATATGATTTTGTATGAGGGACAAGCAACGGGGATGTGGGAAAAATAATTGAGAATCAAAGACTTGGATGATGACCAGAACATAAGACTAGTGCAAATGTGGACCTCAATTTGGGATAGTAGATGTGGAAGGTCCCATTATTTGTATTTTTGAAGAATATTTCGTGAAGCCCTTGCACAAAGTGTTTGGTCACCATTGTGATTATAGGTTTAGGAGCTTGAAAAAGGCTTGGTTTTTTATTCATTCTATTCTTATATGGGATACCACTCCGTAAGAGGGAGCTATAGAAAGATCAAGAGAATTGCTATCAAATGGGACACCATCAATAGAAAAAATCCTTTTAGGAGAAGTACTAGGTGGAGTCAGATAAATGACCGGTCTCTTAGGCCTTTGAGGGGCAGCAAAGACAGATTACATTTACAAAATTATCACAACTAGTGGAATAATTATTTGAATAAATTTTCTCAACATTGATCCAAGGAGGATCATATGTGGAAGGAGATCCATCATTCGCTAATGCACCATCTCCAGAGGAGAGTGCATTGGAATAGAGAAGATATTCATCATTCACTAATGCACCATCTCTAGAGGAGAGTGCATTGGAATAGAGAAGAGATTCATCATTCACTAATGCATCATCTCTAGAAGAGAGTGTATTGGAATGAAGAGAAGTTAGAGTAATGTTAAGAAAGGTATCAATGATTTCATCTTCTTGCAACAAGATATCCTTTAAAGCGAGAGGAATCTCATGAGAAGGATCAAAGATACTGAGTGACATGGGTAAAGCCAAGTCACCATCGCATACATGAAATGGAACATCATTAACTATTTGAATAGAATTAGATATTGAACTAATAAAAGAATATATTAAATTCATTTTGAAAATGGTAAGTTAAATATGAATAAACAAGTCAGCTGGTCCAAAGCAATCTACGGGTGATAGAACTGAGAAAAATTGAAAATCCAGATTTTTAGATTTTTTTCAGTATTTTCTAAGTTCTAGTAATTTGCATTTTTAGAGGTCTTGGGAGCAGAATTTGGGGTTGAAACTTGCATCAGTCCCTAAATATTGGTTTTCAAAGGCACTATATTTTAGGGACTGAATTAGCTCTCTTGGAGACCTTTCCAATGGTGTAAACAGTTATGAATTTCGAGCATCGAGTTAAAAGTTATGACACCACCAAGTTGGGGTAAATAAATTCCTAATTTTGAGATTCATGTCAGGTTCACCAAAATGTAGAGAAGGGGGATTCACTAATCATGAGTCTCTTTATATCAAGAGATTCCCAAGGGGAAAACTACCCTAAACTACCTCAAGGAGCAGAACAATAATTTCATAATCAAAATGAGTAGATCACAATGATTTTTTGGATAGACTAGCAAGATTTCGACCAAAGGACATCAATGCGGCACATGGATGACAATGAGACATGCTAACATATTGTATAGATAGAAAATCGAGAATGTCATGAAAAATAGCAAAGTGTGTACTTCTACTCTAACTACTAAGAAATCTTGGAACATGAGAAAGTAACAGAATATGATAGAGCTGAAGTAGAGTAAAGTAAAGAAAATGCAAATGATAAAACGAGAAGGAGAAATAAAGTTATTACAACAACCCAAGTAATGAAGCATCTAGCACTTGAATATCTTCTATACCTACATATGTAAGATCTGGAGAAAATGTTGGGGCTGTATATAGGGGTTTGCCTCAATCAAACCCCCGTTTTGGTGTTCCCACCTCCACAAACAACCAAATAGATAGAGAGAAATGAACAAAGGAGTGATAAAAGTAATCCCTACTCGAGGAGGATAACCTATATCACAAAATGAAGATGCAATAGATAGGGGATGTATAAAATCATAGGATGCTCACAAGCACAAGACAAGGGAGATGTAAGTTGCAAGGCTTAAGGAAGCCAAAGAGAGTAAGACAAAGATAGATACAAGAGCCAAGAGAATTGTAGAGGGTGTTGTGAGAATGGAAGAGTGTTATAGTGAATTGTGAAAGTTTGAGGCTGTTGTAACAAACAAGGGAGTTGTGCAAGTAAGAGAAAGATGGGAGAGTTTTTGAGAGAGAATCCAAGAAGGAGAAGAAGGCCAAATGAGTTGAAAAGATAGATCTTTAAGAGGGAAAATAAGCTTCCCGAGCCGTTACAATGTGTCCCAAGCCGTTACCACCAAAAAACTTGTTGACAAGTGGAAAACATGCTAAAAAATGGTTGTTTTAACATTGAAATGTCATAGGACACTAGCAAAATGCGTAGACATCCGTGCAACACACTAGGGTCCAGACACATCACGCTACAAAATGACAAGAATGAGAAAAGAATAGGGTTTGACACAAAGTTGACGCGCAAGGATAGCTATTGAAAAGGGGTCTTGAGCATCTTGAGAGGGAAAACGGCTAGTGCAGGGGCTAAAATGAGCCTACACAAGTGCTAAGGGAGTGGACACTAAAGTGAATACAAGAATGTATGTGAAATTGCAAGGGTGAAATTTTACGACATTACAAGCATATAACAAAATAAGCATCAAGGTAGTCTGTCTCTCCCTCTCTCCCTCTCTACCTCTCTCCATCTCTCTCTCTCTCCCCATTCCCTCTCTCCATATCTCTCTCCCCCTCTCCCCCTCTCTACCTCTCTCCCTCTCTCTCCCTCTCCCTCTCTCTCCCTCTTAGGTTTTTCTCACTCTCCCCCTCTCTCTCTCTCCCACTCTCCATCCCTCTCTCTAACTCTCCCTCTCCCTCTCCCTCTCCCCCTCCCCTCCCTCTATAACTCTCTCTCCCTCTCAGGTCTCTCTCTCCCTCTCTCCCTCCCTCTCTCCCTCTCTCTCTCTCTCTCTCCCTCCCTCTCCCTCCATCTCTCCTCTCTCTCTCATCTCTCCCTCTCTCCTTCCCTCTCCTCTCTCTCTCTCCCTCTCAGGTCTTTCCCACTCTCCCTATCCCCCTCTCCCCATCTCTCCCTCTCCCTCCCACTCCCTCTCTCTCTCTCTCCCTCTCTCTTCCCCCTTTTAACATATATATATTAATATTAAATTAATATTATTATATATATATTGTGGCAATAGAGAAAGTATCCCTTTTCCTCACTTGATTTGTGAAATGATTAAATTGACCTAATGTCACCTTTGATCTAGTGTTGTAATGTGTTTTATATATTCACATTAGGTTTAGGGCCCTTTTAAGCTAAATTGACCCAATTTTGCCTTAACTTAATGTTGTAAAGTGTATTTATTTACACCTTGACATTGATTTTTTGGTGCTCTTGTAGTTATGACCTTCATATCATCATTAATAGGCCTGTAAGACCCTATATTATGCATCCCAAGGCATATTTCAACTAAAATCCTGACATAGACATCAAATATACTTAATTTCTTAACTCCTTGATATTTCCTCCACCCGAAAAGACTTGGTGGGACCCATATTCTATCTTGGGCATATGATTCCCATCTAGATGGGGACCTATATGCCAAAAGTGGCGTATGAGTCCCATTTGGACCCTTTTTAAGGTTTTGAGCAGGAAATAAGGGTTTTAAATTCAAATTTCATGAATGTCATCCTTTGGGATCTAATAAACAATAAGTTAGATGGATTGCCTATATAAAAAAGGTCCCAAATAATTATTTCGCTAAGCATCCATGATATCAAGCCTAGAATTCAAGGGTTAAGAATTCCAAGACTTTACAAGAGTATTAAGAGAGTTTACAAGAGCATTTCTAAGGCATTAACGAGCAGATTTATTCATCATTTGTTGTAGAAATTCAAGATCCGTCATCATGTCAATATCATAAAGCATCAAGCATTTTATTGAGCTAGTGTTGTGATGTAGCATTGAAGATCCATTTGCAAGCATTGTTTCATATCCATATTCAAGATCAAGATGTACATTCCAAATTTCCACTTCATGTTTGATTGTTGATTTACATCTCACAACATCATCCAAGGTATCTAATGTAGAGAGCTAAATAACAATAAAATTATTCAAAGAAATCAGATTTACAAAGCTCTCACAAATTACTGGTAAACACTTCACAGGAAAATAAATCATCACACCAAATATAAATTTCTGGTTTGCAACTTGCAACCATTGGTTCCAAACTCAAATTAATTCTGGAAAATGAAATTACAATCAGTCCCAAATGGGCAATGGGTTGCAAAAAGCCCTTACATGACTCTAGGAAAATACAAAAATAAATTATTTACAACAGCTGTGAACCCCTAAACCTGCAATTGCACAAGAACAACAAAAAAATTAGGATGTTAGATCAAATGCAAACAAGAATGAAGGATTCCCCATGAAATCCATTTACTAAAACTTAAACTAGGAAAGTGAAGAAAACATTAAATAAATGAAAAGAAATACTAATTAAGTGAGAAAACTAGTGATCCCTTGGGGGAATTGGTGCCAATTGAATGTTGAAATTGGCCCTTTCCCAATCCTAAATTGCAATGTTGAAGTGTGTAGATTGATCAAATCTCCTCAATGAGATTTGAGCATAACCTAGCTATGAATTGTGAAAATGATGAATGCTTGAGTGGAAATGGGCAAAATTAGCTCTCAATGTGAAGAGAGTAACTTTGTATGAAATTGTGGATGATGAATGAGGAGAGAAGCCTCCAATTTATAGATTTGAATTTGGAAGAGAGATCAAGATTTGGGCAATGTGGGACTAACTTTCACCCAATGGTTGAATGCCACTTATCACCATGTGAATGGTTGATGGTTGTGCACATTTTGGCCAAAGTGCCAATAAATGCAATTAGGTGGAATTTGAATTTGAAGAAAAATGACATGTGAGAGGGAAAAAAGGAATGAAATAAATGCCATTTGGCTCAATGCACAAGAACATGTAAGAGGAGTGAATGCCTTGTTGGATGTACAAGTCCACTTGGACTTTTTGAATTCAAACTTGAGGGAATATTCCCTTTTGATGCCATGTGAGGGAAAATAGAGATTTAATAAATGCATTAAATCTATTTTCATGTGCAAGTTACATTCTCTAGAGGATTTTAGTGATGAGGATTAACTTAATCAAGATTTTGATTAATTTAATGAGAAATTAGATGATTTGACAATTTTGACTTAAATTGATGAATTGATTTAAATCAGAATTGAGAGGAAATGATTAATTAAATAAATAATTTTGATTTATTTAACTAAGGAGGAATAATGTTAGATTAAATAAAATAAGGTTTAATCTATTTAGTTTAATATGAGGACTTTAGATACTTTAATCAAATAAAATGATTTATTTAATCAAACAGAGATATACGGTTAATTAAATTAAATTGATTAATTTAATCAATGGAGGAGAAAGACTTAATCAAATAAATAATGATTTATTAAATTAAGAGACAGAACATGATGAAATGTTGAGAGTATGATTCAGGAAGAAATGTCATTAGTAATCAAGATCAAGTGTGCCGAATCGAATTGTACATTTTCCATGTCTACATTTTGCCCCTCTTTGAAGCAATGTACTTGTTGCA
This sequence comes from Sequoiadendron giganteum, assembly GCA_007115665.2. Lineage (NCBI taxonomy): Eukaryota > Viridiplantae > Streptophyta > Pinopsida > Cupressales > Cupressaceae > Sequoiadendron > Sequoiadendron giganteum. The sequence goes on from CM021109.1 coordinate 13,752,679, forward strand.
TTGGTTCAAAGAATATACTGTTGTGATCAAAGTTCAAAATTTCTTGATTTTTTCAGATGCCCCACTGCTGTCCCAGTGGAAGGATATTACTTGTATATTGCCCCCTCGAGAGATCGGAGGAAAATTTTGATTTTTTGGATGATCTCGCGAAAAAAGAGAACAAGGTGCCTGATAGGTTAAAAATGCCCTGAAATGCCAAAAAATGCGTTAAAATGCCAGAAAAGATGTAGAATGGCCCTCGATTGAACAAAAACAGGATTAGGGGACCAAAACCCTAGTTAGACGACCAAATTAGGTAAAAAAAACCCTAATTTTTAGGCTTAAATAGACCTTGAGGGGTCACTTTCAATGCATTTGCAATTTTAGCCCTTTGAAAATTTCATATTTTGAGCTTTGAGTCTCGGTCGAAATGGCGCAACGACAACTTCATAGGCACGTGTCGGAGAGAGTAGGAGTGCACCAGCGGCTAGTTGGTGCAAGACCTGTGGTATGTACCCTTATCCAAATTTTAATTTTTTCGTTTTACGGGCATTAAATAGGGTTTAAGTGTCCTTTAAGTTGAGCGGCGCTATATAGCACCACTAAAAATGCTTTATTGGCATTGCGCTGTCCTGTATTGGACCACATATGCAAAGAGCGCCGCGTGTCTCAGTTTGGAGATTAGGGTTTGTCGGTCAAACTCTGCCACATGTTAACATTCAATCGCGCGGCTCACTTAGGGATTTAGGGTTTCGCCACAAAGTCGACCGCATACGCAAATAGCATCGCGCGGGCCACTTTGGAACTAAGAAAATTGCAAACTCAGCCGCAGCAACGCAGTTTTCAACTTTCCAAACTGCGTCGCATTTGAAAACAATGCTACATTTACTATTTTGGATGCGAAAACTCAGCGCGAGATGCAGATTTTTTTATTTTTCTTGATGCAATGTCTTCCCTTATGCAGAAGGAGCTTGATGTACTTTACTCATAGGAGCACAGATGGCCGGTGCTTCGCAGATTGCAAGATATGCATGAGTTGGTTTAGGAGCAGCTTGGTGCTCTTGGTTTTTGGTATATTGCGTACGTCTGTCCTATTCGGGCGCACTTAGGCATGATGACAGCTTTGGCCGAGCGGTGGCATAGCGAGACTTCCTCTTTCCACCTTCCTACTAGTGAGGCTACTGTTACCCTCGAGGATGTCTAATGCATCTTCTGATTACCTATACATGGGACCAGAGTCATTTATGATCCAGATGTCGGCAGGGATGCTTGCTATGGTGTTATGGAGCTTGATGAGATTCAGTTCTCGGATGGGAAAATTGATTTAGAGAGATACCGTGGCTATGTACACATTTATAGATTGATTATTGCTACTATCATCTCAAGCCTTGTGGAACCCGATCGGTGGGGTCGATATTTTAGTCCAGGTTGGGGACTAGTATGGGAGTAGATGGTTCACCACAGGGAGTGCTTCGCTTGGGGACCAGTATTATTGGCGTCCCTATACAGGGATCTTCATGAGTTTGCATACTTGGATAGTAGATCCCTTGGGGCCGAAGTTACTTTACTACATATTTTGGCATGGGAGCAGATCCCAATGCTTCGCCTAGATGTCACACCAGTTATTCTTGAGACTGATGATCCTATTGTTTGGCGGTACGGTGAGGTAGAGGTTAACTTCACCCACACTGGCACAGGTGGTCTTGCACACTAGCGACGAGTTCTCGATGAGATGAAAGAGTTTGTCTAGAGACCCTGGATGGGTATTGGCCCATGGTATGATGATGTAGATCAACTATTTTATGCTAGACAGGACAGGTGGATGCAGGGTCAAGAGCATACCATGATAGAGCGGTATCTCCTAGACAGGGTGGCCAAATAGTTTGGAGAGGTATAGGACAGGCTTGATGACTAGTACGTGGCGATCTTCGCCCGTACGACTAGAGAGACAACATGGGGTCAGCCCATTGTGTTGGAAAAGGTAGTATCTTCTTTCAAACAGTTGGTGGCCTGACCGTAGCCATATGATCAGGGGCCAACAGATGTGGGGGTTACTCCAGCATATAGAGCTTGGTTCAGGCCTCCCCTTAGACTGACAGTTCCTGGTGCAACGATTCCATGGCATAGACCCAAAGGTAAGACAGTTGGCAGAGGCAGAGGATAGGGTAGAGGATGAGGTGGACCACCTCCTCATCAGACACCTCCCAGGGATCGATCATAGCAGTCGCCTCCCCGCGTAGAGGACCAGGATGGTCAGTCGAGAGTAGTTCCTTAGCAGCAGCTAGCAACACAGCCAACCGCATAGCCAGATCACAGAGACACACTGATCCAACAATTGGAGGGTCAGATCCAGGTTTTGACAATAGAGCGGGATGAGGCCAGGCAGTAGATTGTGGCAGTTATAGCTGAGAGAGATGAAGCACGATCCGAGAGGGATCGGGAGATTGGTCAGCGATGGTAGCTAGAGAGCACAACTTCCTCATCTCAGGGCCGGTTAGTTGATCTATGGGCATACAAAGAGGTGGTCAGGGAGGTCGAGTATTATTGGCAGCACTACAGACAGGTAGTGCCACCAGCAGGCAGAGTGCCAAACTTCTCCCAGTAGACAGGGATGCGGCCTCCAAAGGATCACGGTGATAGGCAGGTGGGAGAGGGTGAGGGGCACAGCCAGTAGGGCTAGCCCTTGATCACAAACAATTTTCCACTTTTGATTCATGGGCCGCATTATTGCCCCTATTGTAGCATGTATTTTGATGTACATTTGATCCGATTTGTATCATAACAGTGTATTTTTTTTTGATGAAATATAAATGAGATGATTCACCTTTATGATATGTATGGATGCATGTATTCTAATTTTTATGTGATACTATCAGATGTTCCTATTTCTTATGCTTATGAGATATGATGTATGTTTCTAATGGATGCACTTCTCTTTTTTTTTAATCTTTTTCATGCACTTTAATGATGATCCTATGAATGTAATGTATGGTAACGATGGTGCAATGGATGCAAATGGTAATGGATATTAATGATTATGTATAATGTAATGCTTTCTTAAGATGCTTAGAATAACAAATTTATATTATTCCCCATAACTTAAGATAATGATATGATGCAATATGCTTTTTATGCTAATGATTTGGTGGATGCAGAGTGTATGCATTGGCGATGTTCTAATTACTATTATGATACCATGTTAGCATGGAAAGAAGATAGAAGAACTTAGAATCAATGAGTTAGCTAGGATGATGATGATTTTTCTTTTCCAGGAGTTGGGATTTTTAAAGGGTAAATTATGTTATGTTTGATAACACACCTAGGTACAATGCATCAAGGTATAAAGAACCAGGATGGCATTGTACCCAGTGTGATGGAATTTGAATTGAGAATTAGATAGGAGTATTCTTGTTCACACTTAGCATGCATACTTCATTCAAGATGTAGTTTAGACATTCTAAACATCTCAGGCCAAAACATAGGAAAGCAAGCTTTCCTATGTGGTCAACAAGATATCTAAAACATCTTCCCCACAAACCAAACAAAGCACATATGACTAAGTTATTTTAAAAGTGTATCCCACAAGCATATTAGATAAAAGAGACAATGATCCTTGCCCCATTCCTTTCTCTCTAAACCTTGTTTTGTTTAGGCATCATCGAAAGGTCCTTGGAATGAGCACAAAATAAGATAAGCCAATAAAAGACCAAATAAAGCAACCAAACAAGTTAATGTTCTTCATACCGCTAGCCAAGACTAAACTACTATGAGGTACCTAATGCTTATGTCCATCGTGGGAAATTTACATCCTAGGACATGTTGTGATCAGGGTTTTGGTGAGACTGATTGGATGATAAGCTATTGATATTCTAAGTTGATTAACTTGCTTGCTTACTGACTTAGACTTCTGAGACTCTGACGATTTGGGTGTCCACTTTTGAACCCGCTAGACTTGCTTCTGACTAACTCACCAAAGGATGAAGGTGATGATTGATTTTATTAGGAATGAGACGATCACAGGTGAAAGCGAGATGAGATGGGTGCACCATTTTGGATTTTTTAGATATTTTGAGGCTGTTTTTGGTATTTTTTGAGATGTTTTACAAATGTTTTTGGTTTTTTTATGAGATTTATGATGAAGAGACTGACTTAAAGACCTATCCTAGGGGTCTTGGGAGCTGATCCATAGATTAGCCTTGCCTATGTTATACACGCATAGACCACACAGTTTGACTGACGATAGACTTGACTCAATGATGAGATAGATGGGAAAACAGGTTGCCATTTTATTGTGACAGATGCCTAAAGGACTAGCCTAAGATGTCTCGGGGGATGATCAAAGATCAACCTTGCCTACATTCAAGCTCAGAGATGACATAGATCGGACAAGGTGAAAGACTGACAAGACTTGATGATGAAATTTTTTGAGATTTTTGACATGTTTTTGAATTTTTGATGCATTTTCTAAATGTTTTTGGATTTGTTGATGTTTTGGGAAGAACACAAAAATATACACAAATCCGATCCAACGCCAATTTCAAGGACATGCCCCCAGTGTTAAGCAATATAATACTTCAATAAAGGTAGGACAAACTGACCTTAGGAATATGCCAAGTAGTACTATGGTGGAATATGATATGGGTATCAGCTCAGGCTATGGTATGGATGCAATCAGATGGGTGGAAGGATAAATGGAATGTGATGGAATGGATGAGTGAGTCATGCAGATCCTGGTGGATGGGGAGTGCTTTATTTATGCTTGGTGCTTGTTTTCCAGGTTTTCACCAAGGTACTTGTCCAAAGTGCCATTGAAATGGTTTTCACTAGAGGACAATTTTTTCTTTACTGTTTTCAATCCTTTTTCTGATTTTTTTGGATTTTTGTATTTTTGTATTTTTTTGTTGTTTCCAAGATGCCTGTTTGCCAGGATTTCATCAAGGTGACCATTTTTTTAGGACATTTTCTTATATTTTTTGGTTTTAAACCTTGCAAGTTTTTAGGCATAAAACATTTTGAGATGGGAGTTGTTCAAGGGCTCCTGTAGAGGCTCGACTTCTGGTGTTGCTAATTGATATGATCCTGATTTATAGCTGGCTATGATGACGAAAGGTCCCAACCAGTTGGGTTCAAATTTTCCTTCGCTCTCTGGATTCAACACATTCTTTTGGTTCTCTTTCATCACAAGTTCGCCGACTTGGAAGGTGCGTTGCCTGATCTTCTTGTTGTAGCTTCATTTCAAGTGATTCTGATAGACCTATAGATGGTTTAGGGCATCCATGTGCCATTCATCTAGTAACTCTAGCTCATTTAGTCTTGTGACCTTGTATTCCTCATCTATGATGAGGTTCTACAATGATATTCTTAGTGACAGGAGCTCGATCTCAATTGGGAGTATGGCTTCTGATCTATAAATGAGGGAAAATGGGGTGGTGCCTGTTGGTGTGTGGATGCTGGTGCGGTAGGCCCATAAGGAAAGATTTAGCTACAGATGCCAGTCACGACCAGAGTCATCGACTTTTTTCTTAAGGATTTTTAGAATGGTTTTGTTGGTAGCACAAGTCACAGACATCCTGATTCTTGAAAGGTGTCCCGTTAGCAGAGATAATGGATTGGAGGACACCATATCGACAAATGAGGTAGTTCAGGATGAACTTGGATATCTACTTTCAAGTGATGTAGGTCATGGGAATTGCTTCAACCCACTTTGTGAAATACTCTGTGGTGGTGATGATGAACTTGTGACTATTGGATGAGGTGGGTGAGATTTTACCTATGAGATCGAGCCCCCATTTTGAAAAGGGTCATGGCATAACAATAGGGTGTAGTTCTTGAGCTGGTGCATGAATAAGGTCTCCATGTTGCTGGCACTGTAAACACTTTCTGACAAAGTCATGTGCTTCTCTTTCCATTGTCGGCCAGTAGTACCCAGTTCTCAACAACTTCTTGGCTAAGGTCATACCACTCGAGTGCAAACTGAAAGTTCCATTATGTACCTCAGTCAAAACAGTTAGGGATTCCTCAGGTTTTAAGCAACATAATAGGGTTCGGTCAATGCTCCTATGGAAGAGGGTTTCTCCTAGGATGACAAAATGTAAGGACCTTTTGAAAAAGGTTTGCTTGAGATTCAGGGTAATGTCGATGGGGAGGACTCCTAATCTCAGGTAGGTGTAGATGTCATGATATCAAAGATCGCCAGGACCAACAAGTTCACAAGCATATTCTGACTCTGGTACCTTGAAAGTGGATACAAGAAGCTAATCTACTAGGAATTCATGTTTCGAGATGTTGCGAGGGATATCTAGCAAGGATCCTATTGTTGCCATAACATCAGTTGTTCTGTTGTTAGCCCTTTGTATCTTCTCAAAGGTGATATCAATAAATGATTCCTTGAGGCTTTCTACCACCTTCTTGTATGGTGTGAACTTATCATCCTTAGTTTGGTATTCACCGTTGACTTCATTGATGATAAGCTGTGAATCTCCATAGACCTTTAATGCCATGATTCACCACTGTGCTACAATCTTGAGACCTGTGGTTAAAGCCTCGTACTTTGCAATGTTGTTGGTATAGGGGAATACTAACTTGTAAGTCTTGGTATACAATCCCCCTGTGGGGTGATGAAGAACACACCGGTTCTTGATCCATGTTGTGTGTGGGAACCATCAAAGTATAGTTTCCAATGAGCTAATATGCTGAGATTAAAGATGGACTCGTCTGGAAACTCTGATATGAGTGGATTCTCTACATAGATGGGAGCTTCTGCTAATTGGTTTGCAATGACTTGTCCTTTGATTGCCTTTCACTCCACATATTCAATTTCATACTTTGATAGTATCATAACCCACTTAGCCATCCTTCATGTGAGCATAGCTTTTCACAGTAGATATTTTAAGGGATCTATTTTGGCAATGAGTTTGATTTTGTGTGCTAGCATGTAGTGTCAGAATTTCTGTGAAGAAAACACTACTGCTAGGCAAGCTTTCTCAAAGAATGTGTAGTTTAACTCATGGCCAACCATCATTCTGCTAATGTAATTGATAGCCCTTTTTGTTCCATTCTTGTCGTGTTGAGCTAAAAGAGCACCCAAGGCTACTGTTGTTGCTGAGATATATAGGATCAGTGGTTTTCCTGCAGTGGGTGGCATTAACACTGGTGGTGTGAGTAAATATTCTTTGATTTTTCTGAAGGCCTGTTCGCACTTGTCATCCCACTTGAATGCTACTCCATTGTGGAATAGATGTGAATACACAATCTGTTTGTATGCCAGTTGTGATATGAACCTCCGAATGGATTGGAGTCTACCTTGTTATCCTCTGAGTTGTTTCAGTGTTCTTGGTGCTTCCATATCGAGGATTTCTTTAACCTTTGTGGGATCCACCTCTATTCCCCCATTGATACTATGTATCCCAATAGTTTACCCGATTGTACCCCAAAGACACATTTCTTTGGGTTGAGTCTGACCTTGTATTTCTCCAATCTGTCAAAGATGTCGCTTAGGGTTGCTATGTGGTTTTGTCTCTTCTTTGATTTAGCTAGTATATCACCCATGTAATCTTTGACAGTCTTGTGTATCATGTCATGGAAGATTAGTGTCATGGCTCTCTCATATGTAGCCCCTGCATTCTTTAACCCAAATGGCATCACATTCCAATAGTAGGTGCCCCAAGGACATGTAAATGTTGTCTTATGCTGGTCTTCTTTTGCAATCATTATCTGTTTATACCCTGAGAAGACATCCATTAGGGATAGCATCTCATGTCTGGCTGTCATATCCACTATCATATCAATGTTAGGTAGTGGAAAATCATCCTTAGGACATGCTTTGTTGAGGTCTCTGAAGTCTGTGCAGATATAGATGCCCCCATTTGGTTTTGAAATTGGTACAAGTCTAGATACCCATTCTAGATAGTCAATTGGGTGTATGAAGCCAACATCCAGGAGCTTCTATAATTCCACCTTGACTAGCAAGGCTATCTGGGGATGCATTTTTCTTAACTTTTGTCTAACCGGCTTCGCTCCAGGGTAAACAACCAAATGATGAACCGCCACTTCTGGATCCAGACCTGGCATGTCAACATAGGTCCATGCAAAATTTACCTTCCTTTCTTTTAGGAATGCAACCAATAGTTCCTATTCTTCTATCAGAAGCGACTCAACATAGAAGGTGATTTGTGGTGTCATCTCTGTTCCCAAGTTAACAGGATTACACTGCTCTTCTAGGACTGCTGATTTTTCTTGATGTAGTGTAGCAGGGGGGAGATTGAATCCTTCATCCTCTGGCGCCTTAGAGAGGTTTTCACCATTGGATGTGTCCTTTATTTTTATTGTTCTATGGTTAGAGAGTGCCACAGTGTGGTTTTCACTCAATAACTTCGAGCTTATTCTCGTTATTTTTCTTTTGTGACTGAAGGACTCAATTGTCTCTCGGTAATATGCCTGGGTGTCTAAAGTGATGTCGAAACCAGCCTTGTGATCCCTACACGGAACTATATCCCTTAGTCCCATGAATTCTAAGAGAGCCTCATCGTTTTTGAATGAGTCTAGAATTGGTGGTCCTCGTTGGTCATGATCTATGAGTTGAGGGTATACTAAGGTGATTTTGTCGATTTTTTGGTTTGACTCAGCGGGTGAGGCACCAATCATTAGCAAGGATGAATCCTCAAAGAGCATAGGAAGGCCTGTTATGGTATCATCATCATCACTACTGGCGCAGACATCAGTGACATCAAAAGTGAAGTTGTCAAGTGGGATACCTGTGCATACAGGTGGTCTAAGGGTGGTTACCGATACTTGAGAGGAGGACCTGACTGCCCTACTAGGATTACCTCTACCGCATACAGTTATACTTGGGGGAGTACATCCGAGGCCAAGGTTCCACATTCTTCTTTCTATAATGATGGGCTCCAGCCATCAATCACTGCTCCTTCCAAGGCTTTCGTTTCTATTGTAGCCCATGCCAAGCATTATTTGTAGCCCTATATTGGCTTCATCCATAGGTAATGTGGGTGTGGGTTCTGCATCACGGTATATTGTGCTTGAAATATCCTCCTCACCAACATTTTCCTGACTTAGGTCTCCCTAATGGCGGACTCCAGAGGGGTCTACCCTAAGGGTGAGGATAGGTGTTTCAGTTGACCGAGGTTGCCCATGTGATCTAGGAGATTGTGGTAACTCTCCTACAACAAATTCACTCTTCTTCATTCTATAGTCTCCGCATTCATTGTCCTGGATCATGATTTTTATGTCAGATATATCAGGGATGGCTAGTGTCTCTATCGCAAAAGTGGAGGGGAGGTTAGCTGGTTGATGTATGCAGTGGATGGGCCTTCATCATTTTTTGGCACTTGGGGATTTTATAAAACTTGGCTTTCAAGTTTTTGCAGTAGGAAAACGGTTTAGGGTCCCCATGTATAGTGACCTCCTCATTTTGGTACAAGAATTTAATGCACTGATGATATGTTGAGGCCACTGCTTTCATTCCATGGATCCATGGACGTCCTAGGAGGATGTTATACAGTAATTCAAGGTCAAGGACCTGACAGGTAATCTCCATGGTTGTTGGTCCCACTTGGATTTGGATTTTGATAGTGCCCTGAGATTCTCTTTCTTAATCATCATATGCCCTTTTTGTGATGATCTTGTTCTTGTTAATGGAATCCTCAATGAATCCCAAGTTCTTTATAAGTTTGAGAGAGCAAATATTAAGGCCTACACCTCCATCCAATAGGACCCTTTTAACTTTCTTTTTATGGACCAACACTTGTAGGTGAAGTGCACAATTATGAGACGGTTGGGGGGGGGGGAAGTCTTGATCAGAGAATGTAAGGAGATTCGGGGTAATGATATTACCAACCATAGCCTAAAACTGTTCTGTATCAACGATGGATGCTGCTAATGCGTCATCAAGGATTTTTCTATGGGCAACGGAAATTTTTAACAGTTCCATGATGGAGATCTGTGTGGGGGTTCTCTTCAGCTGGTCGATGATATTGTAGTCATAGGAGATGGCTTTTGTGTATGAAGTGGGGGTCTTAGATGGTGCCCCTACAATGGTGACCTTTCCACCACATGTGGTGACTCCACAGTCGGTGTTGGCTCCCTTGACATTAATGACCGTGACCATTTCATCGACACATGCAACTATTTCCTCATATACTAGGTTAGCGCTAGCATATTTTTGTTTGCCTTTGTTGTTCCCATGACTATTTCCTTGATTGTGGTTCGACATCGGATTTGTGTATATTTTTAGATCTTGATTATCAGTTGGTTGTTCAAAGTTGATGATCTTGTCTTCGATGAAGTCTTGTATGATATTCTTCAGTCTCATGAAATTTGCGGTGGTATCTCCCTTGATCTTGTGAAAGCCACAAAGGAGATTTTCATTATACCATGGTGGTTTGGTCATGGGTTCCACGTAATGCTCAGAGTTAGAGACTTTGATTAGGTTTTCCTTGACCAACTTCTTCATTATGGACTCAATGGATTCCCCAAGAGTCATGAACTTCCGCTTGGGAGGATATTTTCCTCAGGGAGGTGGTCCTCCTTGATTGCCCAAGTTATTTATTTGGTTGGTGGGAAGTGGTTGTTGTTGTGTTACTATTGCATTATTCTGCACATTATTGCAATTATGATTTTGTGGTTGGTGATGAGTTTGGATGTTTAGTTTAGGAGTGTTTATGACCACTTTAGCATCGACCACGCCGTCGTTTGTGATGTTTTTGTTCCTCGAACATGTTCGAGGTTTATCATTATAATTGTTGGATGAGCATTTATCCTGTGGTGGAGTAAATGTTGATGCACCTTCTCGCACAGTAAGGGCTCTTTCGATATTGAGTGCCTTTGGGATCCATTGATCATATGATGTGATGCATTGCATTTTTTAATAGAACGCCAAGTTTTCATCTAGATTAGATATGATCATGCAAACTTGTTGTTCTTCTAGCATGGTCCACTTCCTCTGATTGGCCTTGGATCACCATCTTTGCAAGAAGGATGCAAATAGCTCTCCTTTTCCTTGTTTGAGCATTGATAGTTCTTCCAAACTAACGTCTACACCCATGTTGAAAGCATAATTTTTAAGGAATGCTTCCACAATTTCCTCGAATGTTTTAATGCTTCTAGGTAGGTGAGAAAACCATTCCATGGCTGGACCAGTCAGACTTCAGGGGAAGAGTCACATTAGATATGTGTCATCGTATGCAACCTCCATGCAATGCACCTGAAATTCCCTGACGTGGTTTTCAGGGTTACCTGTTCCATTATACTTGTCGAATTTGGGGATCTCAAATCCCTTTCGGAATGGTACCATTGTGAGACTTCTATCAAATGGATAAGGGCACAAGTTGCTTGGTGTTCTAGTTGTTTTTCCCGCTTGGAGGTCCAACATTTGTTGCGAGAGCAATTTGATTTGCATTGCGACATCATTGTGTGGATCGGGTGGTGGGATGAATGTGTTTTGAGGTGTTTGGGGTGTTTGATTGGTGGGAGGGGTACTGGTGGGAGTTTTCTGCAAGCTCTGCTATGTGTTCAAGGCCTGTTGATATGCCTGCATTTGTGTCAACAATGCTTGTTGTTGATCTTGTTGCTGCTGTTCCAAAAAAGCTTATTGTTGGTCTATCTGTTGTTGTTCCCATAAATCCTATTGCTGGTTGAGCTGTTGTTGCACCAACAAAGCTTATTGTTGGTCAATCTTCTGTTACGCCTACAAACAGTGTTGTTGGTCGAGCTGCTGTTGTGTCAACAAAGCTTGTTGTTGGTCTAGCTATTGTTGTGCCAACAAAGCTTGTTGTTTGGCTTGTTGTTGTGCCTGAAAGTATTGTAGGGCTTGTTGGTATGCTTGTTGATAGATCACTTGTAGGTGTGCTTAGTATTGTGCTTGCACCTATTGCTGGGCTTGAGCTTGAGCTTGCGCTTGTTGGGTTGTTTGCATGGTTTGTGCGGCTTGCTAGGTTTGTGCAACTTGTTGGGCAGCTAGTTGCGCTTGTGCTTGTTGAGCAACCTCCTATGCAACTTGTTGAATTTTCTTAAGTACCCTTTGATGATTGGCTTTCTAGATGGTTTGGATCAGGGTGATGAATGAATTCATCACATTAGCTTTTGGTGGGATTGGTGGTGGATTGGGAATGGTGCTAACCATTGTGATCGGCGAAAGGGTTGTGTGGGTGGTCAGGATTTGGGTTGTTGGAGGTGTGGCTGAGATGCTCAATCCTTGAGAAGGTATATTTTGAGAGATTTGAGGACCGATTGATGTATTGACTATGGTGGCTTGAATGGTTGCCACTTGTTGTTGTGATGTTGCCGACAAAAAGAGAGGATTCAACGTGATGCTTGGATTTCCTGGATTTGAGAAACTAACGGTGGGTAGGGGGGGAAGACCCAATCCAAGAGGTGATACAGATGTGAGTGGTAATGGAGGAAAGGGTGGTAAGTTCCCCAAGAAGGAGAACGGGTCAGTGAATCCTGCTGTTCCAAACAAACGATCTTCTCCTTGCGATAGAGAAGTTTGTATGTTTAACGGATAGGCTGGTGTTGCATGAAACGAAGGTGAATCCATGGGATTATGGAAAGTGAGTGGTACGTAAGGGTGTGATGGATTCACTAGGACAGAGTTATCCGGTGTGGTGCTGACATTTACCTCTTTGTTCTTCAAAAGGAGATGCTTTTGTAACTCACGAAACATTGCACTTCCTTTGTTTACAATTGGTGAGGTTGGTGTGCTTGTTGATATGGTTTGAGATATTTCTTGAGTGATATTCAGAGTTGACATTGGGGATGTGTTTGTAAGAGGCCTATCCATACTAGTGCCTATGTCAAGCTTAGAAGGGAATGAGACCCCTCCTTTCGTTAATGTGCGTAAGTATTTAAACATGGCACTGACAATTTTATGATTCTTTGGATTTTGAACCATTTCTACCATTTCTGATTGTGTCATTCCCAAGTCTTCATTTGTGATGTCCTCTTCATAGCTTTCCTCTTGAGGATTTTGTGATGGTAGAGAAGAGCTACTTGGGGGATTGCTTGATCTTGCAAGGTTTACTTCGGTGGTTACTTGACCCAAGTCACCATAAGTTGATATTTCGTTGATGTTTTCCATGTTCTTCTTGTATTGTGATCTTGTTTGAACCATAAAAAATAGGGATCATTTGATCTTAATTTTTTGAGGCCCAAAAGAGAAGAACTAGGGAAGTCAAAGGATCAAAAGAGGTGGTGATGATGATGAGATAAATGGATGAAGTGAATGATTGAAACCTTTGAAGAAATTTTTAGGGGTTAAGGTAAACCTTAGGGCTTGGATTGATTTTGATGGTTTGACTAGGTGTATTAAGTCAAACAAGATTGTGGTGAGCTTGTAAACCCTAGGAAGTTGTGTTATCCTAGGAAAAACTTGCACAAGAGAATGTATTGGCTAAGTGTGTTAAGCCAACCAAGGTGATCATGAACTAGTAGACCTCGGGAAGTTGCGTTATCCTAGAGGCAATTTTTTTCAAGAGATTTGACTATTTGGCTAGGTGTGTTAAGCCAAGATAGAGTGGTGCTGATTTAGCCGTTAAGTTTAGCATGAATGATTTTCCAAAGTTCTCAAAAGTTTGTTGATGAGATGAAATTTGATTGATGGAGAGATGGATGAGAGTGAATACTTTGATCTTAGACCTTGACCTAGACACAACTCTTTTTTACAAAACCTCGGTGTTGAAGAACATGCTACACTTCCTATGTGAGGAAAGAGAACCTTTCAAAAAGCTCAGGATTTTGTTGATAATAAAATGCATACAAATTTGGGTTATTCTTTGAAGACTTCTTATAGAAATTGTACACTAGTCTTTCTCCGACTTCAAGGATCATTTCAAAATGTTGTTCGCGAGATTTTAGACTTATCCTTTTGAATCTTGGTTTTGGGATTTTGACTTTCCAGGAAATCATTTGAAACAACACATGTGAGGTCCAATTTGTCTTTATCTTGCCTTAGTGAATTATTTTTACCAAAATCACTTGCTTGATTATGTTTCAAACTACATGTCTAATGTCCCACTTTCTTTTCATCCCACAAGGTCCATTATGTGTAAATCAAGGAAATTAGGGCAAAAGTTTCCTAGGTTTAACCTTAGTGAAAACAAATGATGATAAAATCCAAGCACTTAGAAACCTCTAAGGATATGATCCCTAGGGAAAGCAGGAGTACTTAGATTCGTCAAGGATATTTGTTTCCTCCAAGGGGTTTGAAATTTTGAGCTCTTTTTCAATGTTTGTTTTTCAATTTTTTTGAGGACCAAGCAATGTATTTTTCATTTCCAAGCACATGTACAACCCTAGGATGAAGAGACAATATTTTTTTGGGTTCCCACTTGGACGAATCCAACTCTGCATATTTTGTGCGGATGACTAGATGCTCGACCACACAGGCTCCCCCTTATAGTGCACACACTTTTCGGGTCAGCCAAGCATCAGTACCCATGAATCTCCCATAGCATACTTTTCATCTCTACAACAAAACCACATGTATAACGTGGGGCGGCTTCAAAGGACAGGACCTTTTGCACCAACAAAAGAGATAAGGATTTGGCCTTCTAAACAAGGGTTTTAATTCAAACTTTTCATTCGTAGAGATTGACCCATGCGGCGAGAGACCATTTCTTCCCTTCTCGTCGGAGCCAACCGCATGATACTGGCTTTTATTCCAGTACCCACTTTTATATCCTGACTGGAAATACACTTTTCCTTAGTGTGTTACCAGTTGGGTCATTCCCTTGGGTGAGTAATTTTTTCCATAAGGCAGGTCCTCTAAGATAAACAAAAGTGAGTAAACATACTCATAGTTCGATCAAACTTTGTTTAGAAACAAAGGGAGAACACATGCAATAAGCCTACTCACACTCGCAAGATGTTTTGTTCAATTTTAAACCCAAAAATGAAGTGTGGAAGTAATACTTTTGACAACTTAATATCACAAAAAGACTTTTGATTCTCAAGATCTCTATGAGGTGCGAGAGAAATGCATACGCCTTTTAGATGATATTAATTTATGAAAAGGATTACAAAACATCAAATACACGTTCATTTTACTCCTCAAAGCAAGAAATGAGTTCTTTTTAAAGCACCAATTTTGAAGTGTGAGAGTTTGTGTTGTTCAATTTTTAAACCTTTAAACAAAATCTAGTAGATTGTTTCTAGGCTCTTTTTAGCCTTTTGCAAAATTTTGAAAAAAATTAAAATTTTTTTGTTCTTTTTTATAAAAAAAACCCAAAAGAAATTTTAGTGTTTCTAAGGCATGAAAGTAAACAAATTCCTTTTTTTAAAACATAATTTAAAGATCCTTAAAAGTGTTGAACAACACTATAGTGTTTAAAAACACTTTGTGCATGATGAAAATGATGCCATGATGAACCTCCTATTTTACTTTCTCCCTTGTTCCAACCTACAAAATGAAAAAATCCAGAGAGCACAAAAACAACAAACAAGTCAATAGTTAGAAAATCCAAAAATTTAAAACCACATATTAAAATTTGAAATCTGACTGTTGCCAGCGGTGCAATTAGCGGGTGTGACATAGTTTGGAAATGAGGCGGTGCTATATAGCACCATGCATTTGACTGGGTGCGGCGCTCTGTAGAAATAGAGACCGCGGGTGTGGCGTAGTTTTGCAGGTGGCATAGTTTGTGACAGAAAATTTGCGACCGAGTTTGACAATTTTGAATTTTTTTTAGGCGAGAACGTGGGTGCGGCATAATTTGGAAAATGATGTGGTGTGATATGGAATTGTACCTACAAATGTGGTGCATTATAGGACCGTGGACCTGTAACCTACAAAAAAGAACGTGAAAAACGCGTAATTTTATGAAAAACATGATTAAAAAAGGTAGATGCCCTCCTTCTAGCACCAAAATGTGAACCCCTAAACCTGCAATTGCACAAGAACAACAAAAAAATTAGGATGTTAGATCAAATGCAAACACGAATGAAGGATTCCCCATGAAATCCATTTACTAAAACTTAAACTAGGAAAGTGAAGAACAAACTAAATAAATGAAAAGAAATCCTAATTAAGTGAGCAAACTAGTGATCCCATGGGAGAATTGGTGCCAATTGAATGTTGAAATTGGCCCTTTCCCAACTCCTAAATTTCAATGTTGAAGTGTGTAGATTGATCAAATCTCCTAAATGAGATTTGAGTATAACCTAGCTATGAATTGTGAAAATGATGAATGCTTGAGTGGAAATGGGCAAAATTAGCTCTCAATGTGAAGAGAGTAACTTTGCATGAAATTGTGGATGATGAATGAGGAGAGAAGCCTCCAATTTATAGATTTGAATTTGGAAGAGAGATCAAGATTTGGGCAATGTGGGACTAAATTTCACCCAATTGTTGAATGCCACTTGTCACCATGTGAATGGTTGATGGTTGTGCACATTTTGGCCAAAGTGCCAATAAATGCAATTAGGTGGAATTTGAATTTGAATAAATGACATGTGAGAGGGAAAAAAGGAATGAAATAAATGCCATTTGGCTCAATACACAAGAACATGTAAGAGGAGTGAATGCCTTGTTGGATGTACAAGTCCACTTGGACTTTTTGAATTCAAACTTGAGGGAATATTCCCTTTTGATGCCATGTGAGGGAAAATAGAGATTTAATAAATGCATTAAATATATTTTCATGTGCAAGTTGCATTCTCTAGAGGATTTTAGTGATGAGGATTAACTTAATCAAGACTTTGATTAATTTAATGAGAAATTAGATGATTTGACAATTTTGACTTAAATTGATGAATTGATTTAAATCAGAATTGAGAGGAAATGATTAATTAAATAAATTATTTTTATTTATTTAACTAAGGAGAAATAATGTTAGATTAAATCAAATAAGGTTTAATTTATTTAATTTAACAGGAGGACTTTAGAGAATTTAATCAAATAAATTGATTTATTTAATCAAACAAAGATATAGAGTTAATTAAATTAAATCGATTAATTTAATCAATGGAGGAGAAAGACTTAATCAAATAAATAATGATTTATTAAATTAAGAGACAAAACATGATGAAATGCTGAGAGTATGATTCAGGAAGAAATGTCATTAGTAATCAAGATCAAGTGTGCTGAATCGAATTGTACATTTCCATGTCTACAACAACAAATCAATTGTACACAACAATGTCTCTCAACACCTATAATAACAAAACTCCTTACACAAATTTCAATTCAAAAATCTACAACAACTAGTGTTCTTCAAAACTCTGTAAACAACCCCCAATTGACAATAACACTCTTCAGAATCCTTCCTAGAGATAATCCACACCTTCTTGTGCCTTTTCCTATTATTTGGAAGAATTAACTCCAAAAATTAAAATTCATTTTCAATAAAACAAGCTCACGCTTTCATGAAATGCAAATGAAATTTCATTTCGGTGAATTTTTCTTCCATTCCAAAGGAATCTTCCAAAAATCAATGCCCAACTCTTGGATGTCTCCAGAATAATTAAAATGTATTAAAATATTGAATAAAATAATCCTTTCCAATCCCACAATCAATTGTGAGTGGAAGCATCCATTAATTTCTTTTCTCGCTTTCTTGAAATAAAGGAAAAAGTTAATTTTCCCAAACTGGGCGTCCACTCCCAGGTCCCCTATTTTTTAGGAATCTTGAAATTTAAAATTTGGAGTTACATAATAAATTGGAAGCCTCTCAAGACCCCATGCCCATACTTCCTTTTCCTAAATTTTTTTCTTTTAAATTGTTTTCTCCACTTCCTCCCTTTATTCAAATTGCTCCAAATTTCAAATTTAACTTGCTACATGAAATGACATCCAAATTCACAACAAAAATTATGAATTTCATTAAACAAACATGAAATTCAAGTCACACCAAAACTTGCAATTAATTAAAATAATAGATCTCTTTTTATGGTGAAACAATATTTCCACTAAGTAATGGATGCTCCTGCATCAGACACCTAAGGTAATTTGAAATGTTTCATGAGTTAAGCTCATAAAAATTTGTAAATACTATGCTCATCCTGGATCCATTTCTCTACCTTATTTGCCTTATTATTCCTTCTCTTCTTTCCCTTAAATTTGATATCTCTTCCATATTTTATTCTTCCCCTCCTATTTCTTTTTGCATAGTTCATCTCCCACCAATATACACTACCAAGTTATGAAAAAATCATAAAATTTAGTTTCCTCTTCTTCAGTAAAATAATCAAATTCATTTATTACCTCCTCTATTATTGCTGCAACAATTTGTTCATCAACCTTGATTTGGTCTTTGTGTTCTTCTGCAACATCTCCATACAAATTTGCACCCACAAAACCTGTCTGCATCTCCTCTACATTCAACTCTTCAATTGCATACATCTCATTATCTTCTTTTAATAATCAAAATTAGAAAAATTAAACATTACCTAAATGATTTCTTTCTCTATTGTTGGTGCAATATCTTGCTCTTCATCACCATCTACCATTACATTTCCTACTTTCGCATCCTCTATCATCTTCTTTTCACATTCATCCGGCACTTCCCTTCAAACAAGATATCTATATTTCTTATCTCCTCTTTGAGTAGGAGATCTTCTTTATCTTCACCAAATTCTCTATCAAATATAGGACCCTCAAAGTCCATCATCTCAACTTCTACTGCACTACTCAAATCAACAATATTCAAATTTATTGCCTATTTTTCTTCATCTCTATTCTTTGCTACAACTTCTTTTATTTAATCTTTCATGCCTTCCAAAATACATGCTTCCTCAACTTCATATTCATAAACTTCTTCCCATTCATCTTCTTCTTTGGCAGTTTCACATGTATGCCACTCTGCTTCATCTTCTTTCTTCCCTGCATTCAAAATATTATTAGAATGATAAAAAAGTTACCATTACCTCTTATCCTTTCCCAATCTTCTTTCAAATCTTCCATTGCTTTCTTCAGCTCCTCAAATTCTCTCACCTTGTCCATCCTCAATCTTTCCTTGAGTTCCTCAAGTCTAGAAACTATGAAAATCCATCTAATAACAAAATGCCTTTTCCTTTCTTCTTTGTCATTTCGTCAAACACTTACCACACATTCTCAAACTTCAACCTCTTAGGTATAGACTACCTCACATTCGGCGATCGGTGTACACACATTCCACCCTTAGGTCCTGGTGCAAACTACCTCCAATCAACGCTTTTGCTCGCACACTAAGGAACTCCTACTCTGATAATACTAATGTAGAGAGCTAAATAAAAAAAATTATTCAAAGAAATCAGATTTACAAAGCTCTCACAAAGCACTAGTAAACACTTCACAGGAAAATAAATCCTCACACCAAATATAAATTTCTAGTTTGCAACTTGCAACCATTGGTTCCAAACTCAAATTAACTCTGAAAAATGAAATCACAATTAGTCCCAAATGAGCAATGGGTTGCAACAAGCCCTTACATGACTCTAGGAAAATACAAAAAAAAAAAATTTGCAACAACAAATCAATTCTACACAACAATTTCTCTCAACACCTGCAATAAAAAATCTCCTTGCACAATTTCAATACAAAATCTGCAAAAACTAGTGTTCTTCAAACCTCTGTAAACAACCCCCAATCAGTAATAACACTCTTTAGAATCCTTCCTGGAGATAATCCACACCTTCTTGTGCCTTCTCCTATTATTTGGGAATAATTAACTCCAAAAAGTGATTCATTTTTAATAAAATAAACTCAAGCTTTCATGAAATGCAAATGAAATTTCATTTTAGTGAATTTGGCTTACATTCCAAAGGAATCTTCCAAAAATCAATGCCCAACTCTTGGATGTCTCCAAAATAATTAAAATGCATTAAAATATTGAATATGGTAATCATTTCTAATCTCACAATCAATTGTGAGTGGAAGCATTCTTTAATTGCTTTTCTTGCTTTCATGAAATAAAGGAAAAAGTTGTTTTTCCCAAACTAGGCGTCCACTCCTAGGTCCCCTATTTTTAGGAATCTTGAAATTTAAAATTTGGATTTACATAATAAATTGGAAGCCTCTCAAGACCCCACACCCATACTAGCTTTTTCTGTCTTTTTTCTTTTAAAGTGTTTTCTCCACTTCCTCTCTTTATTCAAATTGCTCCTTGAGTTTCAAATTTAACTTGCAACATGAAATGACATCCAAATTCACAACAAAAATTATGAATTTCATTAAACAAACATGAAATTCAAGTCACACCAAAAATTGCAATTAATTAAAATAATAAATCTCTTTTTTTGGTGAAACAAGATTGTCACTAAGTGATGGACGCTCTTGCATCAATATCATTGCTCATGTTTCATATTTCATGTTTCATGTTCATGTTTTATTGTTTCATCACAAGTTTTAATTACCTAAACGGGGTTTGACTAAGGCAAACCATTATTTCCTAACAAATCAACAATTTTCTCTTCTCTTTGGTGTGTGATTACAGATCTAGGTGTCTTGGAGCTTGAAGATCCTTTGAAGATTAATTTACAAGGTTGAAGAGAGTCATCAAGTTGTCACAAGGTTGTCATCTTCACAAAAAGTCACCTATAGGTTGCAAATCAGGGTTTCAGATCCATAAACAAAGTGTGGAAGGAAGAGCATGGATTGGAGACCCGATTTAGATATTAACCCTCTGAAAAAGCAGAGTGGGATTGATACACCACTTGTGGTGTATGAGTACCAATACAACTCATTTTCCAGATTTCAAGAGATTTAGACTCACCAATATCAAATTCTTGTTTCCACCTAGAAACCCTAGTCTGGGACTTAATCGCCCATACTAGAATATGAGTCCTAGTGGGCATTAAACATAAATTTTTTAGGGTTTTGGATCTTGTTCTAACCTCATACTTCTTCTAGGTGCACCTCTGTTCATTCTTAGTTTGTTATTCTGTATTTCAGTTTCATTTCCTAGGTCATTTAGTCAGGTTTTGTATGGTACTTTGCATGTTACATTCATTTCTTATCTTTCCAAGCCCTAGCTTGGTGGTGAACCCATTTTTAGTCTCTAATAAAACCCTAGTACATCCCTATTTCTAGATCTCTTTCCCCCTTCTACATTGGATTGAGATATCTAGGATTGTTGTTGAGTGAAACAAGTGTGAAATAGGAACCCTATCCTTGTACTCCATCTCCAAAAATTTGGCGCACCCTATTTTTTATGTTTCATATTGATATAATGTATTTACTATATATATTAATAATATTATTATTAAGGCATATATTAAATATTAAATAACTTATACTATATATTAATATGTATGCATAGGGGAAGCATCAAATCTTATACAATAAATACTAGATATTTGTTATCGTTCAATTTTTGTAAACCAAATAACACATAAAACCAATATTATCTATTATTAATATATAATAAATTTATTATATATTATATAATATATTATATATAGTATTATTAAATATATATACTATATATCTTATACTCTCTCCCTCTCTAGCTTTGGCACTACTACTGATATCCAACTTGTATTTTGTATTGAACTTTTGAACACAATAATTAAGCATTATGTTATAAAAATCCTAACCTCCCAAATGCATATCCCCTCTAATGGCCTTGACAAAAATATCTGTCTTTTGAATAAAAAGAATCAACACATCGACCATACCTCCACCCAAATCGAAGATGAGAATGCTTCTTTCTTGAGTGAATACATCATGGAAGCCATAAGTTATAGTTGTGGCCATTGGCTCAATAATTTTTCACATGTCATTGAGGCCTACAATCTTACTATCATCCTTTGTGGCCCTCTTATGTGCATCATTAAAATAAGTAGGCACAGTACAATAACCGTATTCTTCACCTCACATTAAAATAAGCAGCATGGATGAGATCTCTTCAGGTGCAAAACTCTCTCTCTTAGGTCCATCCCACTCCCTCACTCTCAGGTCTTTCCCAATCCCTCTCTCTCTCTTAGGTCTCTCTCTCCCACCCTAACTAGATAACTCTCTCTCCCCCTCTCTCCCTCTCTCCCTCCCTCCAACACTCTCTCCATTCCAAGTCTCTCTCTATCTCTCAATTTGTTCTCTTTTTCTCTCTTTCTCTCTCCCTCTCAGGCTCCTCCCACTCCCTCTCTCTCTCAAGTCTCTCCATCTCCCTCTATCTTTCTCTCAAGTATCTCCCACTCCCTCTCTTTTCCCTCTCAAGTCTCTCTCTCTCTAGTCTCTCTCAAGTCTCTCCCTCCCACTCTCTCTCCCTCTCATGTCTCCCTCTCTCTCTCTAGTATCTCTCACACTCAAGTCTCTCTCTCCCTCTATCTTAAGCCCTCCCTCTTAGGTCTATCTCTCTCTCTCTCTCTCTCTCTCCCTCCCTCTCACATCTTTCTCTATATATCTCTCTCCCTCTCACTCTCAGGTCCCTCCCACTCCCTCTCTCTCTCTCTCTTAGGTCTCTCTCTTAGGTATCTCCCTCCCACTCTCTCCCTCTCTCCCTTTCAAGTCTCTCTCTCTCCCTCTCTCTTGAGCCCTCCCTATTAGCTCTCTCTCTCACTCTCTCTCTCTCCCTCTCTCCCTCCCTCTCAAGTCTTTCTCTCTTTCTCTCTCCTCTCAAGTCTCTCTCTCCATCTCTCCTCCCTCCTCTCTCTCTCAAGTCCCTCCCACTCCCCTCTCTCTCTTGTCTCTCCCTCCTACTCTCCCTCTCTCTCTCTCTCTCTCCCTCTCAAGTCTCTCTCTCCCTCTCTCCCTCTAAATTCTCTCTCTCCCTCTCTCTCAATCCCTCCCTCTTAGCTCTCTCTCTCTCTCTATCTCCCTCTCCCTCTCCTTCTCCTTCTCAAGTCTCTCTTTGCCTCTCTCTCTCTCTCTCCCTCTCAATTCTCATTCTCTACCTCCCTCTTAGGTCTCTCTCTCTCTCTCCCTCTCAATTCTCGATCTTTTCCTCCCTCTTAGGTCTCCCTCTCTCTCTCTCTCAGGTGATCCCACAATACTGGTTTACAATTTTTGGGCAAACTAAACACTGAACTGATTTTTTTAAACTAAATCTTCACTTTCGGGCTCCTATAGCGGCTAAACCGCGAGGAATTTGAAGATGATGCAAACTAGTGATTTGTGACATTTTGTTTATAGATTCTAAATATATTTTTTTTTAAAATTTTGGAATCAGATTGCACTTCTTTTTCCATCTCATTCGAAAACTAGCTTTTTAAGAAAACAACATTTTAAAGGAGTGATGCTCACCGTATACAACATGATTTTGTTTGTATGAAGGATTAAATTCTAATTTTTTCAAATTTAGATTTGTAACTACGATATATAACAATTTCATTTGGTGGACTGTATACAACATAATTTTTTCTGTATGTATCAAAATTCAAAAAAAAATTAATGGATCAAGGACACCAATACCCAACCCAAAAATATTTTTCAAAATTTTATTTTGATAATTTGCTATTTTTCCACATGTGTAGAATAGAGAGCTTGATTTTTGGTGAAAAATATATGTTTAATAAAACTAAAAACTAAAATACATAATAAAAGAAAACCATATTAAAATTATATTCGATGGATAGCTCATTCCGAGGACTATCATTATCTAGTTGGTTTTCTAATTTTTTTCTCCATTTTCATCCTCAAAATGAGCTTTGAAAGACAATTTTTAATAGAAATTTACTAATCTGTGGAGAGAAAGGGGAAATGGGGGGTTCACTCGAACCCCAAAATATTGTTCGATCGAACATGGGTTCGAGCGAACATGGGTTTGTTCGAACCTTTTTAAAATAATGTGTGAATTTATGGTTAGGGGGGTTCGATCAAACCCCCCTAGTATGGGTTCGATCGAACCCCTATTGTATACACACAAAATTCAAACCACTTTTTCAGGGTTTCTTTGCGTTTTTCTGAGTTCAATCTGTGTAAGAGGAAATTTCTAGGTGACCCTCATGCTTGTGGGCATGTCGGCTGAAAAAAACAATTCCCAGGTGAAAAGACACTAAATTTTTGAGAAAGTTATAAATCTTATTTGTTATTGTTGCATTTCTTATTATCTTTGAGGCAATTGTTGCAAGTTTATGAAAATAATTTTTTCATAAGTTTTTTTCATTTTGGAGGAGAATTTGTTTTGAATCATTTTTGATTTGAAGAAAAAAATGGGACAAAAAGAAAAAAGAAAAAATAAGGCTTGATGAAATTTTTCAAAAGAAAAATAAGAAAATAGGTGCAAACAAAACTTGACAAATTATCATAGAAGGAAACAAGGTACGTGTTTATTTCTTCTCTTTCTCATCAAATATGGGTAAATTGTTTTACTTACAATAGTGGGTTCATCAAATTTTTTATCTAGCAACAAGGAAACATGCATCAAATAAATGATATATAAGAAAATTGAAGGTTCCTCATTTCAATTTTATGAAAATGAAAACTCAAATGCACATCCTCAATGAGTTCTATAAAGCTAAAATCTGCAAGTTATCACTAAATTTCATAGTACCTCATTACTCTCAATTTCCTCTCTTTCTTCATAAATAATTATTTTTAGCATCAATGGTTCATCTTTATACATTCTTAATTTCAAATTTTCTTCATTAGATCCATGACACTTTATCACAACTCTATATTATTCTTCTATGCTACAACCTTCCTTTTTATCACCATCTATCCTTTCTTGCACATCCTTGATTTTTTTATTCTACATCATCACAATTTATTATTCCTTCATATTTAGATTATCTTGAATGTATTTATTATTGTTACATGAGCTAATGTGCATTCTTCTTCAATTTCACTTAGCATCCCTTTTGCATTCTCTACTAGTGTCTCCTCCTTCTTGAAATACACATTTTGATCCTAGGGCCTTCATCTTCCTTTCTTACCTGGAAACAACCAATATGTAGTGCCCCAACTTTTTTTGCATTCTATTAATAATATTCCATATATCTCCTACCTCCTAAAAAAGGTTTCTAAATATTTAGTACTCTATCTAATCTCCATATCAATTGCAAACATATTTGTGGTGCCTATTACTTCTCTTTTATGAATCCTTATCCTAAATGCTCTACTAGTTTTGATCTACAATATATTCTCTTTATTTGTATTTTTTTGTAGCATGCAATTTTGTATCTATCTATGTTTATGTCCTTCTTTATCCTTATATTTATTTCATCCAATTGTGCATCATCAATTATATCTATGGTAGAATCACCATCTTTCACCAGTATTTCCCCCTCTATCTTGGTATCTCCCTTTGTATAAATCTTAGGCAACTTCCTCAATGAATATAGCCATCTAAATACATCATCTTCTTCTACATATCTTTCTTTTGCTATCTCCTTGTCATAATATTATTCCATATTCATATTCAATGATATATGCACTATCTAGCCCTCCATGTATAAAATGCCAATTCTTCTTTTTGGGAGTCAAAGGTTTCATTACATTCTACACGAACCAATTTGAGATTAAGAAAAAATTTAAAAGCACCAAAGAGTCCTTTTGAATCTCAAAACACCTCAAAATTTATTTTTCCTTTAAACCCAAGAGGTTGAATTTTATATTCTACCATGTGCTAATGATAATTTTGGATGCTCCCTCATCTAGTACTATATCATAGGGAGTATCATGTAAATTTGGTTTCCCAAGATCCTCCCAATTTATTTTAAGAATAATTTTAACATCTACTCCCAAGTTTATTAATATATTTTTCATCCATAAAAATGAGTTCTATATAATTGTGCCCAATTAAAAATATTAAGATGTGAAAGAGATAAATTTTGTTGTAATTATCTTGTTCTAATTAATGTCTATTCTAACATGTTCCAAGCCAAAAATTAAATTATTTGAGTGTTGAAATTTATATATATTTGTTGTTTTATAACTTGAAAATTAGATTTTGTGGTATTAATATAGGGACTGAAGGCTGAGACACAAATCCTAACGATCTCTCATAATGGGATACCTTAGAAGAAAAATAAAATATTTAAATACTAGATCAACTATCTACTTAGGGACAAAGAGGCTCATAGACTTACCACACTATCTTATAACATGCTATTTTTTTATGGAAACCATAACATTCTTATGTTATAACATGATTGAATTATAGTTTGATAGTAACAAGTCTAAAGCTTAGTCACTAGCATGCATAAATTTAATTTCATTAAAACATGAAAATATAAGAGTGCTATCATGTTGTAACACACTCATATTTTTGATGAAAAATAGTCATGAGTAATGTGTGTTATTTTCTTCATGTAATAGGATAAAATTATTGTGTGAGTGTATTTTTGTTGATTTAGGTAATTTTAATTTAATGAATCATTTATCTATAAGATGGAAGGGGCAAGTTTCTTTAATTTTTTAGCAAGTTGAGTTCAAAATTAAATCACTTTTATTTTCATTTATGTTGAATCATTTTTTAATTATTAGAAAATTTGAATTTGTCGACACCTCCAAACACTCATCTCTAAGTCAATAAATTATACACAGTAAATTTTATGTTGAATGAAATGCATAAAATAAGCCCCTCAATCTCCTCCATCAATTCCAAGGCATTCTTGTGATTATCAAGTATAGATTTTAGGGTGTCTCAAAAATAATAAAATGGAAATTCAAACATTAGTAGAAATATTTAAAAAATATAAATGTAAAAAATATGCATTGGAAAGATTTTGTAACATCATTTGAGTTTATAATATCTATAAAATATTAAATCAAAAAGAAAATAAATACAGGTGGAAAATTTTTAGATATATGTATAGTGAGCTCATAAATAGTATCATAAATAAAACTACAATGTAAACATGTGAAATCCAAGAAACTGTAGACACTCAAATTTTTCCTTGCAATCATCGCATTATTTTTTGCATTATCGTTCATATCCGTTTGCATTATCATTTGCATTATCGTTCATGTTCGTTTGCATTATCGTTTGTATTATCGTTCATGTCCATTTGCATTATCGTTCATGTCCATTTTCATTATCATTCATGTCCATTTGCATTATCGTTCATGTTCGTTTGCATTATCGTTCACATCCATTCCCATAAAAAAGCATAATAGTTCATTATCATGTAAAAAAATCCATTATCATAACCATCAAATATCGTTTCATAATAAAATAATTATCATTAATCATTTTATTTGCATGAATCATCAAATTATTAGATCATTAAAATATTAAATAATTATCATCTCATTACCATTCATAGTACATAATAAATCATAAACATTTCATGATCATTCATAATCAATCATTCATAAACCGTTTTAAATCATTAATCATGATATCGTTTCGACAATCATTTTCATTGCATTTTCATAAATCATCATGTTTAAAAAACATTAAAATAAATGTTACATAAGTCATTTACATAATCCATATTCCATTAAATCCATAATAAAACATTATTAAATCATTTTCATTCACATTTAGAAATGCATTTAGTCACTTCATTTAATCATTCACCATGCATGTGTTTTCCTTTTATCATTTTCACTTACATGCATCTCATTTTACTATGCAATGTGGGATTTTAAAATCTCCTTTTTGCAAATCTTTTGTCCCACATTCGTTTCTCTTAATCTCTCCATCCTCAAAAACATCTATTTAAGTAGGTTTTCCTCTCTTTTTTCCTCATTTTTCCCACCACGCTCCACATTACACTACACACTACTCTTGCATATTTTTACTTCAGGACGTCTTGTCGAAGACTGAAAATTGGAATTACTAACTAATTTGGTGCAGGATGATTGATTGAAGACTTGATTTTGAAACCGATTGTCTTTTAGCTTAGAACACATTTCGATTGGCTCTTTAAAATGAACATTTGTCTTCCATCATATAGATTTAATTAGAGGGTGAATGAACATTGTTTGTTATGCTTGAGATGGTAGGGAGTATGCTGTCACCTTGTGTGAACTTGGTGATCAGAAACTAGACCCATCATCTTTGTATGTGTTTAATACCTTAGAGGGGCCTTCCTCACAAGAGGGAATGACTCCAACCAATTTTTCGCTCGGGCCGATATATAAAAGGATGAGACTAAATTGTCAAGTCCTCATGGTATGTAGGCCTTAGCTGTGCAGTGTCATTCAAAAATGGGTACCTACCTTTTCTTTTAAAGTTATAAGAGCCCCTATTAGAGTGGTTAAAGCCTTAATTGGCTTTTTGTATGCTTGTGAGGTGCCATGTCCCTGATTATTCACTAGAACCCTCTTGTTTTAGAAAGCCAAAATCCCTTCTATTCATTGGTGCAGCAATGATCGTCACCAAGACATCCACATTCTCACAGTTCTTAGTAGAGGTGAAGAGTCTGTCATGGGAGATTTATGAGGGATCGAACCTTGGTTGATCTAAGAAGTGAGTGCCATGTTGGGGGAGCCAGTGTGGCCAAGCTTCTAAGTCACTCACTAAGAATAAGTGCAACTAGGGAAACCCACGTGGAATCCAGTGAATATAGTCCTTGCCAAACTTAGGATTTGTGCTTGTATTGTTAGAATCAAAAATTTTGTTTGCTATGTCTTGCATGTGTGTTTAAAAATAGACCTCAAACAAACATCACACCTAGTACTTGGCAACACCTTAAGCCTTGCAAAATCCCAAAACATCAAACAACAAAAACATACAACATGAACAAGTATCACTTAGATTTCTTGGGGCCATCATCCTTTAGTTCTGATTTTTCTATCCTTTCATTCCACCTAGTCTTTCGATCCCATATAGTCCTTGCATATTCATATCCCTTTCATCCTAGTCCTTACATATTCCTAGTCTTGCATACATAGATCACATCACATAGTCCTTGTAGACATATATATCATTCCACCTAATTCTTGCATGTACAACCCCTTGCATATCAAGAGCATCTCACCTAACCTTTGCATGTTCCATGAATTTAGTCCTTTGCATATTCATCATTGATCAAATAGAAGCCTTAGCTTGCACTTCCACTACTCTTCCTAGGTCTCAAAATCAACCCATTGACTATCTATCACCCACATCACTTAAGGTTTATCATGGACTTGAGTTAGGGAGCATACCATTATCCTTGAGTAGGGAAATCCTTTTGGAGTCCATCATCTCCTACATACCCTCTCTTGATCATTGGTCCCTTGTGTTTATCCATCACAACACAAGTCAAGCCTTGCATCGTAACCAAATTTGGACCTAGAGTTTCATTTGAGCTCTTGCATTCTTAACTTATCACATCACATCATAAAATTTTCATATCCCATCTTAGAATCATATCCTTTTCATTGCATCCTAGTCCTTACATATTCCTAGTCTTGCATACATAGATCACATCACATAGTCCTTGCATACATATATATCATTCCACCTAATTCTTGCATGTACAACCCCTTGCATATATCAAGATCATCTCACCTAACCTTTGCATGTTCCATGAATTTAGTCCTTTGCATATCCATCATTGATCAAATAGAACCCTTAGCTTTCACTTCCACTTCTCTTCCTAGGTCTCAAAATCAACCCATTGGCTATCTATTACCCACATCACTTAATTAAGGTTTATCATGGACTTGAGTTAGGGAACATACCATTATCCTTGAGTAGGTAAATCATTTTGGAGTCCATCATATCCTACATACCCTCTCTTGATTATTGGTCCCTCATGTTTAATCATCATAACACAAGTCAAGCCTTACATCGTAACCAAATTTGGACCTAGAGTTACATTTTGAGCTCTTGCATTCTTAGCTTATCACATCATATCATACCATTTTCATTGCATCCTAGTCCTTACATATTCCTAGTCTTGCATACATAGATCACATCACATAATACTTGCATACATATATAATCATTCCACCTAATTATTGCATATATAACCCCTTGCATATATCAAGATCATCTCACCTAACCTTTGCATGTTCCATGAATTTAGTGCTTTGCATATTCATCATTGATCAAATAGAACCCTTAGCTTGCACTTCCACTACTCTTCCTAGGTCTCAAAATCAACCCATTGGCTATCTATCACCCACATCCTTAAGGTTTATCATGGGCTTGAGTTAGGGAACATACCATTATCCTTGAGTATGGAAATCCTTTTGGAGTCCATCATCTCCTACATACCCTCTCTTGATCATTGGTCCCTTGTGTCTATCCATCATAACACAAATCAAGCCTTGCATCATAACCAACTTTGGACCTAGAGCTGCCTTTGAGCTCTTGCATTCTTAGCTTATCACATCATATCATACCATTTTCATATCCCAACTTAGAATCATATCCTTTTCATTACATCCTAGTATTAGGTTTCATACATTATCATGGGTTGAAAATCAGAACAATCACACTTCACAATTTAATCACCTCAAATTTGGTCAACAAGAAGAGTCAAAAATAAAAAAACATTAGAAAAATTTCAAAAAAAAACAAATTTACGTATCCTCCAAGTCAAGTTGTCCACATCATCTTCAAGTCAAACTTCTCATCCTCCATACCAACCATGCATAAGCTTTCATCCTCCATCCACCTACCTTCACTGGTATCAAGAGTTTCCTAACACAATCCATACCATTAATCCACAGTTCAATTGTCCACTTATCACCCTTATACTCTATTCTTCATTCAGAGCCTAATAATTGCTTATCATCTATTTTCAAATGCATTTTTTTCATGGAATTTTTAAGTTCAAGAATCTTTGACTTCATATGTTCAACTTTTTCACATATGGCTAGGGAGATTGTTGGCATATGGCTTGTAAGTGTTGTCATTGATGGCAACCCAAGTCATGCAACTTAAGTCTTACATCTAAATGTGCAGTATAATTCCAGTTCCTACTAGCTGAACAGAGTAAAGAATAGGGCATCCGGTTAACAAGCATAAAAGTTGATCTAAAAACCTTATCAGATAGATATTTTGGGTTGTGGATCTCTGAGGAAGGTTTGTTTATGCTTTCAGTATCTTTTTTTTAATGCACACTCACTAATACGTGATCTAGAAGATCCAGTGCACTAATTTGTTGATTATCTGTGTGATAAGAACAACCCGACAAGGATAGTAATTGCAGATGTATAAGATATAATTAATTATAAGTATTTGTGCTTGATTAAGTGTTATTTGGGTCCTCTCTTTGTCTTAACCAACTTTGGAGGATGCACATAAATATTTAGTGGTGGATTTGGCCGACAAGATAAAAGTAACTTAATATTTTATAAAGCTGATTGATGGATGAATAAATCCTTGATTGCAGATATATATGAGATTGGTTTTATCATTTTAGAGTATGAGTAAGAGTGTGTGTGTGTGTAGAAGTGTGAATGTGTAATATATCATTGTGTAGTGTGAGATTCAGTAGTGCAGTAGTGCGAATTTGATCATAAGTGATACAAAGAGAAGAAAAGAGAAGAACAAAGCAGAGTGAAGTGCAGAGTCAGAAAGAAGATCTAGAATCAGATCTATGAGCTTCACTGGAACTGTCATCTAGCATAAGTAGATGCTACTATCTCAGTTCACCCTTTAAATGGTTTTAATTTGAATTTTGTAAGGCAGTGAGCCTTTCTCTTTGAGCAGTGAGATCTAGGCAGTGTGCCTAAATGCAAGTGCATTCCTTTTGTAAACAATTATATTTGAGTACTCAAATTGTGGATTAACCTCCACCATGGTTTTTACCCTAACAGGGTTTCCACGCAAAAATTTGTGATGGTGTTATGAATGTTTGCTTTGAATGCATACACCTTTTCTTTAATGCAATGATGAAATGGTTTCAAGTCTTAGATTGATGGAGTTTAAAAATTGTTGAACACTGATTCACCCCCCCGTCTTAGTGTTCCCTTGAGTCCAAAAATTGGTATCAAAGCTATTTCCTCTAAAGAATTTTTGCAGCTTGAGGTGGATTTTGGAATGTGATGGACTCTGGTAGTCTTCAATGGTAGCTTCTGGTGGCACTTGATGACCTTGATCAGTCTAAAGAAGAAGTTCAAGAATTGAAATCAAATCTTAGAGATGCTGAGAAATTCATCCAGTCATTGAAGGATCAGATAGTTAAATCCAGGGTGAAGAGGAAAGATCTCTATGATCAAATTAAACAAAAAGAAAGTGAAAACATGGATGATGCCCACCTGAATCAAACCTTGAAGGAGATAAGCGAAGAATGTGAAAATCTTTCTAGAGATAATACAAACATAAAACATGAGATGGAATCTATGATGATCATGAAGATGACTAAAGAGATAGAAGAAAGGAAGAAAAATGAGGAAAATCTTGCTCAAACCTTGAAAGAAAAATCTGATGAATGCAATAGAATAAATGGGGAATTCACTCAGTTGGAAAGTGAATTACAAAGAACCAGAAACAACGAAGAAGAACTTGGTAAGCAGATTACTAATATTAGGAATGATCATGTCATTGCAAATGAATACAAAGAAAAGTTTAAGATTAGTTCAGTAAAGCTTGATGATCTGACTCAAGGACAAAAGAGTGGAAATGATAAGAGAGGTCTTGGATATGAAAAGGGAGAAAGTTCCAGATCAGGACAAAAGAATTTTTAGACAAAACAAAATGGAAGGTATCCGGTAAGACAAACTAATGCACAAAATTTTAATGGTTATTGTTTTTCCTATAATAAGTCTGGTCATATGGTTGCTCAGTGTAGAAGTAATTTGAGGTCAAAAGTTTCATCATTTTCTATTCAGTATTTCAATTGCAAAAAGCCTGGTCATAAATCAATTGAATGCAGAAATATGTCAAATCACTCTATTGATAGAAGAAATGTTGAATGCTATACGTGTGGAAAATTTGGGCATATTGCTAATCAATGAAAATCTAGAAGAAGTCATTGGAATGATTAGTCAGGACAAGAAAGAATTGTGTGTTACAACTGCAACAAGTATGGTCATATTCCAAGATTTTGTAGAAACAAAAATGTAGACAGAAGAGGTTTGGTATATAGATACAAAAATATAGAGAAAAATAATAAAGGGAAACAAAAGGTAACTACGGACGAAATCAAAGATCAGATGAAGAAGACATGGGTAAGGAAAAATGATTCTCATGCAGGAAATGGTTTCGTACCAAAACCTATCGCTGGTAACTCTTTCGATAATTGATTTTAGGGCATTGGCCTAGGGGGGGTGTTTCAAGAAAACCCTTCCTCCCCTGTCTTGGATGGTACTAGAACATAGAGAATAGTCAAGAAGGTGTACTTATGGTGTATATAATTTTTGGATAACTTTAGCAAAGAGAACTCAGACAATTCATAGGTTCGTAGAATATTTTTCTATCACTGTTTGAGAAAATAGAGTCTCCGGAAAACTCGGGGAAAATGCATTTATTGCACATGTGTCAGCTATAAAATTCAAGTCGAAAATGTCATTTTTCACTTTGCATCGAAGAAGAGAAGAAGGAGAGAACTTGATAGGAGGATTACAAAGCAGTAAAATCAATTCATCGACAAATCTTGAAATCTATTAGGTATTTCAAATTGTTCTCAAATTATTCATACAATTTAGTGTGTGGTTGCGAACCCTAAACACGAAAAAGGAAAAATGGAACAAATCAAAGGCTCGATCACTCTAGATGAATATAACAATGCAAATATTAGGTCTATGAGGAACTTGTTACTCCCTAATGAATTAAAGCAATTGAGTGAAGCTAAGCATGGAAATTCGGATATGTGGAGTGAGTTTCCATACTTTGAGAATGCGGAATTCATGAAATTCATATTAATTAGATTACATGATGATATTTTAACTTTGGACAAACCTTACATCATTTCAAAAGAGGCAATTCAAAACTTAATTGGTTTTTGCAAAGTCAGAGATGCTCCCAGGAAGAGATCTATTCGAAAAAAAGAGGTTGAAACCCTAACTAGAATAATCGAAGATCAGAGATCTTTGATGATTGCAACAATCAAGAATCCCGTTATGAAGTAAATTGCACACAAAATAACATATAAAATCTTCTACATAAATCGAGAAGAAGCTATATCGACTGGCGTAGTGTACATTTCTCACAAAATTATAATTGAAGGTTAGGACTTTGACCTATGTGGGTTGTTAAAGGATCAACTCATGGAGAATGTACAATTGACAAAGGAATCAGGTTATCTGGTGCAGGAGCACCTCAAGGTCTTTTGGTGAGATCTTGGCAATTTTGGCTTGTAGGTGGTTCTAGCCAACCACCAAGGTAATAAGGACTAATTGATAAAGTCCCAGGGGTGAATTGATGATTTTTTAGTGGCAAACTAGGTTATTTTACAGCCTTGAACTCTGTAAAAGTCTCAATGAGTAGATTAGGCAAAACTAGACAATGTTGTCTTGGAAATTTGGCCTAGAAGTTGGAAAATGGCTTAAATGATGCTCTAAGCCTGACCCAAGGGTCCTAGCATGTGGGAGAAAGGTATATAAGGTCCACAAAACCCTAATACCTGGGTTGGAAGTTCATTTTCACGAATTGAGACTTGGAGAGCACATTGTGTGATTGGAAATCAACAAGTTTTGAGTGATTTTTTCGGTTTGAGCCTTCATCCAGTCAACAATGGATTGAAAGGACTTATCTAATGCTTTGAGTCTTTCATTGGTGACATTTAATTTCTGTGTGTAGCATTAGATTAGTCATTTAACTCGACTGGTTATCATTTTGTAGTTTTTGGGTGTTCTTGGTCTTATTGCCGGTTCAGGCAGTTTTGTAAATAATGAGTCCCACTTGACTTCCCGTGGCTTTCCTCTCATGGCCACTTGGAATCAAGTTGGAGACTATGTAAATAGTGTACATACAGATTTTGGGGTCTTCGTTTGCAGGGAAGGAGATGAAACCATCAAGTACTAGGCGAGTGCAAGTACATTCTAGCTAGTGGCTTGGAGAGGACAGCAGTAAAGAAAGTTGATAAATGGATTGGTTTGTGCCAATAAAGAGAATGAGAGTGTGGGAACATGTATTCTAGACATGTGTGTGCAAGGAGGAGAGTTGAGGAGGTCATTGAAGCACTCAAAGTTGGAAAAAGGAGCCAAAACCCTAGAAACCCTTCAAAATAGGGGGTATGAGGATAGTCATATGTACGGATGCCAAAGGGACTAAAAACCTGGTAAATATTGAAGCCTAGGGTACCACTAGAAATAATCTACAAAATATTTGGGGGTTGTTAAGACCGTTTTTCAGAAAAGCCAAGAAAACGGGTTCTAGGAGGCCTAATTGGGCAAAAGGCTACAAGGCCTAAAATTGGGTTTTTCAAGAAAGCGATGGGTACAAGGTGAAATAATCCTATGAGATGGATCAGTGAGGAGTCAAATAAACAAGGGAATAGTGAGAATACCCTTTCCTAGCCCTTGGAGTGGTTAGGACACTTTGGGTCAGCGTGGAGCCCAGGGAAGCTTAGTGGTGAATTGAGAGCAATGGTGAAGAATTTGAAATTGGTGGAGAGTCTTATGAGGTGAGAGGGGTTTAGAGGAGATCCCTAAGTAGGGTAGGGAGGAATACCCTAGGAAGACCAAAAAATAGGTCTTGGGAAGAGCAAGATTGCTCTTGAAAGATAATAACTCCCATCAAATTGGTATAAGAGCCAATAAAGGCTTGGGAATCGAAATTAGTGAATATCAGAGAGAAGTGAATCCATAGGACAGAACACCATGGTGACCAATGTAGAGCTAGCTAGAGACTTGATAGAGCAGAAAGAGAAGAATAGGTGTCTTGAAGAGGCTATGGAAGAGATGAAGCAAAAATTGGAAGAAGTTGCTGAATCACCAAGCAAGATTAAGGTATAGTTGGTAGGGGACAAAGACAAGGGTAAATACCAAGTGGAGGGGGACATAGAACCATAACCTAACCCTCCATTAGCAAAGGAAACCTTCCTCAAAGCATTGAAGGCATTGAGTGGCAAGGCACTTAAAGGTGTGCCTATGTTCATAGGAAGAATGGATGCAAAGTTGGTTATGGAATGGCTTGAGGGAATGGAGAATCACTTTGAATGTGATGGTGTTACTGAGGCACAAAAGGTGAAGATAGCCAAATCAAGGCTAAGAGGACAAGCACTAACTTGGTGGAAGTTTCTACAAGAAGAAAGAGAGAAGGAAGGTAAGAAACCCATAGGAAGTTGGAAAACTATGGTGGCTAAAGTGAAGAAGAACTACCTACTTGAGGACTATGACATTCAATTGCACAAGAAGATACAAAATATCAGACAAAGAGACCTAGATGTAGCTGCATATACAAAGGAGTTCCAAAAACTAAGCCTTAGATCTAGAGTGCAAGAAGTTGAAACCATCAAGGTTGCTAGGTATCTAAACGGTCTTAGATGGAGCATACAAGAGGAGTTGAGTATTTTCACACTTACTACCCTCCATAGCTGCTATCAAATGGCTATTAAGGTGGAAGAGAAACTAAAAAAGAAAAAAGATTCCAATACTAGAGGTAAAGGAAGAGGTAGAGACTCTAGAGGTGGACAAAGAGGAGGTTTTGGTGGAAGAATCCATGAGAATAGAGGGCAAGGTGATTCCAAGGTTGGAGAAAAATCCCATGAGTCAAATAGTAGAGGGGGATACAGAGGTAGAAGTTATAACAATGGTGGAAGAGGCAGATCAGGAGGCTTTGGGAGAAGCTCTCATTTTGCTTCCATGAAATGCTACAATTGTGGACAGTTGGGTCACTTGGCTTATAGGTGTCCAAACAAACTAGCATCTTCACAAGGTGAGAGGAAGATTACATATTTCCAAGAAGAGGACTGCTCCAAGCACTCAGAGGTAAGTTTGGATTCAGAGAAGGGAGAAAGTCTCATGTTGAGGAGGATTTTGATCAAAGCACCTACCAAGGATGAACACAAACATAGGAGAGATCTTTTTAGAGTCAAGTGCAAGATATTAGGTAAGGTTTGCAAGGTCAGCATAGATTCAGGGTCTACTGATAATTTCATCTCAGAGGAGGCAGTACAAAAGTTGAAACTCATCAAGATACCCCATGTGTGTCCTTACAAGGTTACTTGGTTGAACAAAGGGCAGAATATATTGGTCAATGAACAAGTTTGGGTTGAGTTTGCTATAGGAAAGTATAAAGAAAAGATACTATGTGATGTGTTACCAATGGATGCATGCCAATTGCTGCTTGGCAGACCATGGAAATATGACAGGGAGGCAGTACACCATGGCAAGGAGAATAAGTACTCATTCAAGAAGGACGAAGTTACTTTCAATATTCAGTCTCTAATAGAGGAAACCACAGTGGAAAAGGAAAAACCTAGTGCACTCTCGATGAGTGGAAAGGAATTCCTAAAGGACATAATGGAGGAAGAAGGAGTGGCCTATGCAATCATGTTCAAGCCAAAGGAAGAGGAGTTACCTAATCAGCTACCTATGACAGCAGAAGTGAAGCGACTATTGGAACAATTTAGGGACATCATTTGTGAAGGCACACTAGCTACACTACCACCTAAGAGAGCAATAAATCATCAGATAGACTTTATACCAGGAGCACCATTGCCTAACAAGGCTGCATACAAGATGACACCAGAGCAAAACAAAGACATAGCAAGGCAAGTTCAAGAACTTTTGCATCAAGGGCTGATCAGAAAGAGCATAAGTGCATGTGTTGTTGGCACCTAAGAAGGGAGATAAGTGGAGAATGTGTATTGATTCTAGGGCAATAAATAGGATAACCATTAGATATAGTTTCCCTATTCCTAGGATAGAAGATCTAATGGATTGTTTAGGGGGTGCTAAGTACTATTCCAAAATTGATTTGAAAAGTGGCTATTATCAAATTAGGATGAAAGAGGGAGATGAATGGAAGTCAATAGTTAAAACCACAGAAGGGTTGTATGAATGGTTAGTGATGCCATTCAGGCTTACAAATGCACCTAGCACTTTTATGAGGGTGATGAATGAGGTCTTGAAGGACTACATAGGAGTCTTTGTGGTTGTCTACATAGATGATATTCTCATCTTTAGCAAAACAAAAGAAGAACATATGAAGCACCTAGAACTTGTGTTGAGGAAACTTCAAGAGGGGAAGCTCACCATAAATCTTGAGAAGAGTGAGTTCATGAAGCAAGAATTGGTCTATCTAGGATTTGTAGTATCCCAAGGGAACTTGAAGATGGAAAAAATCAAGGTGGAAGCCATTCTTAGTTGGCCTACTCCCAAGACAGGGACAAAAGTTAGGAGTTTAGATGGATTAGCTCAGTTCTATAGGAAATTTTTTAGAAGGTTTAGTGAAATCTGTGCACCGGTTCTTCACACCATTAAAGGAGGACTGAAAAGAAAGTTTGTGTGGACCAAAGAAGCCAATGAAGGATTTGAAAGGTTGAAGAGGGAGATAGCTACCCAACCTATCCTAGTTTTACCAAGTTTTGATAAACCATTCAAAGTAGAATGTGATGCAAGTAACATAGCAGTAGGAGCTGTCCTAAGTCAAGAAGGCAGGCCAGTGGCATTCTTTAGTGAAAGGTTGAATGAAGCAAAGTCTAGGTAATCATCCTATAACTTAGAGCTATATGCTTTGGTGCATGCTCTTAAGAAGTGGAGGCACTACCTATTGCCAAAATAATTTGTGGTATACACCAACAATCAGACCTTAAGTTACATCAACACTCAAGAGAAGCTCAGTTTGAGGCATATCAAGTGGATGGAGTTTTTGCAGTCATACACCTTTACCATCAAGCATAAGAAGGGGGTGAACAACAAGGTTGCTGATGCTCTTAGTAGGAGGTTGCTTACTATACAAGAGATACAGCTACAAAGCACAAGGGTTGAAGGATTAAAAGATCTATATGAAGGAGATTCCGATTTCTCATAAATATACAAGGTATGTACTGATTTTGAGAACCATTTTCATAGTGAATATGCTGATTACACCTTGAAAAATGGTTTATTGTTTAGGGGGAAGCAATTGTGTGTTCCTAGAGGTTCCATGAGGGAGAATCTAATCCAAGAAAAGCATAATGGCAATTTGAGTGGTCACTTTTGTTTGAACAAGACACTAGACTTAGTGGAGAGGTTCTATTGGTGGCCTAAGATGCAAAGAGATGTAAGAAGGTATGTAGAGCAATATGGAGTGTGTCAAAAGGGAAAGGGAACATCAAAAAATGCAGGTATTTATCAGCCATTACCCATTCCAAATAGACCATGGGAATGCATAAGCATGGACTTCATAGTAGGTCTACCTAGGACAACAACTGGTTTGGACAGTGTGTTTGTTGTAGTGGATAGATTTAGCAAGATGAGCCATTTTATACCATGCAAAACAACACATGATGCAAGTCATATTGCACACCTATTATTCAAGGAGAGAGTGAGGATACATGGTTTGCCAAAGAGCTTAGTTGTAGACAGAGATGTGAAGTTTATGGGACACTTTTGGAAAAATATTTGGAAGAGGCTAGGAATCAACTTGTCTCATAGCTCAGCATATCATCCTCAAACGGATGGACAAACAGAGGTGATCAATAGGGTACTTGGAAACTTGTTGAGATGCTTAACTAAGGAGTATGGACAAGGATAGGGACAAGTGATTCCACAAGCAGAATTTGCTTACAATGATAGCACAAATAGGACTACAGGTAAGAGTCCATTTGAGATAGTATATGGCTTACATCCAAGGGGTGTACTGGAGCTTAGAGATCTAAAAGGTTATGAAGGGATCAGTGGTCATGCTGATGATTTTTCTCAGTCAATGAGAGAGGTTCATGAGCAGGTAAAGAAGACATTGATAGAGGCTAATCAAAAGTTGAAGGCTAAGAGAGATGAAGGGAGAAGAGAATTACAATTTGAGATAGGTGATATGGTGATGGTATACTTGAACAAGGCAAGACTATAGAAAGGCATACCAAGAAAGCTACTAATGAAAAGGATAGGGCCATGTACCTGATCAAATCAGACCACAAGTGGACAAGATACTAGACTCAAGGGTGAAGAAGACTAGGCACAAGACATACAAGGAGCACCTAGTGAAGTGGAGACATCAACCAGAGTCAAAAGCTACTTGGATAGCAAAAGGTGACTTTAAGAAGCATGAAATTAGTGAGGAGCTCTTGACACCATAGGTTCCTTAACTTCTTTGTTGTAGGGGGAGAATGGTGCAGGAGCACCTCAAGGTCTTTTGGTGAGATCTTGGCAATTTTGGCTTGTAGGTGGTTCTAGCCAACCACCAAGGTAATAAGGACTAATTGATAAAGTACCAAGGGTGAATTGATGATTGTGTAGTGGAAAACTAGGTTATTTTAGAGCCTTGAAGTTTGGAAAACTCTCAATGAGTAGATTAGGCAAAACTAGACAATGTTGTCTTGGAAATTTGGCCTAGAAGTTGGAAAATGGCTTAAATAATGCTCTAAGCCTGACCCAAGGGTCCTAGAACGTGGGAGAAAGGTATATAAGTTCTATAAAACCCTAATACCTGGGTTGGAAGTTCCTTTTCATGAATTGAGACTTGGAGAGCACATTGTGTGATTGGAAATCAACAAGTTTTGAGTGAATTTTTTTGTTTGAGCCTTCATCTAGTCAACAATGGATTGAAAGGACTTATCTGATGCTTTGAGTATTTCATTGATGAAATTTACTTGATGTGTGTAGCATTATATTAGTCATTTAACTCGATTGGTTATCATTTTGTAGTTTTTGGGTGTTCTTGGTCTTATTGCCGGTTCAGGCAGTTTTGTAAATAATGAGTCCCACTTGACTTCCCCTAGCTTTCCTCTCATGGCCACTTGGAATAAAGTTGGGGACTATATAAATAGTGTACATACAGATTTTGGGGTCTTGGTTTGTAGGGAAGGAGATGAAACCATCAAGTACTAGGCGAGTGCAAGTGCATTCTGGCTAGTGGCTTGGAGAGGACAATAGTAAAGAAAGTTGCTAAATGGATTGTTTTATGCCAATCAAGAGTATGAGAGTGTGGGAACATGTATTCCAGACATGTGTGTGCAAGGAGGAGAGTTGAGGAGGTCATTGAAGCCCTCAAAGTTTGAAAAAGGAGCCAAAACCCTAAAAAACCCTTGAAAATAGGTGGTATGAGGACAATCATATGTACAGATGCCAAAGGGACTAAAAACCTAGTAAATATTGAAGCCTAGGGTACCACTAGAAATAATCTACAAAAATATTTGGGGGTTGTTGAGACTGTTTTTTAGAAAATCCAAGAAAACGGGTTCTAGGAGGCCTAATTGGGCAAAAGGTTGCAAGGCCTAAAATTGGGTTTTTCAAGAAAGCGATGGGTACAAGGTGAAAGAATCATATGAGATGGATCAGTGAGGAGTCAAATCAACAAGGTAATAGTGA
Organism: Sequoiadendron giganteum; assembly: GCA_007115665.2. Classification (NCBI taxonomy): domain Eukaryota; kingdom Viridiplantae; phylum Streptophyta; class Pinopsida; order Cupressales; family Cupressaceae; genus Sequoiadendron; species Sequoiadendron giganteum. The sequence continues at coordinate 13,793,810 of CM021109.1, forward strand.
TAATACCCTTTCCTAGCCCCTGGAGTGGTTAGGACACTTTGGGTCAGTGTGGAGCCCAAGGAAGCTTAGTGGTGAATTGAGAGCAATGGTGAAGAATTTGAAATTGTTGGAGAGTCTTATGAGGTGAGAGGGGTTTAGGAGAGATCCATGAGTAGGGTAGGGAGGAATACCCTAGGAAGACCAGAGAATAGGTCTTTGGAAGAGCGAGATTGCTCTTGAAAGATAAGACTCCCCATCATTATCCATTTAGGTTTGGCACTTTAATTATATGTCTGGTAATGTATTTCTTTAATTGTTTGTTGACAATCGACAATGTTGTATGGAAATCAAATAAACCGGTATGTAATCAGATATACTCTTATTCTAAGAGCTTGGCTAACTGGGATTTGGAATTTGAAAATTTCTTTAAGAATGTGCTTGAAAAAGTTGGATCAGTCAATATTTCCCCTCCAATAAGAACAATGGAAGTTGGTTCCTCCTTCGGTAGCTCTAATAGAGGACAAAAAAGAGGAAATAAATTATTGAATACAACCCTCTAGAAAGAAAAGTTCCTAGGATTGAGGGAAAAGGAAAAGAAAAATAAATTGTGGATATTTTAGACGAAGAATTTGATGAAGAAATTGAGAATCCACTAAAAAATGAATCTGGACTAGAAAAATGTAGTGAGGAAGAAGAAGATTTGACAAAAGAAAAGCTACAACAACTTATTCAAGGTGTAGGTGGCATGCATAAAATTATGAATTTATGGTCAGTCGGACCATCGTACGATCAAGACTTGATTCTAGAAGTTTTAAATGCTCATGTTGAGCACTGTAAGATAAGATTGGAAAGTCTGAAGGAAATTCTACCTGAAGAGATGATCGAGTGCAACAAAGAATCAATGGGATCTGAGGACAAAGGAAAATAAAAATGTGAAGTTGTCTCTCACATGAAGGAACAATTCAGACTATCCCTTTCCTAGCTGAAGAAGAAAATGAATGAGTCGAGGCAATGCATAAACTCAGCCATAGGCATCTACAACTATTGCATCCGTTGGCCCCATGCAGTCAACAATTACAAAGAGAAGTTGGATTAGATTGAAACAAAATTGAATGACATTGGAAAAAGCTTTGACATATCTCAGGATCTGGATGGCATCATCAAGAAAAGAATTTGGGAGCTACAGTTAGAACACACAAAAAATCAACTCTCCAAGAATGTTCTTGTGGATACTTTTTGGAAGGTAAAGGTTCTAATTGAATGCGGGCTGGAGCAAATGGTGGAAATATTGAAGAATGATGAGAAACTGGAAGAAGCAATTACAATTCTTGAATCTCTCATTGAGATTATTAACAAGACTTTCAAGAACAATAACTTGATCATTATTATTGGAATTACAATAGATGGTTGGAAGTTCCTTCCGAAAGTGAAGAAAAACCATAAGATAATCTTCTAAAGCTAGCAGTTAATTTTTTTAAAGTTTTTGAAATTTTGATCAAAGGAGGAGAACTGTAGGCATATATATGTGTTAAATTTTTGAAGCCTTGAGGATTTTGAACACATGTTTTGTCTCTATTTGTCAATATTACTTTTTTATCTTTTTGGCATATGGAATCCATTCTTTGTCATTGATGTCAAAAGGGGGGAGAATGCAGTGAAAAATGCCCCATAGAGGGAGAAAAGAAAGCAATATAGGAGGAGAGAATTCCTTATAATTCTCAGGGGGAGAAAATGTAGTAAAAAGTTTTGCATTGTACCTATAATAATTCTGACACTTAATCATTTTTCACTAAGTGTTACCATCAATGCCAAAGGAGGAGATTGTTGGCATATGGCTGGGGAGATTTCTGGCATATGGCTTGTAAGTGTTGTCATTGATGGCAACCCGATTCATGCAACTTAAGTCTTGCATCCGAATGTGTAGTATAATTCTGGTTCCTACCGGCTGAACAGAGTAAAGAACAGGGCATCCGGTTAATAGGCATAAAAGTTGATCTAAAAACCTTATTAGATAGATATTTTGGGTTGTGGATCTCCGAGGAAGGTTTATTGATGCTTGTAGTATATTTTTAATGCTGCACACTCACTGATACGTGATCTAGAAGATCCATTGCACTAATTTGTTGATTATCTATGTGATAAGGCCGACCCGACAAGGATAGTAATTGCGGATGTATAAGATATAATTAATTATAAGTATTTGTGCTTGATTAAGTGTTATTTTTGTCTTAACCAACTTTGGAGGATGCGCATAAAGATTTAGTGGTGGATTTGGCCGACAAGATAAAAGTAACTTAATATTTTATAAAGCCAACTGATGGATGAATAAATCCTTGATTGCGAATATATATAAGAGTTTGGTTTTATCATTTTAGAGTATGAATAAGAGTGTTTGTGTGTATGTAGAAGTGTGAATGTGTAATATATCATTGTGTAGTGTGAGATTCAGTAGTGCAGTAGTGCGAATTTGATCATAAGTGATACGAAGAGCAGAAAAGAGCAAAACAAAGCAGAGCGAAGTGAAGAGTCATAAAGCAGATCTAGAATCAAATCTATAAGCTTCACCAGAACTTTCACTTGGCATAAGTAGATGCTACTATCTCATTTCACCCTTCACATGGTTTTAATCTAAATTTTGTAAGGCAGTGAGCCTTTCTCTTTGAGCAATGAGGTTTAGGCAGTGTGCCTGAATGCAAGTGCATTCCTTTTGTAAATAATTATATTTGAGTACTCAAATTGTGGATTAACATCCACCATGGTTTTTCCCCTAATAGGGTTTCCACACAAAAATCTGTGTTATGGTGTTATGAATGTTTACTTTGAATGCATACATCTTTTCTTTAATGCAATGATGAAATGGTTTCAAGTCTTAGATTGATGGATTTAAAAAAAATTGAACACTGATTCACCCCCCCCCGTCTTAGTGTTCCCTTGAGTCCAACACAACTCCACTTATATATCATTGTCTCTCACTTTCTTTGCACAATATTTTGTGACATGTAGAAATGGCTCAATAAGCAGGAAGTTCTCAAGCAAAAGTCGAGCCAAATCTAGATATTGGACCAAACGAATCAGTTGAAGAACACATGGACCTTGAAGATAAGGAGGAGGCCCAAGTTCAAACAATGGATGTTGAAGAGGGGTCAGGATCACTTCCTTCTACACCAATGGATGAGCATATAAAAGTAGCTGAAAAGGTGGGGAAACAAATTTCTTATAGAAATTTAGATTATTTACTTGAAATGGATATGGAGAAATTGAAATGTTATGCCGACCAACCTAAAAATAGGTGTAAGAGGTCAATGACTAAATTTTTAAATAGAATAATCCATGATCATTTCAATCATCTTGAAACACTTGAAAAAACCCAATTGTTTTCCCGTTTACTTTTTCGTAATGAGCTGAAAGAGTCATTACAATTGTTGGGTGTACATTCTACATTGAATAAGAGGAAACACATGAGACTAAAAAAATATATTGTTGAAAATGTTAAAAAAGGTTTAGATTCTATTGGGAAAGGATCTCGATCAGTGGATAAGGCCATTGCAAGAAAGGTGATTTTGACATATGTTTTAAATAAAGAAATATCAAAAAAAAGAAAAATGTTAGCACTTTCCATTGAATTTGTTTATAGTAGAACCGCACTAATAAAATATGAGTAAAAGAGAAAGGTTTTGGATGATAGTTCTGAAGGCAATTAGGCAATTATGTGTAGAGCTCCCCGATCTGACAGGATTGAATATGTTGTTAGGAACTTGATCTCAAGTTTTTGGAATGATTAGACCCATCCGTCATCAAATACTAGAGATGTTATGAGGCACAAGATTGGTCCTGGTATTTATGAAGAACATATTAAACATTGGCTAGAAATAACACAACTTGAGATGTATATGAAATTTTGTAATATGTATCCTCATATAAAGATTGGGCAAACAATGTTTGAAAGGTTAAAGCCATATCATGTGAAGATAAACAAGATTTTTGAAACTTGTTTTTGTCATTATCATATTGAATTTTATCTCTACTATCAGGTGTTTCGAAAGATGAGAGAAGAAAGATATGGTTTTAAAAAGGCACCTCCTAAATAGGTAAGTTTGTTCATAAAGGATCTCTTATGTGATCATGAAAATGGACCTCAAATGAAATGCATAAAATGACTTTGTGAAACATGTGGAAATTTGGAAAAATTTCCTTCAACAAATGAAGATGATGACCTAACAAAGATAGTAAATTGCAAGAGTTACAAGTTTGTAAATTTTCAAACAAATTTTGGGAAAGAATCCACAAGGTTAAACTATGTAGAAGAGGAGATACCTATTGGGAAATTTATGGAAGATTTTCAAAAATTGATACAACCATACATACACCATTCCTTTTATGCTAAGTGGAAAGCACAACAATTTCAAACATTAAGAGATACTTTCCAACTTGGAACAGTTCTATCAGTAACTTTGACTTTGCAGAAAATTACTAGTTTGTACATCAAAAAGAGATTCAATCAAAATATTACTTTTCAAAGAAGATCACTATTATGGTTCATGTGTGTTATCAACATGCACAATTGGAATTGGATGGTGTTGAGAGTACAGATGAACAATGAGCCATCAAGAAATAATATCACTTTTATATTAGTGATGATAAAGAGCATGACACACTTTTTGTACAGCATTGTTTTACAAAATGTTTTTTTTGAGAATTTGAGAAGTAGGGGCGTAAAATTTGAAAAGCATTTTTTATGGTCAGATGGATGTGTGGCACAATTTAAATCATCACAACCATTTTATGCACTATCTAGATATCATAAAATTTACAACATACCACATGTTTGGAGTTTCTTTGAGAGTGGGCATGGAAAGGGTGAGCCTAATGGTGCAGGAGCTTGCATCAAACGTGCTTTAAGAAAACATCAAATGAGTTATTCAGAAGATCGTATGGATGATGCACATGATGTTGTTGAATGGTGCAAGAAACACTTTGTATCAAATGAAGTCGACACATCTTCAAGAACAAACCGAAACATTCCACATAGAGTGTTTTAGGAGATATCAAGTATGTATACATTACATTTTCAAAAAATTAAATTTATTTAAATTTAAAATTTATATATATATATACACATGTTTGTTCACATAAGTTTGTTGCAAGTATATGTATCTAGGTGCGGATAAAATATCGATGCATGGATGCAAGAGGGTAGAAAAAACAAGATCTTTGCATTGTGTTATGAGTTTAGATAGTCACCCTAGATGTACATTATACGCGAGGGATTACTCTTGTTTTTGCACTGAGTGCATTACGGGAAACTCTCATGCATGCAACAACCAAGAAGTTGAATATATTAGTAAATGGGATATGGTGCCACTATTCATTTCAGACACATACGACAAAAATGAGGATGAAATATTTCAAGACATTCCTTTAATTTCAATTGATTATGACCATATTTCAGGATTGGTTAGAAAAGGTACATGTGTAAGTTTTCAATAATTTAAATATTATATAAATTTAATGATCTTTAAAGTCTAGAGATAGTTCTAATTTTTTTAGAATTTTATTGTGTAAATTTGGTGTATAGGAGATGTTTTTTGTAGTCATAGCAGAGCCTGGAAACATAGAAGGTGTTAGCTATTATTTACTTCCTTGCACATAAGAGAGGAATAAGCTAACAAAACCTGAAGGTGTTAGCTATTATTTACTAGCACCATAATAATTTTAGTGTGGAATAAAAAGAGTGATTGCAAAAAATGAGTACCCAATCTAGATTTCATGCCTCTAGTAGTAGATAACTATAGATAAAAATATATGTCACTTATGTCATTATCCACAAATAATATAGTTCGACAACAAAATAAGAAAGTTCATTGGAGACTACAATATAGAGTTTGAACATATTAAAAGATTGTTATCATGAAAGGATTCAAATCTTTTACTATAGCGAATGACCTTTAATTTTTTGTCTCAATGGGAAGAAACAACACATTATTAAAAATCATCTATAAATGGATTGAATTGGGCCCATTCAACACACTTGAATTAGTTATTTTTATAAGAGCACCAAAATACTAAAGAGTGCAAACAATAGGGAAATCTAGGATTTAGTGTTAACACTATTATGATAGAAAGGGTTTCCACATAGTTATCTAAGAGCTCTATCAATTCTAGCTCATGAATTTATTGGAATTTATTGTTGTGCATTAATTATATTTTCTATGTCGTAATATCATGAATGGAGTATTTCTAATAGATATCCAGTTTTGATTCCCTTGAATAATTTATAATGGTTAAACCAAGGCAATATGAAATTTTTAAGATATTTAATCCATATAGTTTTCTAATGGGTAAATTATAGATTATATCATCTAGTTGTCTATGTTAGACAAACCACAATTTTCCACATGACCATCATAATCATAATCTCATTGTTATTCAAACCAAAATCATTACTTGAGCTCAAAATGAATGTTCAAATTTAGAAATTGGTAATATCAATATTGCATGTATATATATATATCATATAGGCAAATGTACTAGAGATCATCAAATATACCTATTACTTTGTATCAAAAATCTAAAAAAATGTAGCCCAAATCATATGTAATGAACATAAAACATGTAGCCCAATTCATAAAACATAAAACATGTAGCCCGAGTCATAAAACATAAAAAAATGTAGCCCAAGTCATATATAATGAACATAAACAACTCATAAATCCAGAGCAGCCTAATATGAATATCTACTCCTAGTCGAATGATCATCTGAATGAGAACCTTGCTCTGAAGGATGTGTTGAGCTTTATAGATAAAATTGTGTACAAAATGTGTTAAATACATATAATATATTATATATTTTATGAAAGTTATTTGTAAGAATGTACATGTATTTTTAAATATCTATCTAGATCTATAAATACATATGCATGTACATATACATGTCTATATATAAAAATTTAAAACTCACATGTCCACTACCAACAGAATCATCCATAGAGTCACGATGACATACACGATCTGGACCAAGGCTCGGAGTAACATGAGGCATGTCCATCTACAATATATATACATATCTATTACATGAATATCTAGTTAAACCTAAAATTTAAAAATAATTTTAAAAAAAGAATTGAAACATGCACATGCAAACATACATGCACATCATGTGGTATCAGATGCTCTAGGTCCTCTGCCATAGTTGTCTCCACCAAATCAACTAAATGCTCAGTCGACATGTCAATTTGAGGGCTCGTCGCATGTTGTGCCAAAAATGATGAGTCGAGGGGACTATGCAACTGAGATGGCATCGACGATGAATCGAGAGGGGTCAATAGCTCCATATAACGTGTAGTCTGTGTAGCAGTTGAATGATCTATAGGTGGATCCTCATGTCCACTACTGCTAGGCTAAGAGTGATGAGAATGATGGGATCTTGGACATGAATGAACTCCTAGAGCCAAATGACCTCTGACATGGTCTATAAGGATCCCATAGTCCGATGTGATGTAAGCATATGCCTCCAAGAGGTCCTCAACCAAAGAATTCATAGTCCTCCTTGCCATGTCTCCTATAAGTCCACTGAGCAGTGTGGGTCCATGGATGCCCGCCACCTCAAAAGGATCTATGCTGCTGTCATGTGTTGTAAATGGTATGGATCACAAACGTCGAGAAATCAAATAGTGACCCACACAATTAGTAGATATCTAAGTGGTCGCAACTGCAATGTTTCCTACACTATCAATTGCTTCCTTTTGGGAAGCAATGATAACCTAGTCCACTAAGGGGGCCAGAGTTGGGGTGAGAATAGGAGATTTTTCACCAACCAATACCCTAAACACTGGGGCTGGTCTATCTGATTGATGATAGGTGGGCCTATCGGCAATCCTACCATGCCCTTGACCAGCATATGGTGGAATATCCAGGTAGTTGACTTTGAGGCCCAAATGGACCTCAACATACAACTGCCAAACAAAATATAATGGAAGTTGGTCATTATTTGGATACTTACCATGCACTGCAAGAAAATGTGGGTAGATCAATGGGGCCATAAGAGGATCCACACATTTGGTGACCTGGTATCCCTTCACCTTACGTATATTTTGATAGAATGGAAAATAAGTGGTTTTGATCATTTCTTTGGTCACAACCTCTTGTATTTGTTTATAAGCAACACCACCATGTACTTCTTCCTGCATGTGCGAAAGAATCATAGCTACTCTATCAGGGGAAAAACAACTAGCCTGTCCAAGTTTATCGCTTAATTGTTCTAAGCTTTGTAAAATGGACATGCAAACTTTTGAATATATGCCTGCATCTGTACCATTAGTTAATGACTCTCTCAATCTCCTAATCTTGTTATTAGTATTTGCAAAGATTATTTTTGGAGGTGGAAAAAGTGCATTTTCCATTGTGATATGTATGTACCTAAAGGAGGAAATGAGACCTTGGTTTAATATATCTAGATCTAGAGAATATAAATCTAAAATAGTTCTAAATAAATTTACAAACTTGTGCACATGATATATAATGTATTAAACATGAACACTATCTATATCTAGATTTAAAAGTTCTCACTTGTGCATACATACATTCAATAAATTTAATGTAATTTCTAGATACATTTATTACTAAACAAGTTTGTGCAACAAGTAAATAAATTTGAAATATTAATAAATCTTTAAATTTACATAATGAACCAAGTCATGCACGAACTCATTTCACCAAAATGTAGAAACTTCTAACTATACATTTAAATATATGATCCACACGAATAAATCACAAGGGCCAACAAGCTTTAAATTAGCTTGAGATTTGAAAGCACACACATGTATAGATTAGACATGTTTCTTCTCAAAATATTCTCTAACCATGTTGCTACCATAAAGGAAACAAGATGTAATATGTTTCTTTTCAAATCAAGGGATTAATAGCATGAATGATTTAATAATTGGAAATTATATGAAAATTTGTATATATCATACAATCATGTGGCATGTAACTCCTTAAATGATTTTTCCCCTTCATTCCATTAATAACCTGAAGTGGGATGAATGACTCACAAATGATGGGATAATAATTTTAAAGGTTATATAACTGGATTCCTAAGATTTATTCATGCCAAAATATCTAGCTTCTTTGTCTACACTCATTATTTTCCATCTAGGTCCACTCTACCTTTTTGATTTATATAAAAATTGAACTCCACATATGATTGGTTAAAGAGGAGGAAGAAATATAAGTTTTATGTTGATGAATGGCTTTCTCTAATGCATCCATTCTATAAATGTAGACTAAAATATAGGATGACCAAGTGTGTAACAAAATCTTTAAAAAGAGTCACTTGATTTCTTCTTCATCTTGGAATAAAACTTGAATTAGACTAAGTTGAAGGAACTAAGGGTTACTATTTTTGAGATTGAAATTATTATTGTTAATTCTAGGTGCCTTATTCTCTATTGATTAACTTATGGATGGTGTAGATTTAATTTTGAAACAAGATTGTCTTATGGAATTAGATTATATATTATTGGTTTAAAACATCAAATAAATTATAGAAGTATGTTTTAGATTAAGAATTGAAATAAAAGGAAAGGCATTCTTGTATTCAATCTTTGATTTTGAATAATATAAAGTAAACATATGTTGATGGAAAATTTTCTCCCATAAATGTTTCCCATGTAAATATCCAAGTATTATATAAGATTGTGTATTTTTATTATCCCATTTACTTCTCTGAATGTTGTTAGATGTATTTATTAATATAATTAACTATTTTTGGTGTACATAATCCTATGTTTCTTTAATACTAGTCTATCAATTAATTGCAATAGGGGTGTAAAACCCCAACATTTGGTATTAGACCATAAGTAGATTTATAGGAAGCTACCACATAATTAGGAGTCCAAATCATAGTTTATACAATGGAAAACCTAGAACAACATATTTTTTTGTATTTTATGTATAACTAGTCATAAAAGAAAACTTTAAAATGTTGTATGAGAAGATACATTATTATTAAATCAATGGATAGAATATCAATGGTTAGAACTTTGAAATATAGAAGTTTAAGATGGAAGATCTTCTAGTGAAAATAAATTAGTGGTCTGATGTATCTTCTTCAAGTAAACCCTTAGGAATTTCTAATGAAGATTAGATAAAATTGGATGAGAAACTTAGGAGTACGATCCAATTATATCTATGAAATTGTTTGTCAATGAATGTGTCTAAAGAATAAAGTATAAATTTATTATGGAAGAATATATAAACATTATATTAGTCCAAGAGCCTAGTAAATAAACTTCTCTTGAAAAATAAGTATTCATCAAGAAAATGAGAAAAGGATACCCAATATAACTGATCACTTGAACAAATTTAATATTATACGTAGTCAACTTGTGTCAATAGGAGTCAAGATGGATGAAGAGGATAAGTGCATCCTATTAATTTATTCTTTACCCAGTTCATGGGAAAAATTGATAATATTTATCAATATTAATAATCTCACTAAAATTGGAAAATATCATATGAATTTTGTTAAGAAAGGAAATTAGAAAGAAGTCCATGGATGAAAATTTATTTTGATACCCTAGTTGTTAGAGATGGATCTAAGGAGAAGAAAGGTGAGAAAAATAATTAGGATTATAAGTCTAAGGGTAAAGATCTAGACTAAATATCTTGGAAAATCCAAAGTAAAATGTTATAATTGTGGAAATAAAGGACACATCTTGAGAAGGATTCAAAATTAAAAAATAAAGATGATTCTTCTGGTAAATCCTCTAATAATGATACCTTTATTTATACTAGTTTCATTGGTGATGACTCTTAGTTGATTGAATCAAGTGCTTCTTATCATATGACACCTTATAACAAGTTGTACCTTGGATATATAATGTGATGAAGGTACAAGGTTTGTCTTCGTGATAACATTTCCTTGAAGATATATGGTCAAGAAAAGTAAAGGTTTCATTCATGGACGCAAGAGGAAGGTCACTCTAAGATGTTTTGCACATATTCTAATTTCGGAAAGGAAAATTATGTTTATGTCCAAAATGGTTGACTCAAATATATATTTATGTTAGTTTTGATGGTAAAGGTTGCAATTTAGCATGAAGAAGCTTGGTACACTAATGCAGTGTAGCATGGTACTCTAGATATAGGTTGGATGAATCAATTGTTTTAGTGTGCTAAAGTAATTACATCTAAATCAAGGTTGTTGTGGCATATTAGGATGGGTCACCTAAATGTAAAATGTCTAAAAAGTTGTAATTAAGAATATTATGGATGGAATTGTTGATTATTCTATTTTTATTGACTTTTTAGAGCATTGTATCTTGGGAAAATAAAATAAAGTGTGTTTTTTTTCTAGAATCACTAAAGCAAAGGATATTTTATAGCTAATACATGTAGTGATGTGTTTTTTCCTATGGATATCCACTCCATTGGTAAATATGTATACTATTAATCATTTATTAATGATTTTTATAGGTACATTTGGATTTATTTTATTAGTGGAAAGTATGAAATATTTTTGATATTTTAGGAGTTAAAATATCTTCTTCTTTTTTTGATGAATAGGAAGATATCTATATTAATTTAAAGATAAGAATACATATTCACAAAAAAAGGTGGGTGGTAAGAAGGCACACCCCGATAGTCACATGGGAAACACCCATAAAAAGCAAAATATCAGATCACGTGGGCCGAGCCCACAAGTCTAAAAGCATAAATAATTAAAACTAACAAGCTATTAAGCAGCCATAGTAGTGCCAACAAAGCCCGGGGGGTCTTTGTCATCCATTTTTTTCCCCCATACATCAACGGGGTCTGGAGTGACGTCAGGAGGAGCACCCCAACCATCATCATCTTTATCTTTATCCTTATCTTCTTCCTCGCGCTGAGGTGAGATCGCAAGTGCCAGCCACGGAAATTTTTTACCACTGGCAAGCCATCCAAAACCAAAAGCAGGTGGAGTATCAGAAGACCACCCAGAACCGCCACCGCCACTCCCAGTCGCACCACCAGAAGGCCACCCCTAAGAAACCCATGGTGGAGGAGAGCGAGCATGCTGAGGAGGGCGAGAGTCCCATTGGGCAAGGGGCTAGGATCGGGGGTGAGCGGAGCCACTCCACTGCTGGCCCCGAGAGGGCGACTGGCCGCGGGAGGAAGAGGGCAAGTCGGGGACCCGAGCCACAACACATGGGGCATTGCCCCAGTTAATAAAATCAAGGTTCTTAGGATAGATAATGTCAGTTCTATTTTTTCTCTAAGGAGTTTTAAAAAAATTGTAGACACAATATATTTTTTCTCATGAACATGACACCAAAAGATTGAAGTTAAAGAAGGACTAGATAGGGGCTTGAGCTTAATGTAGGAGATTATTTTCAATAATGATATAGAATCTCCTCTTTATTTGAAGTATTCATAGAAAATTATTTTCAAGACGTCCCATCTTCAAATGATTATAAATTTGACCTGACACATAATGAATCCATCACCTTGCCTCTAAAGGAGGTGGAAAATATTTTGAGATCCATAATTTTATCAATGACATGGTCCAATGAGCACCCATTAGTAAGATCCTTGATATATTATTTTGGAGTGAAAAATACTTCCTTATTCAACATTGGAAGTTCCTTTGAATAGTAGTAGAGCTAGTTACTCATATCTATTGACAAGTATGAGAGGGCCAACATTGTCCTAAGGGATAAAATATTTATTCCTTTTAATAGGAGAGCCATGAGTGGATAAAAAGGAAGAACTAAAACCAAAGGTGTTGGATCAAGAGGAGGAAATCATAGATAATTTATCCCTAGAGGAGGAAGGTCTTCTAGTTCAAAAATACTTAAGAAAATTTCTTTGGATCAAGACTTAATTTATATTTGTCTCATACAAGGCCAAATTACTTTTTGAAGAGTTAGAGAATGCAGTCATCAAGTGAATATACACTTCCTGAAAAAGGATAAGCTCTCTCGATCTTCACCAAGATTGAAAAGAGTGGATAGTAAAATCACAAACATGGTATTTAACATAATTATGAACTTGAGTATTAGAGCTAGTGGGATGACTAAGTTGATTCCAATTGGGTGTGATAGTATGTTGAGTTTTGGCTATGGATTTTCAACTATAGATGTTTGGAAAATTCTCTCTATGGGAAGAGGATGAGGATGCCTCATGCTCATAGAAAAGTGGTGACATTAAATTTCCTAGGAATTCAAGCCATACAACTACAACCACCAATTATCTAATACAAATAAAATATGAATTTGTTGCACCACTAATTTTGTTAGTAGATCTAAAAAATAAGGAACTTGCATATCCATAATTACTTTTGAATAACTTCATGTGATCCTCCATACAAAAGATAGATTCATCTTTTATTTAATACCTAATAATAAACTAGTTAAACACACATCACCACTATATCTATGATGCATACCATAAAACTACTTTAGCATACAACCCACCTTATTCTAACTAGTTACATAGATATACATGCACATGTACTAGATTTTTGGGTTTACTAGGTAAGAGGAATCACCAAGTTATAAGACAATAAATAGTTTCAATATGGACCTACAAGTGTGTGTATTCCCAAGTAACATGTGATAAGTTAAAAGAAAAGAGAGATGAATATAGGTCACAAATCAAAAGGGTATAGAAAAAATCTTTTCCTATTTGAGCACAGTGATGATGTACATGTATAAAACAATAACACATAGGAGTTGATGCCAAGCATGTCAAATATAGTGACAATAGGAAAGCCTAAATTGTTAGCATAAATAGCTTAATGAAAATACAAAATAGTATGGATTGAGGTTTTAAGTTAATATTTTATTTTCCTTTATGGTTTGGATCCTTCAAATTTAGTTTTATCTGCATGGTTCCTACCACTTCTTTTATACTTTTTAGGTTAGTAAATATTCTAAGAATTTTTTTTTCATATTTTTTTAAATTTTCCCCTTGCATCACTTATCTTTCATCCCATTAATCTCCAATTTTTTCCATCTTAGGGTTCCTTCTAAAATTATATTTTGTTCTCTAGTCCTCAATGGTTCATGTTGAAATATTTATGTTTTAGTGCATTATTAGTGGCTATTTCATAAAATCCCCTTCATCTACTTATATTTTTTTAAGTTTTGAGGATTTTCTTCTCCTTTGGATTCCATAATTTATTCTTAGAGGCACCACTTAACTTATACTATGGTGTTTCAACCTTATCCATCCACTTTAAATCAAGTTCCAAATGCTTGTCTCCTTTGGCAATACACTCTAATGTTCTTTGTGAAGGACTAAATTTCTACTATATGTAGATACGATAATGTGCTTCATTTTAGTACATTGTGGATTAGCTTGTCAATATCATGGAATGTAAATTTTTTACAAATTATTTTGTCCCATCATCCAATTGTTGACCTTCCTCCTCTTTTTTCTTAGTTAAAATATACCTTTTATCTTGCAATAGGTGATCTAATGTCCAATAGAAAAGTTGGTACCTATAAAGCCTTTCATCATATTCTCTTCTATTTGTCCATTCCGTAATGCAAATTTGAAGGTTTATTTCAAGTTTCATCTTGCCACAATATTTTAGATTAATTTTAAAGTCTCCTTTTGATTAAGTACTTGGTTCTTATAAGGACCAAAAATGTCTTCCCAATTGGGATATTAGGTTTGTGGGTGTACCACCATATTGTCATGCTACAAAGTATCTTCAAGAGATTATTATCTAAAATTTTTTTTCTTAAATTTTTTTTCCATGTATTCTATACATGTTAAAAAAAATCCCACCCTATATTACCAAGTCCAAGCTTAATACATGAGAAATTCCATGTGAAATTTGTGGTTAAATTGTTCTGAATTTTAGTATGTGAAATTTGTGGGTTTAATAGGTAAGAGGAATCACCAAGTTATAATACAATTTAAATAGTTTCAATATGGACCTACAAATTTGTTTGTATTCCCAAGTAACATGATAAGTTAAATTGTTTTGAATCAACTTCAAGTCTATGTTGTCAGGAGTGTTGATGACTAAACATAAACTACTCTAGGTAATCTTCTTTGTTGAACCATAAGTAGGTTTAGGAATAAAACTAGGAAATTATTACCATTAACCAATCCTTATCATTGAAGTATTGTTGGACTATGGTAAACTTTGTAGTCTCTAGGTCCTTGACATAGTCCTTGACAATGTGCTAGGTTCCAAAGGGGGTTGTGTTGGTTGTTTTTTATTGTAAACCAGGTTTGTCTCCTAATCTACCTATGGAATTGCCAATTCCAATCAAGGGCAGCTTGGAGGACCTGGACCAATTGATGAGGATTTTAATAATAACCTCATACACTTTGGGCTTTGCAAGACCTGAGAGGGTGATCCCTTAATGTGTTTACAACTTCTGCAAAAAAATTATAAACAATCATTAACTTCAAACAGATAATCTCACTTAATAGCTCAACAGAATGGGATAGAACTGAAACAAATTGGTTGTTCATCAGAAATATCAACCATTTGGAGCATGAGATAATTACAACACAACTTCGTGGTGAAAGATAATCATTATGTTTAAAATTGTAGCAAGCCCCAAGTGAACACAAACAAACACTGAATCACAAAGAAAAAATGCAAATTAGACCAGTGCCATATCCATTGGGGGAGTCAAATTCACCAACACCTAATGGTTCATAGCAGATTTCAACACATAGCATATAATATCTCTAATTATACTGCCTTACAATATCACCAGTTTGTACCTCAACTCAATACTACTTACCAAATCCTTGTACATAACATATCAATCTGCAATCTCATTTAAGCAGTTTAATTAATTCTTTGAATTAAAGCTAAAACTAGAATTGCACACACCACAACAGTGAGATGAATAGAATAACCACGGATTACTTCATTCAAAATTTGAATACATTTTCACATAGGAGAGACATGAGCCTGGATTTATCAATTAAACTCAAATGCCAGTACTATTATGAAACACTAAATCCCAATAAACTCAAATCCTACAACAAAAGACATAAAATCCAATTTGCATTGCCTTTGTTACTACAAATTTTACAATTTTCTATGCAGCTCCACACCAAAGTTCTGACTTGCTAGCCTATTACAATGAGAAGAGGAGAGAATATGTAGAGGAGAATAAATTCTAGAATAAACCCTAAAATTGAACAGGAAAAGCCATCTGGAAACATCTCCACCATTGAACAGTAATCTGCAAAATATCTTCATCTTCTCCTTATAACAAACCTTATTCTGTTTTCAAAATAGCATGTGCCCAATTCATTCTCTAACAGAAAAATGCCCATGTCCATTCTCCACTCATTATTTGCAGCTGAAAGAAAATCTCCACTCTCTTGTGAAAATCCATTTACCTCTATTTCTTGTTTTGCCCTTTGTTTGCTGCATTTTACTCTGCTGCACCTTATTTCCAGCACATAACATTTCACTTTTCACGCGGGTATTCCCAGCAAAGCCTTTTAAAATTTTACATTGAACATCCACTTTGCTGAAAAATTAATTGTTGTATAAAACAATCATTTAATTAATTCACCCATATTTTAATGGGCACCCCTCAGTTCACTTAAAAATTCTAATTTATCACCCGAGAAAAAAAAATGGGGCCATCTCCCCCCACTTAAATATTTACTTAAAACATTTTAAAAAACATTGTCGGGTCGTTTGATTTTTTCCCACATTAAGCACTTTGGGTAAAATTAATTTTAAAAATTATCCCCCAAAAGTAAATGAAAATTCCTATTAATAATTTACTTGGCAATCAACTTGGAATACCCATGCCATTTAATTCTATGCTGGGACCCACCTCCCATTCCTTTCCCCTAAAAAAAAATAAATTTTAATTTCAATTGGAGGCACCCATTTCATATCATTTGACCAAACTATAGCAAAACATTTAATTTTAAATGTTTTATTCACTCCTCATCCTCATCTCCCTGCGCCATCGCAATCACTAACTCGTGAGCAACTTCTGATTGCGATTTGGCGAGCAACGGTTGAGATCTTGCTAGAGATGCACCCCCGATCTCCACTGTTGGATCTTCAAACTGCTTTCCTTTCTGCCTCTATTGCCCTAAAATTCCATTTTTTTTGTTGTTCGTGCATCTCCAAGCTCAATACTCATGGCGGCTAGCCCCATTCTCTCCTACTCCTTACACTTTGATGGATGTCCATGACCAGTTCCAGGTCGCGCCTCCTCTATATGCTAACCGCGCCCTTGCATTTTCTCATAACCTTCTAATAGATGAGCATACACCCTCATCCACTAGCCTCTCTGGCTTGAGCTCCCTCTTTCATGCTCTGATGGATGTATATACCCTGCAGTCCCTGCCTTAGAGAAAGGAAAAAACCCCAGTCCAAGCCACACCCTTCATTGCCAGTCGCGCTCACTATTCACTTGTTGGTCGTGCCCATCCTTCACATTGAAGGTCATGCCCACCATCCACCTGGCCATGCCTACATCCATTGGTCCCTTTATCATTGGCTTGGGTTCCTTCCCTCTAGCTGGTTGCGCCCTCAAAGAAAGGAAAAAGTCCAGGCTTCAGCTGCACCCTTCATAACATTTGGTTGCACCCACCTTACCTTCTCCTTTTGCCTTCTCAAAACCGCATCCACCTTGTTGTTCATGTGTATACCTGTAATTCTTTTACTACTTATCCATGGTCGCACACTTCACTCAGGATCCCTCCAAATGTTGTATTGTGTCTTGATGTATGAGTATACAGTGCAACCCGCACACACCATTACAACTCCTTGAAAGTCATCAAATTCCTCTTCACTAATCCATTTAGTGTGGGTGTGGGTATGGCATTCCATACCAAACACATTTTCTTGGATGTTTCAAATGCCTTTCCTTTCAGCAGACTTATTTTGTGCATATCATGCCATCATGGCTTTCCATGTTTCCACATTTTTTTTAGGCATCATCAAAACAGTCCATACTTCTATGTTGCTGCATTGGCCCCTCCCTCATGATGGTTTGAGCCTTTCCATGTACATTTTGTGTGTACACTGTGGGTATGGCAATCAATGGAGGAAATCTGAAATTCATATTTTTTAAATTTCCTATGCATTTTCCATTGCTACGCCAAGCATACGATGGTATGATAGCCCCATCCCTCCTTAGTGATTCCTCTCACTGGTGTGTAGCTCTCCATCATGCCTCTTTCAACAATTTTACATTTTCTTGAAAGTTTCTAAAGTCTTAAAATAAATCTATTTTGTGCATATGCAGCCAATAAACAGTATTCATTAATGCTTTGGTGGATGCCCCGACTGTCTCACTATTGAAACATTTTCAACAAATCCATTGTGTCTATATACTGCAATCTCCATAATGACATGATCCTTTTTTTAACTCCACATTTGGAAGACAGATCACACTTTGCATTTCAAAACTTGTGGGAAAATTATAATTATGTGCCCAACCACTTGATGATCAACTCAAAGTAATTTTCATGAAATAATCGCCACAATGCAACACTCACAACCTTACGATTGTGCAAAGCATGTCGGGCTCCATGTGAGGCCAGCTAAATTTTTTTTTCGTTTTGAAACAAATTTCACCTTGAAATGATCAGAGACAACTCCTGAGTGTATTTGAAGTAAAATTATAAACTGGGTTGCCATTAAAATCTGCTTTCTGGCACATTTGGAAAATGGGCAAAACTAACCTAGTGGGCTCTGGAACCATTCTAGGAAACCAGTCAAATAACCTCGTGAAGTGATGAGAACTTTTAGACATGCAGACATTTGATCTGAGAATACAGTGCAACAAATGACTCAGAAAAAGGAGTCATGTCGTGGAGGATATTAATCTGCCAAGGTTGCCCAGTCAGGCTTTTCTAAAATAGTAGTTGTTCTGAAACAATTAAAACTCACTCAACTGCCAATTTGTAAAAATAGTGAAACAACTCCTAACGAGCTTCCATTAGACACATAAATTCATTAAGGTACCCTGAGCACATGTGAAAAAGGAAAATCCATGAAGCATCTTTGATCAAAAGATATCAACGACCAAAGTTGACCAGTCAGAAAGGCTGTCAGGAATGCAGATGTGAAACTGAGCAAACATTTGGTTTTGATTTGCTAAAAATAGAAAATCAAATCATTAGGCTCTGAAAACTAACACCTAAGATCATTTAGGTATGGAGAAAACAAAACAAAATTAATTTTGACATGACAATCAATTGGTTGCAAAATCTGAGCTCAAACAGGAGGCCACTTTACGAAATTGATAGCCTGCAAACAACAGAACAGTGCAAAAATCCTCCAGCTTCACTTTTCAAAACCCTGACAAAACTTATCATGAGAAGCTGAAAATTGACACACACATTCACATATGTCAACCAAATATGTCTGCAAATGGGTTTTGCTTGGAAATCAACAGGATTTGAATTATGATTCTCCAAAGT
The DNA here is from genome assembly GCA_007115665.2 of Sequoiadendron giganteum. Classification (NCBI taxonomy): domain Eukaryota; kingdom Viridiplantae; phylum Streptophyta; class Pinopsida; order Cupressales; family Cupressaceae; genus Sequoiadendron; species Sequoiadendron giganteum. The sequence continues at coordinate 13,813,208 of CM021109.1, forward strand.
GGGTCACTCAAACTAACCCCTCAAGTGCACTTCAAAAAGTGCAGAGGAAAATTTCTCAAAATGGGCACCTCAAATTTGCAAAATTTTAGAGTGCCAAAAATGGATTCGTTTGGGGATGTATGCCCCCTATGGGCATAGAAAGATTCCATATCTCTGGGGAGAGTAGACCAAATTCTGAATCTATCAAGTTCCTTCAAACTGCTCCCCGATTCAACTTTTATTTTTTAATTTCATTTGATGACCCCAGGTCACCAAATGAAAAGTGGGAATCAACATTTACCTTTTTCAAATACAATTTTGTAAAAAGATTTGATCTCCCTTAACTCATGCTTGCACTTATCAAACCATAAGAACATAAACAATTGCACCATTGCAAACATAAGTGTCAGGCTGCCATTGGGCAAGTAGGAACTTGCTCTTTGTTCATCTTCATTATATGGAAACCAAATCAAATAAGTCATACCACTGCCACATTCTTCATTTTCTGATTTTACATCAAGTGACATGATTTGGAAATAATGATCAAGACCATATGAAAACCTGGTATGATCACAACCATCTGCCTAGTTAAACATGTTGGCCTCTCCTATCAGGCAATCATTCACAACATTATCAACATGTTCACAATAACTATGAATCTGAAAGTCAGGCATACTTTCAAAATACTGATTATCATGTGGCAACAACCTATCACATTCATCACATGGATCATTCTTAGGCAGAAAACAACTTGCCCCCATATCTTGCACATTGCCACATTCTATGGAAATTCCTTCCAGCTGACAAAAATAGCACTCACATTTTGCAAATCAAAATCAACTTGCAGATCAAACTGGAAGTTCTCATAAACAATTTGGTGTGTTCCTTGCAAATCATCTTGGCATACATCAAAGATAAAATATGCACACTCAGGAGCATCCTTGTACTGATCACTGCAACCTAGGCCCATCTTTTGACACTTTGGTTCAAGTACATCATAACACATCTCGGTATCATGGAAATGGGAATCACATGCATCATTAACATCCAAGGAATGAGTAAATACATTCATCTCAGGCTTGAGAAAATGTTTTGATTTATTTTCACATCATCATTCCTTTCAAAACCAAATACCTCAAGTGAAGGTTCAAACAAATCATCATCAACAAGGACATCAATGCTTCTCAAATGCGGTGGAAACATATCCATGTGCATATTCTAAAAATTAGGGGCATCAAACAAAAGGTAATTACACTCAACCTCACATTCATCAACATGAGATTCACCATTGTCTGTACTGCTTGGCTGCTCCACACATGGATTGACAACATTTGCCATATCAACACAATATGGAACTTTATTGTCACATAAGTCAGCAAGATTTTCAATATCATCAATGGGTAATGACCCTAATTCAAGATCCATATACATACTTGATGAATCCATTATTTTATCATCATGCTCATAATGCATCATAAATTTTTCCATATTTGCTTCATTCAAACAAACATGAAGAGTAGGAGTAGAAGCACACTCATCAACACCTTTATCATATTCAACATTATGTTTTGAATCAACATACTGATCACACACATGTTTGTCTTCAAACTCCGCATCACTCTCACAGTGAACATGCTCTTCTGATTTTGAACCCGAATTACATTCGGTATATTCTTCACATGTTTTTTGTTCTTTCACTTGTGGATAAATGACTTTATGAACATTTATATCGTTGCATTCTTCAAGTGAGGAATATGCTTCAACATCACTTTCAGAAAAGCAATCACAGTCTTCAGAGAAGAAATCAAAACTATCAACCCCATCATGATTTTAATCACAAGAAGAATTCTCATTACACAAATCATGTTTAAAATCCTCAAAACAATATCTTGGGGTTGTACTTTCACTACCAGAGTCACTATTTTCTAATGAAATATCAGCAATACATGTCTTGTAATTGCTGGTCACAACATGACATGAAGTAGCACTCTGTATCTCATTCACTCCTTCATGTCTTCTCATCTCATAAAAGACTTTTTATCAACAATTCCCAAAATTTGTTGACATTCAACTTGGAGCTCACTATGATCTTCATATTTTGATGATGAAGAAATCACAAAAGCAAAGGCATTGCCAAATTGACAATTATTTCCATTACCTAGTCCTTGAATTCTATAAGCATGAGTTGTACTTGGGTAATCAACACTTGTAGCTAGATACCCTTTCAACATAGAGTATTTTAAATTGTTCTCAATGTCCATGGCAGTTTGATATGCCTGAAGTAAAGTTGTAGGCTCTTTATCCCTTAACAAGAATCCCATCTTACTGTCAAATGCAGAAAGATACACGACCAAGCATTCAACATCATTCGGTCTTATTTACTCTGGGATCTCTCGTATTTCCTTTGCAAACTGAAGATTGAAAACAGGGACCAACTCGTTTTCAGTTATATGGATCTCCAAAAAAAAAATTCTCACCTCACTTGGATTTACCCTTTCAACAAATTGCTCAACAAAAGTTGTCATAAACTGATTCCAATAGGCTATAGAACATGATGGTAAATATGCGAACCAATCCCTGGCATCATCCTTCAAGGATTGAACAAACAGTTTCATAACAATATCCTCATGATTTACCTCATAGTCCCCCATCATATCCATGAATTTTTGTAGATGCTTAGAGGCTGATTCTAAACTTTGCCCTGTGAATATGGGAAAATTATTTCTAACATCTTTAGGGATTAGGTTCAGGAAACCTCCAATACCACTGAACCAATGGCATGTATCTTTTAATAGAAAAATCCCTTTGAGGGCTTGGGATAACTTGTTTTCCCTGCATACTTTTACTTTCCATTTCACAGGGAAACCCTCTTGTATACAAATTCAATCCCTATCAACTTCATACATGGTTATCAATTACATCATTTACAAAATCAACCATGATTGTAAAACATTGATTGAATACCTATGCCTTAATCTTTCTCAAAGACATAACTCAAAACACACATACTTCTCTACCCATGTTACATATTACATTTTAGAAGTATGGAAAGAACTATTGTTGTTGTTGTTCCCTTTCATAATGTAGATTCATCTAATAGGGAACCAAAGTTTTCCAAAAACGTTCACATATGGTTTCCATACACAATTTCTTGAAAACCAAGAGTGAAAAATACCTGGAATTGTTGCAGCAGCTGCAAATGGTTCTTTTGATTGGAAAAAATTGTAGATCTTGAACCGTATTCACATCTTCATTAGGTTCTTTGGTAGAGTCGTCACCTCTTCGCAAAGGAAAAAAATTTGAACACCTGGAAATTCTTCACAGGTCAAATTCATTTAAAAACCGGCATAAGTACTGCAACACCTCCTTATCCAACAATATGAAATCATATGGATTCCTTCCTCAGCTTGTCAGGGTACTTCATCACAAGAGCTTAAATCTGCTTCATCTCTACTGCAAATCTATTGGGTCTTTCCCAGTTGTTCTCAAATAATGCACACTAGTGCATAGATCTCAGAGTCGCCACTCACAACTTGTGAGGTATTATGAAATAAGCATGAAGTATGCAAAAATCTAGATAGACTTACATTAAAATATTAATTACAATAGACTCTCTGGCAACATTCATGAGAATTGACTCAACCGACAAGGAGATTGGACCTATCAAGCTCATGACTCTATAAGGCAGAAATAATTTTCAGCAATGGTTAAAGGAATAATTCAAAACTTTAATGACTCTATAACAGCACTGTCTACAACCAAAACCTCTGAGCGCATCCCTAGTAGAGTCGCCATTTTGTTGGTTGTTTTTTATTGTAAAACAGGTTTGTCTCCTAATCTACCTATGGAATTGCCAATTCCAATCAAGGTCAACTCAGAGGACCTGGACCAACTGATGAGGATTTTAATAATAACCTCCTACACTTTGGGCTCTGCAAGACCCGGGAGGGTGATCCCTTAATGTGTTTACAACTTCTACAAAAAAATTATAAACAATCATTAACTTCAAACAGGTAATCTCACTTAATAGCTCAACAGAATGGGATAGAACTGAAACGAATTGGCTGTTCATCAGCAATATCAACCATTTTGAGCGTGAGATAATTAAAACACAGCTTCATGGTGAAAGATAATCATTATGTTTAAAATTATAGCAAGCCCCAGGTGAACACAAACAAACACTGAATCACAAAGAACATATGTAAATCAGACCAGTGCCATATCCATTGGGGGAGTCAAATTCACCAACACCTAATGGTTCATAGTAGATTTAAACACATAGCATATAATATCTCTGATTATACTACCTTACAATATCACCAGTTTGTACTTCAACTCAATACTACTTATCAAATCCTTGTACAAAACATATCAATCTGCAATCTCATTTAAGCAGTTTAATTAATTCTTTGAATTAAAGCTAAAACCAGAATTGCACACACCACAATAGTGAGATGAACAAAATAAGCCCTGATTACTTCATTCAAAATTCGAATACATTTGCACATATGAGAGACATGAGTCTTCATTTATCAGTTAAACTCAAATGTCAGTACTGTTATGAAACACTAAATCCCAATAAACTCAAATCCTACAACAAAAGACATAGAATCCAATTTGCATTGCCTTTGTTACTACAAATTTTACAATTTTCTATGCAGCTCCACACCAGACTTCTAACTTGCTAACCTATTACAATGAGAAGATGAGAGAATATGTAGAGGAGAATAAATTCTAGAAGAAACCCTAAAATCGAACAGGAAAAGCCATCTGGAAACATCTCCACCGTTGAACAGTAATTTGCAAAACATCTTCATCTTCTCCTTGTAACAAACCTTATTCTATTTTCAAAACAACATGTGCCCAATTCGTTCTCTAACAAAAAAATTCCCATTTGTCCATTCAACACTCATTACTTGGCAGCTGAAAGAAAAAATCCACTCCCATGAAAATCCATTTACCTCTGTTTCTTGTTTTGCCCTTTGTTTACTGCATTTTACTCTGTTGCACCTTATTTCCAGCACATAACATTTCATTTAATTTAGGCTTAAGCCACATGGGACTTATATGCCAAAAGTGGCGTATGAGTCCCATTAGGCTAAGCTTTGGGACACATTTTTCAAGAAATGCTTAGATTGATGTGAAATCAGGATCGAGGCCCCAAAACTTAGATGGGACTCATACGCCCAAGGTGGTGTATGAGTCCCAGATCACTAAATATTGTCCATACAATCCAAAAACACATGAATTATGATTGGATGTTGGTAAATATCGAGATTATCCTTGAAAAGGTGCATTAATTAAGGCTTGTGGATGCAAAATTAGGCTAATTAAGCCATAAAGAAGCCAAATTTATTAATGAAGCCCTAGGTTAGTGTGAAAGTGTAAAGGTACACTTTACAACACCCTAAATGAGGCACAACTAGGTATATTAGTTTACAAGGGCCCAAGACCTGATGTGAATGTGTTAAACACATTACAACACTAAATCAAGGCAACATTAAGCTTAATTCAACAAGGAGGGCCCAGACAAATGTGAAAATGTAGAGGGATACATTTTTCATCATTACAATTTTAATGTGACTACAAGGACTCATTCACCCAATGGAGAATGGGCCTTTTTACAAGGGCACTGCTCAAACTTTGGGGTCCTTTGTTGTTGGATCTGAGCTTCTATTTTCCACTTGCAAATTTGTTGGAATGTCAGAAATGAATTTTGTAACTTAGTTTTTTTGTCTTGAAAAGTTTGATGACAACAAATGTAACAATGCAAAATTGACCTTCAAGCCTTCTTCAATCCTCTTTAGACCTGTAACTTGCACATTCACAAAGAGGGAGAAAAAATATTCCATATAGGGGCTTGCCTCAGTCAAACCCTATGTAAGTGTTCCCACTTCCACAATGGCAATTTCAAAGATTAAAACCTTAATGAAAAGGAAAAAAATGATGAATGGACAATTTACTCCAACTCACAACCCTTCAATAGCTTCCTTGAAGGACTGGATTCATACACATCACTTCAAGGGAATTGGATCTTGATTGCTTGATTTTCTTGAATTCTTGAATGCATTAAGAACTATAACACTTGTTAGCCTTCACAAGACAACATGAACACACGTAAACTTTGACAAGATGTTAGGATCTTGATTGCTATTATAAATGACTGATAATGTTCTTCTTGAATTCCCTTGACAATAATATTTTCTCAATAAGATTGCTTCATAAAGTGTGTTATTATTCAAATGATCAAAATGACTATTTATTTATAGGTGTTTATCCAATTTCTCAAAAATTAGATTCCAAAAGTCAATAATTACAATTACAATTTTAATTATTAAAATGCCGCCAAAAACATATTTTAATTTAAGTCTTGGCTCATAAAGGAGACCCCTTTTCCCTTGGGCGAATGGGTCCTGGCCCAAATTTCTAGGATGCACATGATCCAAGGCAATTTAATAATTAAATACATTTATTTGATGTTGGTTCCCCTTTTGAAAAATGGAAAGAATTAGGTTTTGGAATGCATAATTTGGAAAATTAGAAGCTTAATTAAGCCCAATATAAATTAGGGGGACACAAAATAATGTGAAATTGTAAAGGTATACAATTTTCTATGTTACAATAAGATATAGAAATGAAATTGTACAAATAAAATATAAATTGGAAAAGTGATGAGGTGGGTGGAGGAATTTGGGAGGAGGTTCAAAAGTTCAATGTTGTAGAGTTAAAAAATCGGAGAATCTAGAATAAAGCATGGATGAATTAAGAAAAAAAAAAAGAATAGATAAGAAATCAGCTTAACAAAGTGGTTGTATTCAAAAAATAAATAGTTAAAATCTTGGCCACTAGAATTTATTTCTTGCAGTCTAAGCTTTAAAAATAAAAATGGGAAGTGTTGGAAGATCTGGCCAAAAGAATCAGGGCTAAGATCATGAAGAAGAAAGCCAAAATATTGAAGGAAAAACTTGATGACAACAAGGTCCTCAAGGAGGTCTCCTTGATGGAGAAACTTGATTTTATTAACAATTAATGAAAAGTAGCTACAAGTCTTTAGAAATTGGAAAACCACTAGCCTCTTCATCTTATGTTTTATTATCATGGCTCTGGGCTATCTCCCTACAGTGCTTTGTACTTTTATGTTTTCCTTTGTTTTAGAATATATTTAAATTTTATTATTCTGTTTAAGTGTCACTCCTTGTGAGGCTTGAACTATTTCCCTATGTGGCCTTTTTATCATAGAAGGTTTAGGCCCTTTAATTCCATTTTTTTAGCAATATAAAAAAAAATAACTCAATGAATTTATTTTAAATTTCACTTTATAATTTCATTATGCATGCAACCTAATGATACAAGGACTCAAAATTAATGAGCTACAATTTAGTCTACAATTAACACATATCCTAGCTATCATCCTTTATACTCATTTTTTGTAATTTCAAACAATATTATCTTGAAATCATAGTCCAATGTAGTAGGAGGAGCCCAATTACCATTACTACCTGTTGACCATTTTGGTGCTCGACCCCCCTTTTCAACTCTCTAAATGCTTGAAAATTTTATTTTTCCCTAAAATGACAACAATACAAATAACAATCTAATTTTCTTAAAATCTTGTTTCATTTGGTTCTCATTTTTCCACAAATGTGAAATAAAGATCTTTATTTTTTGTAACAAACTTATGTTGATTAAAAAATAGATAATAAATATATAATAACAAATAAAATATATATTTTTAAAAATCTTGTTGCAAAACTACTTTCATGTAAAAAAAATTATGTTATAATGAATTTTTTTATCATGAAAAATGTGATCCAAATTGGCAACTATTTTTTAATTAATTTAAATATTAGCTAAGATTTTTATGTCTATCACTTATAATAAGAAAACCATTCATAATTTAGAAACAATATAAAATAATGATTTTTAAGATTATATTTCATGTGTAGATTTTAAATATTATTTTTGCATTTAAAAAATAATTTATTTTATTTTTTAAGGTTTTTTAGAAACTTGTTGAACTTACTCTTTATAGTATTTCTTTGACACATGTGAAAATCAGGAAAAGGTTTTAAAAAGCTCCAAAAATTATGTCCACTCTCCATATTGATGCCCTTGTTTTAACAATTTTTATTTAGATATGTAAAAAGAATATGTTATATAAGATAATATTCATAAATTATTAATCTAATTTAAAATTTAATTTAAAACTAATTTATATGTAATCAAAACTAAAAAATGTGTATACTTTAGATATTTATTTGAATGACCAATGTTTAAAAGAATATGAGTTGGTCTTATTTCTAGCTCAAATCATGTGATATGAATTATATTACTCATTAAAGACCTATACGTTTACTATAAGATACAAATTTATAATTATAAATCACTTGGATATTTCATCTATTTACTAATTTATATTTATAATTTCTACTTATTCTCTTACAAGCTAGAACAAAAGATAAAAAAAATGTTAGGAAGCCAAAAAATGTAGAATTTCAAAACATCACATACTGTTTTTGGAAACGTGACAAGACTTTATCTTGTAGAAAACTATTTTTTTGTAGTAACTTTAACATTCACAAAAAATAACCACTTGTCAAAACTGACTAAATTGCATATTCACTCCAAATTAGACCCTACAATTTGGTATGAAGACCAAAAAATTTCATTTTTTGCTACCAAAAGAGCCTACTCTTTTTGGTAAAATTATTTTTCATTAAAGGGTTGTAGTTCAATTTATTGAGCACAATTTAATATGGTGATGGTATGTTACTTGATCATGTCATCCACCAAGGTTCAAAACCCTAGACATATAATATATAAGGGGATGAAGTCAATATCATGTCTTACCTAGGTGGAATGGATGCTCCTTAGTCCTTAACAATAAAATTTATCATAGATCTATATTATAACTCTTTTTTTCATGCTTACAAATATTTTAACATTATTTATTTATCATATTAAAAAATATTTACAATATAAGATTTTTTATTAGTAAATTGTGAGCTTAGGGTTGCTCCCTTTTATATCATAATCAAAAAAATATATTCACTTTAAAAACCAAAGTTCATTAACATTACAAAAAATAGAAAAAAATAGGTGAATAACAAAAACCTAGATCAAATTTACCCAACAACCTAGAAGCTAATCCTAAAATAAAAAAATATATAACACCTCTATTTAGGCTCATGTGCCATCTTCTACAATAGAACTAATTAAATTCAATAGCCACTTTATCTCATTTGATTTGAACAATACCATAACCTTTAGATGAGAAACTCAACTCCTTTAGTAGCCTTCCAATGCCTCTTGAGGTTCAAAGTTGATTGAGAATTGGAAACAAAGGGCAACCAATCCACCAAGTCACCACCAACAGGGAGATTGCAGAAATTTGTTGGAATAGGGACCCCATTGCCATAATGAGTAGTGCCCAAAACCTCATCCAAGCCACCCAAGAACTATTTTTTATTAGATCCAAACATATACTTTTCACTATGTATTTTAGCTTCCCTAGGTCCAAAAGCATGGCCACAAACATGGACGAAATATCTAAGTTCACCCTATACCTATGATTCAAAATAAGAAATTCTTCTCCTAGAACCCACTTAATTGCAATGTTCAAAATAAGCCTACTTTGAATCTTAAAGATACATTGCGAAAAATTCTCTATCACCTTACCAAGAAATACCATGTGACTTTAGGTTCTTAACAGTTGAATGGTAGTAACCATGTTGCTAGTACCACAAAGATAAAAATGAGGCACCATATTATGGTTAAAACAAATGCTTGATGCCCATTAAATAAACATGGTTTAAAATAGTTCTCATATGATCATTAGAAACAAGGAAAGAGAAAACTAAAATATTTAATTATCAACCATCACTTAAACTGTCACTCTCACCATAACTCAATCCTTTGAATAAAAGGAAATAATGTTTATTCGTAACATCCTTAACATTGATGGAAAATTTCCTCATGGGCCATGAAACACCAAAATTTTCAACAATTTATTACTTGATCCTATCCACAATAGAGTTGGTGAGAAAGTATGCCTCTATATTAGCTCCTATATACAATTAATGGTAAAGTCATCCAACTCCTCTAATAAAGTAATCACCAAATGAAGGAAGGGAATTAACTTCCAACATTGCAATTTCTTAACTCTAACAACATTGATGACAATTGATGAATCACCTTCAATCTCAATCTTGCCTATATTAAAAAATACAAAATTGTAAGCCAAAGATGAGAGCCTAAAAATTTGCCTCATTATTAGTCCCTTTCTTTGAGCCTCTTGGATGCCAAACAAACCATCTCTCCCTTCTAATTTCTAATAACACACCTATCCCTTAGTTTTTGAGGGTTTCGCTTTGAATCCCCATCAAAGTTTAGTTTATACTACCCCTTCATGGCTGACAACCATTTCACCTCTAAATATTTTCTCAAGGATTCATCTACCTCAACCCCATTAGCGAAGGATTATATTGCTAGGAAAAAACAGAGATAAACAACACAACAAATTTCTACAAAGACAAGCCACAACGACAAATAGCAACAAAAATAGAGAGGAAAGAACATAATAATTATTTATGCCAAAGATAATAGAAACAAGATAGAGTTTTTCATTAATGCCTTTTAAAATAGAGCTGCCTGTGCTTTAATACAGTTGTGCCATTCTCTTCAAATCTGATACATTTTCCTTCATTCAAAAACATAGATATGCACCAACATTCTGTTTACAAAAAAGAGCTTCATTTCCAAGAGACAGAAGAAGATTCTCGAATACATTAGCTAAAAGAAAAATCTAGAAACAAAAAGAAGAAAGTATAAGGAAGAGGGAAGATTAATTAAATGCGGTGGATGGACTGGTAGTTGGTGGTGCAGGAGCACCTCAAGGTCTTTTGCTGAGATCTTGGCAATTTTGGCTTGTAGGTGGTTCTAGCCAACCACCAAGGTAATAAGGACTAATTGATAAAGTCCCAAGGGTGAATTGATGTTTGTGTAGTGGAAAACTAGGTTAGTTTAGAGCCTTGAAGTCTGGAAAAGTCTAAATGAGTAGATTAGGCAAAACTAGAAAATGTTGTCTTGGAAATTTGGCCTAGAAGTTGGAAAATGGCTTAAATGATGCTCTAAGCCTGACCCAAGGGTCCTAGCACATGGGAGAAAGGTATATAAGGTCCAAAAAACCCTAATACCTGGGTTGGAAGTTCATTTTCATGAATTGAGACTTGGAGAGCACATTGTGTGATTGGAAATCAACAAGTTTTGAGTGAATTTTTGTGTTTGAGCCTTCATCTAGTCAATAATGGATTGAAAGGACTTGGTTGATGCTTTGAGTATTTCATTTGTGTCATTTACTTACTATGTGAAGCATTAGATTAGTCATTTAATTCAACTGGTTGTCATTTTGCAAGTTTTTGGTGTTCTTGGTCTCACTGCCAGTTCAGGCTAGTTTTTGTAAATAATGATCCCCACTTGAATTCCCATGGTAAGGCTACCATTTCCACTTGGAATAAAGTAGGGGACTTTTTTATAGTGTAAATATGGTGTGTGGTGTCTTTTTTTGCAGGGGAGATGGCGAATTCATCAAGCACTAGGCGAGTGCAAGTGCATTCTGGCTAGTGGCTTGGAGAGGACAGCAGTAAAGAAAGTTGCTAGATGGATTGGTTTGTGCCAATTAGGAGTATGTAAGTGTGGGAACACGTATTCCTGACATGTGTGTGAAAGGAGGAGAGTTGAGGAGGTCATTGAAGCCCTCAAAGTTGGAAAAAAGAGCCAAAACCCTAAAAACCCTTGAAAATAGGGGGTATGAGGACAGTCATGTGTACAGATGCCAAAGGGACTAAAAACCTAGTAAATCTTGAAGCATAGGGTACCAATAGAAAGAATCTACAAAAATATTTGGGGGTTGTTAAGATCGTTTTTAAGAAAAACCAAGAAAACGGGTTCTAGGAGGCCTAATTGGGCAAAAGGCTACAAGGCCTAAAATTGGGTTTTTCAAGAAAGTGATGGGTACAAGGTGAAAGAATCCTATGAGATGGATTAGTGAGGAGTCAAATCAACAAGGGGATAGTGAGAATACCCTTTCCTAGCCCTTGGAGTGGTTAGGACACTTTGGGTCAGTGTGGAGCCCAGGGAAGCTTAGTGGTGAATTGAGAGCAATGGTGAAGAATTTGAAATTGGAGAGTCTTATGAGGTGAGAGGGGTTTAGGAGAGATCCCTGAGTAGGGTAGAGAGAAATACCCTAGGAAGACCAGAGAATAGGTCTTGGGAAGAGCAAGATTGCTCTTGAAAGATAAGACTCCCCATCAAATTGGTATCAGACCCATTAAAAGGCTTGGGAATTAAGAAGTGGATGTCATAGAGTAGAGAATCCATAGGAGAGAACACCATGGTGACCAATGCAGAGCTAGCTAGAGACTTGACAGAGCAGCAAGAGAAGAATAGGTGTCTTGAAGAGGTTATGGAAGAGATGAAGCAAAAATTGGAAGAAGTTGTTGAATCGCCAAGCAAGATGAAGGTACAGTTGGCAGGGGACAAAGACAAGAGTAAATACCAAGTGGAGGAGGACATAGAACCAAAACCTGACCCTCCATTAGCAGAGGAACCCTTCCTCAAAGCATTGAAGGCATTGAGTGGCAAGGCACTTGAAGGTGTCCATGTGTTCACAGGAAGAATGGATGCAGAGTTGGTTATGGAATGGAGAATCACTTTGAATGTGAGGCACAAAAGGTGAAGATAGCCAAATGAAGGCTACGAGGACAAGCACTAACTTGGTGGAAGTTTCTACAAGAAGAAAGAGAGAAGGAAGGTAAGAAACCCATAGGAAGTTGAAAAACTATGGTGGCTAAAGTGAAGGAGAACTATCTACCTGAGGATTATGACATCCAATTGCACAAGAAGAGGCAAAATCTCAGACAAAGAGACTTAGATGTAGCTGCATATATAGAGGAGTTCCAAAAACTAAGCCTTAGATCTAGAGTGCAAGAAGTTGAAACCATCAAGGTTGCTAGGTATCTAAACGGTCTTAGATGGAGCATACAATAGGAGTTGAGTCTTTTCACACTTACTACCCTCCATAGCTGCTATCAAATGGCTATTAAGGTGGAAGAGAAACTGAAAAAGAAACAAGATTCCAATACTAGAGGTAAAGGAAGAGGTAGAGACTCTAGAGGTGGACAAAGAGGAGTTTTTGGTGGAAGAAGCCATGAGAATAGAGGGCAAGGTGATTCCAAGGTTGGAGAAAAATCCCATGAGTCAAATAGTAGAGGGGGATATAGAGGTAGAAGCTCTTCCAATGGTGGAAGAGGCAGATCAAGAGGCTTTGGTAGAAGCTCTCATTTTGCTTCCATGAAATGCTACAATTGTGGACATTTGGGTCATCCGGCTTATAGGTGTCTAGACAAGCCAGCATCTTCACAAGGTGAGAGGAAGATTACATATGTCCAAGAAGAGGACTGCTCCAAGCACTTAGAGGTAAGTTTGGATTCAGAGAAGGGATAAAGTCTCATGTTGAGGAGGATTTTGATCAAAACACTTGCCGAGGATGAACACAAATAAAGGAGAGCTCTTTTTAGAGTCAAGTGCAAGATATTAGGTAAGGTTTGCAAGGTCAGCATAGATTCAGGGTCTACTGATAATTTCATCTCAGAGGAGGCAGTGCAAAAGTTGAAACTCATCAAGATACCCCATGTGTGTCCTTACAAGGTTACTTGGTTGAACAAAGGGTAGAATATATTGGTCAATGAACAAGTTTGGGTTGAGTTTTCTATAGGAAAGTATCAAGACAAGATACTATGTGATGTGTTACCAATGGATGCATGCCATTTGTTGCTTGGGAAACCATGGCAATATGATAGGGAGGCAGTACACCATGGCAAGGAGAATAAGGACTCATTCAAGAAGGATGGAGTGACTTACAAAATTCAGTCTTTGATAGAAGAAAACACAGTGGAAAAGGCAGAATCTAGTGCACTTTTGATGTGTAGAAAGGAGTTGCTAAAGGACATGAAGGAGGAAGAAGGAGTGGTCTATGCAATCATGTTGAAACCAAAGGAAGAGGAGTTACCTAATCAGCTACCTATGACAGCATAAGTGAAGCGACTGTTGGATCCGTTTAGGGACATCATTTGTGAAGGCACACCGGCTACACTACCACCTAAGAGAGCAATCAGTCATCAGATAGAATTTATACCAGGAGCAACATTGCCTAACAAGGCTGCATACAAGATGACACCAGATCAGAACAAAGAGATAGCAAGGCAAGTTCAAGAACTTTTGGATCAAGGGCTGATCAGAAAGAGTATAAGTCCATGTGTTGTTCCAGTCGTGTTGGCACCTAAGAAGGGAGATAAGTGGAGAATGTGTACTGATTCCAGGGCAATAAATAGGATGACCGTTAGATATAGGTTCCCTATTACTAGGATAGAAGATCTAATGGATTGTCTAGGGGGTGCTAAGTACTATTCCAAAATTGATTTGAAAAGTGGCTATTATCAGATTAGGATGAAAGAGGGAGATGAATGGAAGTTAGGATTTAAAACCATAGAAGGGTTGTATGAATGGTTAGTGATTCCATTCGGGCTTAAAAATGCACCTAGCACTTTTATGAGGGTGATGAATGAGGTCTTGAAGGACTACATAGGAGTCTTTGTGGTTGTCTACCTAGATAATATTCTCATCTTTAGCAAAACAAAAGAAGAACATATGAAGCACCTAGAACTTGTGTTGAAGAAACTTCAAGAGGAGAAGCTCACCATAAATCTTGAGAAGAGTGAGTTCATGAAGCAAGAATTGGCCTATCTAGGATTGTAGTATCCCAAGGGAACTTGAAGATGGACAAGAGTAAGGTTGAAGCCATTCTTAGTTGGCCTACTCCCAAAACAGGGATGAAAGTTAGGAGTTTCCATGGATTAGCTCAGTTCTATAGGAAATTTGTGCACTGGTTCTTGACACCATCAAAGGAGGACTGAAAACAAAGTTTGTGTGGACCAAAGAAGCCAATGAAGGATTTGAAAGGTTGAAGAGGGAGATAGCTACCCAACCTATCCCAGTTTTACCAAGTTTTGACAAACCATTCATAGTAGAATGTGATGCAAGTAACATACCAGTAGGAGCTGTCCTAAGTCAAGAAGGCAGGCCAGTAGCATTCTTTAGTCAAAGGTTGAATGAAGCAAAGTCTAGGTACTCATCCGATGACTTAGAGCTATATGCTTTGGTGCAATCTCTTAAGAAGTGGAGGCACTACCTATTGCCAAAAGAATTTGTGGTATACACCGACAATCAGGCCTTAAGTTACATCAACACTCAAGAGAAGCTCAGTTTGAGGCATATCAAGTGGATGGAGTTTTTGCAGTCATACACCTTTACCATCAAGCATAAGAAGGGGGTGAACAACAAGGTTGTTGATGCTCTTAGTAGGAGGTTGCTTACTATCCAAGAGATACAACTACAAAGCACAGGGGTTGAAGGATTCAAAGATCTATATGAAGCGGATTCTTATTTCTTAGAAATATACAAGGTATGTGGGTATGTGCAGGATCATCATGGAAAAAACAGGCCCTTAAGTGGCAATAAATTCAGAAAATCAGAGTTAGGCAACTTGACGTAAAAATTTAAATAAGTTATTTATATTATTTCAAAAATATGTAAGAATAAAATCTGTAGAAAATTGAATTTAGTTTCTAAACTACTAGGTTTATTTTATTTTATTTTAAATCTATTTGGTGAAAATTTAAAATTTCAATGCAGTAGTACTTAAATTTCAGGGAAAAAATAAGAAGTAGGTGTCTGTCTAACCACCCTAAACACAATAAAATGATAAAAAAAATTATAATATTTAAGATATAAGTAGGGGACTCATGTCCCGATGTGATGCATATTTTTTTGTAATTTGTTTCCAAGTAAATAATTAATTATGAATTTTTTATTACAAATTTTAAAAATAATAAAAACTCGTATGTCTGACCACCTTAACTTGGTCAAAACTTCATGAAATTCAATTATTTTATTTTTAATCCTATAGTATGTGAAGCATAGAATGCGACGCATATTTTGGATTCAAAAAATGTGATACCATTTGAAAGCTATAGATTTTTTTCAATTAGCCTATCAATGAGGACTTTAGTCATAACTCAAATAGAAAATGAATAATAAATATTTATTAAATTTAAAGTAAAGCATAATTTATATTGGTGGAAAGTTGAGAATCTCTTTAAAAACCCTTTTCGTTTCATCAATTTTGGGTTAAAAAAAAGTTGTGAGCCACATGGGCCATCATATCACTTAGATATCGCCACTTTTTGGCCCATCATGATCCTGCACATACCCATGTACTGATTTTGAGAACCATTTTCACAGTGAATATGCTGATTACACCTTGCAAAATGGTTTATTGTTTAGGGGGAAGAAATTGTGTGTTCCTAGAGGTTCCATGAGGGAGAATCTAATCCAAGAAAAGCATAATGGCAGTTTGAGTGGTCACTTTGGTTTGAACAAGACACTAGACTTAGTGGAGAGGTTCTATTGGTGGCCTAAGATGCAAAGAGATGTAAGAAGGTATGTAGAGCAATGTGGAGTGTGTCAAAAGGAAAAGGGAACATCAACAAATGCAGGTCTTTATCAGCCATTACCCATTCCAAATAGACCATGGGAATGCATAAGCATGGACTTCATAGTAGGTATGCCTAGGACACCAACTGGTTTGGACAGTGTGTTTGTTGTAGTGGATAGATTCAACAAGATGAGCCATTCCATACCATGCAAAACAACACATGATGCAAGTCATATTGCACACCTATTCTTCAAGGAGATAGTGGGGATACATGGGTTGCCAAAGAGCATAGTTGCAAACAGAGATGTGAAGTTTATGGGACACTTTTGGAAAACTCTTTGGAAGAGGCTAGGAACCAACTTGTCTCATAGCTCAGCATATCATCCTCAAATGGATGGACAGTCAAAGGTGATCAATAGGGTACTTGGGAACTTGTTGAGATGCTTAACTAAGGAGTATGGACAAGGATGGGAACAAGTGATTCCACAAGTAGAATTTGCTTACAATGATAGTATAAATAGGACTACGGGTAAGAGTCCATTTGAGATAGTATATGGCTTACATCCAAGGGGTGTACTTGAGCTTAGAGATCTAAAAGGTTATGAAGGAATTAGTGGTCATGCTGATGATTTTGCTCGGTCAATGAGAGAGGTTCATGAGCAGGTAAAGAAGACATTGATAGAGGCTAATCAAAAGTTGAAGGCTAAGAGAGATGAAGGGAGAAGAGAATTACAATTTTAGATAGGTGATATGGTGATGGTATACTTGAACAAGGCAAGACTACAGAAAGGCATACCAAACAAGCTACAGATGAAAAGGATATGGCCATGTAAACTGTTGGCTAAGTATGGATCAAATGCCTACAAGGTGGAGTTACCCAAGGAGATGTCTATTTCGCCTATCTTTAATGTGAAAGACTTGGTGAAGTATAAAGGACCAAAAATGGATGAGGAATAGTATAGTGCTGAGGTCAGTAAGGATGTGGAAGGACTCAAGGTACCTGATCAGATCAGACCACAAGTGGACAAGATACTAGACTCAAGGGTGAAGAAGACTAGGCACAAGACATACAAGGAGCACCTAGTGAAGTGGAGACATCAACCAGAGTCAGAAGCTACTTGGATAGCAGAAGGTGACTTTAAGAATCATGGAATTAGTGAGGAGCTCTTGACACCAAAGGTTCCTTAACTTCTTTGTTGCAGGGGGAGAATGGTGCAGGAGCACCTCAAGGTCTTTTGTTGAGATCTTGGCAATTTTGGCTTGTAGGTGGTTCTAGCCAACCAACAAGGTAATAAGGAATAATTGATAAAGTACTAAGGGTGAATTGATTTTTGTGTAGTGGAAAACTAGGTTAGTTTAGAGCCTTGAAGTCTGGAAAAGTCTCAATGAGTAGATTAGGCAAAACTAGACAACGTTGTCTTGGAAATTTGGCCTAGAAGTTGGAAAATGGCTTAAATGATGCTCTAAGCCCGACCCAAGGGTCCTAGCACGTGGGAGAAAGGTATATAAGGTCCAAAAAACCCTAATACCTGGGTTGGAAGTTCATTTTCATGAATTGAGACTTGGAGAGCACATTGTGTGATTGGAAATCAACAAGTTTTGAGTGAATTTTTGTGTTTGAGCCTTCATCCAGTCAATAATGGATTGAAAGGAATTTTATGATGATTTGAGTCTTTCATTTGTGTCATTTAATTACTGTTTGAAGCATTATATTAGTCATTTAATTCAACTGGTTATCATTTTGCAAGTTTTTGGTGTTCTTGGTCTCACTGCCGATTCAGGCTAGTTTTTGTAAATAATGATCCCCACTTGAATTCCCATGGAAAGGATACCATGGCCACTTGGAATCAAGTAGGGGACTGTTTTTACAGTGTAAATATGGTGTTTGGTGTCTTGGTTTGCAAGGGAGATGGCGAATTCATTAAGCACTAGGTGAGTGCAAGTGCATTTTGGCTAGTGGCTTGGAGAGGACAGCGGTAAAGAAAGTTGCTAGATGGATTGGTTTGTGCCAATCAAGAGTATTTAAGTGTGGGAACACATATGCATGACATGTGTGTGCAAGGAGGAGAGTTGAGGAGGTCATTGAAGCCCTCAAAGTTGGAAAAAGGAGCCAAAACTCTAGAAATCCTTAAAAATAGGGGGTATGAGGATAGTCATATGTACAAACGCCAAAGGGACTAAAAACCTGGTAAATATTGAAGCCTAGGGTACCACTAGAATGAATCTACAAAAATATTTGAGGGTTGTTAATACCGTTTTTGAGAAAAACCAAGAAAACGGGTTCTAGGAGGCCTAATTGGGCAAAAGGCTACAAGGCCTAAAATTGGGTTTTTCAAGAAAGCGATGGGTACAAGGTGAAAGAATCCTATGAGATGGATCCATGAGGAGTAAAATCAACAAGGGGATAGTGAGAATACCCTTTCCTATCCCCTAGAGTGGTTAGGACACTTTGGGTCAGTGTGGAGCCCAGGGAAGCTTAGTGGTGAATTGAGAGCAATGGTGAAGAATTTGAAATTGGTGGAGAGTCTTATAAGGTGAGAGGGGTTTAGGAGAGATCCCTGAGTAGGGTAGAGAGGAATACCCTAGGAAGACCAGAGAATAGGTCTTGGGAAGAGCAAGATTGCTCTTGAAATATAAGACTCCCCATCAATTGGCAACGGTGGTAGGGAAGATTACTACAACCAAGCTGGAAGTCCACATCACCAACACTCCCCCTTAATATTCACTACCATATATGTCTAGTACTCCAATTTCTTCTCGGAGATGCTCAAAAACATTCTTTGCAAGCGGCTTTGTAAAGATATCTGCCAATTATTCTTCGGGCCTGCAAAACTGAAGATGTATGTCACCATTGTTCACCAATTCACGAATAAAATGGTACCTTGTATCAATATGCTTGCTTCGTTTATGAAAAAAATGATTTTTAGATAAAACAATTGCTGAATTATTATCACAAAAAATTTATGTAGATTCTTCTTGTGGATGCCTCAAATCTGAAAGTACTCTTCTCATCCATATTTTCTGACAAGCTATTGATGTGGCTGCAACATATTTCGCTTCAGTTGATGAGAGTATCACAATTGGTTGTTTCTTTGATTCCTAAGAGATAGTGCCTAATCCTAGATGAAAGATATACCTCGAAGTGTTTTTTCTATCATCCATGCTACCTCCCTAGTCACTATCTATATATCCAATCGATTTGTAATCATCTAAAGATGTGTACAAGATCCCAAAGCTTTTTGTTCCAACTATATACTTAAAAACTCTTTTTCTAGCTTTCCAATGTGATTCCTTTGGTTTATCCATGAATCTAGAAATGAGACTAACCCCATGCATGATATCGAGTCTTGTGGCGGTTAGATACATAAGGCTGCCAACTAATCTTTTGAATAAAGTTGCATCAACACTAGGACTTTTATCATCCTTGCTAAGTTTTAATCCCAATGCAACGAGTGTAGGTGTTGGATTCACATATCTCATCTTAAATATTTTCAACACATCATTAGCATACTTTCTTTGACATATAAAAATGCCTTGTTCATTTCAACTTACCTCTGTATACCAAGAAAATATCCCATGAGCCCCAAATTAGTCATATCAAATTCTCTTTTCATGGTTGCCTTGAATGAGTCAATTGACATGTTACCTGTGAATATCAAATCATCTACATACAAACACACTATCAAGATTTCTCCTCCATTCACTTTGACATACAAATTTGGTTCATTGTGACACTTGTTAAACCCATCATTCACAAAATAAGAATCTATCCCGTTGTACCAAGCTCTAGGAGCTTGTTTCAAACCATATAATGTCTTTTTCAGTTTGTATACCTTATGTTCTTCTCCCAAAACTTCATAACCAGGTGGTTGTTTTATATACACTGGGTATGTGCAGGATCATGATGGGGCAAAAAGTGGCGATATGTAAGTGATATGATGGCCCAAGTGGCTGACGACTTTTTTTTACCCAAAATTGATGAAGAAAAGGGTTTTTAAAGGAGATTCTCGGCTTTCCACCAATATAAATTATTCTTTACTTTGAATTTAATAAATAATTATTATTCATTTTCTATTTAAATTATGACTAAAGTCCTGATTGATAGGCTGGTTGAAAAACATCTATAGCTTTTAATTGATATCACATTTTTTGAATCCGAAACATGTGTCACATTCTATGCTTTACATACTATAGGATTAAAAAAAAAATTGAGTTTCATAAAGTTTTGGCCAAGTTAAGGTAGTTAGACATATGATTTTTTATATTTTTTAAAAGTTTTAATAAAAAAATAATAAATAATTATTTACTTGGAGAAAAATTACAAAAAAATATGCATCACATCGGAACATGAGTCCTCTACTTATATCTAAAATATTATAAAATAATATTATCATTTTATTGTGGTTAGGGTGGTTAGACAGACACCTACTTCTTATTTTTTCCATAAAATTTAAGTACTACTGCATTGAAATTTCAAATTTTCACAAAATAGATTTAAAAAAAATAAAATAACCTAGTAGTTTAGAAAATGCATTCAATTTTCTACATATTCTATTCTTACATATTTCTAAAATAATATACATAACTTATTCAAATTTTTACGTCAAGTTGCCTAACTCTGATTTTCTGATTTTTTATTGCCACTTAAGGGCCTGTTTTTTCCATGATGATCCTGCACATACCCCACTTCTTCTTCTAAAATCCCATTCAAAAATGTTGATTTAACGTCCATTTGATAAACCCTCCATTTGTTTTGATCTGCTATAGATAAGACCATTCTAATGGTATCCAATCTTGCCACAGGTGTGAATGTTTTATTGTATTCTGTGCTCGGTTGTTGTGTGAAGCCTTTAGCTACTAGTCTTGCCTTGTGTTTCTCTACTTTTCCATCAACATTATAGTTTGTCTTGTAAACCCATTTAACTCCAATCACATCCTTGCCTTTCGGATGCTCTACTAGATCCCAGGTGATTCTTTTCTATTGACTGAATTTCTTCATCCATGGCTGCAATCCAATTGTCATCATTAATGACATCTTCAAAATAAATTGGATCAGATTGTGCTAAGAATACAAAATTAGAGCATAAATCATCATTTTCAGCCTCTTGTGTTTCATCATAAATCTCCCTTAGACTTTGTGTCTTCTTTGAAGTGTTTATAACCTTGATCTTAGTGATGCAAGCATTTTAGAAGACTCACTACTGTTATTACTTGCTAGAGTAGTAGGATTTGGAGTGGTAGGTGCCCTAGAAGGTGTTGTAGGAACATTTTCTTGTGTAGTAGGATTCACAACTGGAGTTTCATTCTCTTCATTCTCTTGTGGAACACTAGCTGCAACTGTAGTTGCTTTGTCTATGTTGCCATCTCATGCTTCTTCTTTAATAAACTCAACATCACGACTTATTATCAGCTTCTTTGTGATAGGATTGTATAGCTTATATGCCTTGGATTGTTCACTACATCCCACAAATATACACTTCTCTCCTCTATCATTTAATTTCTTTCTCAACTCTTGAGGTATTAATGAGTATGCTACACATCCAAAGACTCTCAAATGTGCTATATTATGCTTCATTTTGCTCCAAGCTTCTTCTGGTGTTTTATTTATCACTTCTTTTGTTGGACATCTATTTAGTATGTATACCGAACATGCAACTGCTTCAGCCCAATAATAATTTGGTAGATTTTTTTCTTTTATCATACTTTGTGCCATTTCCATAATTGTTCTATTCTTTCTCTCAGATACTCCATTTTGTTGAGGAGTGTACCTTGCTGTAAATTGTTTTCTTATGCCATTTTCTTTGCAGAAATTCTGAAAATCATTTGATATGTGCTCTCCATCTTGATTGGTTCTCAATGTTTTGATATTTAATATCCACTTTCTTTCTCAAATTTTTCCTTGAACTCCTTAAAAACAAAAAATGCATCTGATTTGTATTTGAAGAAATAAACCCATACTTTTCTACTGAAATCATCAATAAATGTTAAGAAATAAAGTTTTCCACTTATGGATGGTGTTTGCATAGGTCCACAAAGGTCTGAATTCACTATCTCAAGTGAATGCTTTTCCCTATAAGACTCCCCAACTGGAATTTTTTTCTATGTTGCTTTGCCAATATGCAACTCTCACATGTTGTTTAAGTGGCTCTATTGGTGGAAATCCATGTACCATTCTTTTCCTATATAACAGTTGTAACCCTTTGAAGTTTAAATGCCCAAGTCTTAAACTCCATAGCCAAGATTCATTTTTGTATGAAGCTTTGAAAGCTAACTCAACAATTTTTTGCAATCCTTGTGGCTCTAAGAATAGTTCACTTTGGATTCTAAGTGGAAACATCCTATTTTTGTCATCTCAACTTTTGCAATCAGCCTATTGATTGGTTTCTTGTCTAGAATCACACATTCACCATTTTCAAAGTATATTCTATATCCTTTTTGCACTAGTTTTCCAATGCTTATAAGATTGTGTTGCAATCCAGGAACATAGTATACATAAAAAATATGTCTCTCCTCACCTTGCTTAGTTCTTATGTTAATTGACCCTTTTCCCATGATTGAAACTCATTGATCATTCCCCAATTTTACTTCTGATTTTACTGAGTCATCCATTGTTGTAAACATCTCCTTGCTCCCACTCATATGATTACTACAACCAATGTCTAAGAACCATACCTCTTTGGAACTTTCTTGTGCAACATTGCATGTTATCAATATGGTGTTTTGTTCACTATAGTTGGGCTAGTTTTCATTTGTAAAACATGTGCCTTTTTCTTATTCATGTCATATTTCTTTTTTCTACATTCTGATGCAAAATGCCCAAATTTATTGCAGTAATGACATTGGATATTGGATTTATCATACCTTTCTCCTTGAGGATGGCTATGAGAATGGCTGCTCCCCCTTCCTCTTGTTGGTGAAGAATGTGCATGTGGGCTTGATGCTGGTCTTCTGCTCTCAAATTGTGTACTTTCTCTTCCTCCTCTTGGTGTAAAACGTTCTCTGCCTCTGTTGTAATTTGATCTCCCTCTTGTTCTACCAAATGAAAGCTGAGTCTTGAATGCATTCTCCAATGATGATGTCCCCGATAGATTTAATCTTTTCTCATGTACTAAGAGTGGTCCCATTAATTCATCTATTGATAGCTGAGTAAGGTCTTTGGCCTCCTGAATGGCTATTACAACTGGATCAAATTTTGTAGGTAGGCTTCTAAGTAATTTCTCTACAATCTTTTGATCTCCAACAATTTCTCCATAGGATCTAAGATAATTTACTATTGTCATTGCATGAGTGAAGAATGAATCTATTGAATATGTATCTTTCATTTGCAGATTTTTGAAATCCCTTCTAAGAATTTGTAATTTTGCTATTCTCACCTTTTCTATGCCTTGGTAAGCAGTTTGCAAACTTTCCCATGCCTGTTTTGATCTTGTGACAGCTGAAACATTTGGAAATATTGATTCCTCCATTGCTTGTTGAATGATAAACAATGCTTTAGCATCCTTCTTCTTGTTTTCCTTCAAAAGATCCTTCTCAGCTTGTGACAGAGCCTGATAAGTTTGTTGGTTTGCTGGTTCAGGGAACCCATTTTCAACCAAGTCCCAAACATCTTGGGAGAAAAACAAGGTTTTCATTTTTATGCTCCAATAGTCATAATTTTTTCCATTAAAAATTAGAATTTGGGATTGTCCAATGCTTCCACTTGTTCTTGCCATGATTTTCAAAATAAAAATTTCCTCTGCAATAAAACCCTTTTCCTATTTTCTTCAATTTTTCTTTTCTCTGCAAATCCTTTCAACTATTCAGCCCCTTTGCTATCTTTTAAAATATAACTTTGATTTTATTACTAACTAACCTTTACTGCAAACTTTTGAATGGGGTCACTTCTAATAACTATAGCTTTCTTCATGATTTGATCTTCTAGAACTCTCAACACCTAGCACTTCCCACAATCAATTATGCTTTGATACCACTTTGCTAGAAAAAAACAGAGATAAACAACACAACAAATCTCTACAGAGACAAGCCACAACAACAAATAGCAACAAAAACAGAGAGGAAAGAACATAATAACTATTTATGCCAAAGATAATAGAAACAAGATAGAGTTTTTCATTAATGCCTTTTAAAATAGAGTTGACTGTGCTCTAATACAATTGTGCCATTCTCTTCAAATTTGATACATTTTCCTTCATTTAAAAATAGAGTATATGCACCAACATTCTTTTTACAAAACAAAGCTTCATTTCCAAGAGACAAGAGAAACTTCTTGAATATGCTAGCTAAAAGAAAAGTCTAGAAACAAAAGGAAAAAAGTAGAAGGAAGAGGAGAGATGAATTAAATACAGTGGATGGAGTGGTAGTTGGCAACGGTGGCAGGAAGATTAGTGCAGCCAAACTGGAAGTCCACGTCACCAACATATATAAGATTTTCAATCTAATTACATTTAACATTTTATAAAAAAATAAAAATAGACAAAAATAAAACCTATAAATAAATTATTATAAACAAAATTATACTTCACTTTATCATGAATCCATATTATACTCTCTTTTTCATACATTAAAAAACATTTTTATCTTAACTTCCCAAAGTTTCTCGTTAAAGCCTCATCAAAGTCTAGTTTATACCACCCCTTTGGGTCAACAATCATTTCACTTCAAGATTCACTTCCCCCAACCCCAATAACAATAGATAATATAAGATTTCTAAATTAATAGAAATTTATCATTTTATAAAAAATTAGACAAAAATAAATTATATTATGAATCCATATTATGCTCACTTTTTAACGCATAAAAACCTTTTTATATTATTTATTTTATCATTAAAAAATAACCATATAGAGTAAAAATAGGATCTGTTTTATTAAATCATTGTAAATAAATTCTTGAAAAAGTCTTGCAACGTCCAACATGCCATATATGTCTTGAATTTCATACTAGTTAATGTTTTAACTCTATATTTAAATATTGTATCAAAATCTATTTGAACATTATCAACTGTGGAAATTTATATATTTAATATTATAGATACCTTTAAAATTTTAAATATTTTCCATATTTATATTCCACCATGTAGTTGGCTACCATGCTAATACATATTAGTTGCAGTCTGCTGGTGAGAAATTTCTGTATCTAATTGAGATTGTTGCTGGTGAGAAATTTCTGTATCTAATTGAGATTGTTGTTGATGATATGATGCTTATCTTAACAAAGGCTGCTTAATTTCAACTGTACAATCTTCAGTGCTGTTGGTAGATCTATCTTCCACCCCATCTTCTGATGGCTTTGTTTCTTCTTTATCCTTTGCTTTTCCCCACAGAGCAGTGTAAAGTCCTGCGATTGTCAAAACTCCTCCTACCACGCTGCAAAACAGGTGAAAGCCAGTGACAAAAAATCTCAAGACAACAGTAATAATTTTTGGCATGCATGAATGATTAAAGATATTGTATAGGCTGCTCGCTCTTTATGTGTGAAAATTTTCTGTGCAAGAAATTTTCTAACCTTCCCACATAAAGGTTCGCATGAAAGACCGACAGCTCCAAGATTGCAACTAAAATTGCCGACAATGGATTGAAGAGTGCTGGAAAGACAGGCCCTCTTTCATTGATGCAGTAGGTTTGAGCAAAGAATGTAAATGCTGAACCTAACACTGCCTGCATTAATATCATTTAATATGAATGTTTATTGTGTACAATTTGAAAACATTTGGAAGTTTTGGCATATAAAGCTTGATATACTGACCGAGAATACAATGCTCAGAAGCTCCATGTTCCACTTTAGTTTCCAGGAAGAGATCTCTGGCTCAAATATTAAGGCTATTGCTGTGCTCTGGAATGTGGCTAGCAGGAATGCCAATGCTAAGAATGATTTTTGAGCGGGATACTTCTTCAAAACTGGAACCTGTCCGGGAAATATTGATCAATTTTCTGTCTATATAAATAATTACTGTAATAATTTTTTTTTTTAGTGTACAAATAGATTGAAGGAGACAATGAATACCTGGAAAGCAAGGTATGCCGACAAAAGAAGGATGCAAGCGAACAGCGACACTGCACCCACCAACCATGTACTCAGTTTTAGAAGGAGTAGTGTCCCAGTAAGCGTAGAGCCTTTGTATAATGTCATAATCATAGCCCCTCCCACACAGATAAGAGTCCCTATTATTTTTGCTTGTCCACGCCTAGTTCTGATATTAACTTTCTCATATCTGAAATGTCAGAATGCTTAAAATAATCAAACACCTGGTTATTTCAATGATCAATTATTTGATAGTGCTCGAAGCTTGTAACATCTGTCATGGGCGTTGTATTATGTAACAGAAATTTCGTTTTATTGCTCCAATATTTGTTGGAATGCAGAGGAGGAAAGACAAATTGAAGAACAACCACAGATTATGAAAACAAACACATAACCAGCTTTAAGCAAAATATTAACACAGAATTTATATTAGATGCCTGTTGAAAATAGAGAGCTGCCGGTGCTCTTATAGTTATGCCATCATTCATTCATCCATCCATGCCAAAAACAGAGTATCTGTACTCCATCTTTTTACAAAAACAGAGCTTCTTTTCAAGAGACGGAAGAAGCTTCTCAAATACATCACAAAATAGAAAAGTCTAGAAACATAGAAGAAGAATGTAGAAGAAGGAAGGTAGAGGAAATAAATGTGGTTGGTAGAGAGTTGCAACGATGCGGCAGGGAAGATTACTGCAGTCTAGTTAGAGCACCACATCAGCCAACACTCCCTCTTAATCTTCACTGTCATGTATGTTTGTAATTTCATTTCCTTTGCTCTTCATTTGCCATTGACTGCTGTCTTCTTTTTCTTGTGGTTACAACCAATTCTTAAGACTTACTACCTTTCCTTGCTCAATAACTTTACGATCTTCAGATCTTTTCTTCAATCATGATGTCTTTCTTTTTAAAACATCTTTGAACATTACTTTAATTAATTCTTCAACAGCTGCTGCTCTACCAAACTTCGATTTTAGTGGCCTCTTACATGACTTACACCATTCTGCTGCATTCCTTTCTTGTAAACATTGAAACTTTAAACTGTAAATATTTTTTAACAATAATGCCATTCTTTTGGCTACATCCAGCTGCTGCTGCAGATTCTCAAACTCATGTTTTAAATTTTTCAGAACATTAAACTGAAATTTTTTGCATCTTCACAATTTGCAAATGTCTTGGTTGACAACAATTTTTTTTCACTCAAAACATTTTTCATCATTTTTGAACATTCATATCTTTAATAATTTTTATTGATCTTCACATATGAACATTTGTACAATCTTTTGAACAAACCTGTAAGCTTTTCCCAACTAGAACCATAACACCATCCACAATTCATTTTTATACAATCTGTCATAGATTCATTATTCCATTCTTTGTTCCAACACATCTTTTCAGAATGATTTCTTAAACCACAAATTTTACATGGATGCAAATCCCAACACATCTCTTTAGTGTGACCTTCTCTATTACAATGAGAACATTGAATTTCTTTCTTTCATTGCACTGATTTTTTTAAACATATATCATGTTGAACATCATTTTTATTTTTTTCATCTTTGCCATATTCAAGGCTTACATATTTTGGCCTCATAACTGGTTGAATGGGCTCACTTATTCCTTGTCCATATTTTCCCAAACCTTTTCCTTCAAATCCCATTTTTTGCATGATCTTCAAACCAATATTCTTTTCATCGACATGACATGATTCATTGTCATATTCATCTTGACACTTATTACCATGTTCATCTTCAATACAAATCACTTCAGCAAAATTACACTTATCCAATGACTGAACACAACACAAATCTTTAGTATCACATGAAACATCACTAACAAATGGTTTTGTCTTCAAACTTTCATTTTCTTGTTTTAGTTTTGATATTTCTTTCTTTTGTAAACTGTTTTCATCTTCTACCTTTTTTAACTCATTTTCTACCATTTTAAACTTTTCTTCCAAATCATCAAACATTTTAACTTTTTCTTCTAATTCTTCATTCTTCTTTTTGACTTTTTCTAATTCTTTTTCAAGATCATAATTTTCATCAAAAAGATTACACTTTTCCATTTGTTTTTCTTTTAAAAGAGTTATCATTTCTGAACATTTTTTCTTATATTCTTTCAATTCTTCTTCCAAATCATTTGTTTTCACTTTCTTAACTCTATCCGCTTTAACCATTGAAATAAATGATTCAACTCACCTTATATACTTGATTAACCCTTTTAATTCTGCAATCTTTCTACACTTGATTCATCCACCTTCAAATGCTACACTTGATTCATCCACCTTCAAATGCTACAGCAACATTTACTTAAGCCTACAATTATACAACCTCCTCTTATAATAGATTTAGAGTTTACAAAAGGATCTTCGCTCAGCCTCTTGACTTATCTGTAGCTTAAGGTCTGGATTACAACTCTATTACATCACTTTGAATGGTGATTTCCTCACAACAATCTTTTTCCTATGGCAGCTATGATATTTGTTATAAATATATTTGCAACTTCAATAAATATAAGTGATCACACTTATCTTGAATAGCTCGGTAGCTTTGAATGGCATCTTTCCTGGAGCAATCTTACTAAAAATTAAAAACAGCAACCACTCTTTGAAGCAACTTCCTTATGCAGCGAATTTGGCTTACAATGTGGCGACCTTGTAATGTCTATATCTCCTCACAGCTTCACATCTAACAGAACTCCAACGGATCTGGGCTTCTAGGAGTAATCTCCAATGGATCTTCTATATCTATGCAACAAACAACAACTCTCCAGTCGTCCATTCTACATTAGTTTTTTTTTCTTTGAGACAGCAATTAAATCTCAGCGATTTAGCATCCAGCTTTTGCATCGACTCCTCATGACGTACAGAACGGAGTTTCTCCCTCTCAATTTACTTGTGACAGCTCCCGGATCTCTCTGCTCTCATCCTCGGGATCTTCCTCCATACGCTCTGATACCACTATGTTGGAATGCAGAGGAGGAAAGACAAATTGAAGAACAACCACAGATTATAAAAACAAACACATAACCAGCTTTAACCAAAATATTAACACAGAATTTATATTAGATGCCTGTTGAAAATAGAGAGCTGCCGGTGCTCTTACAGTTATGCCATCATTCATTCATCCATCCATGCCAAAAACAGAGTATCTGCACTCCATCTTTTTACAAAAACAGAGCTTCTATTCAAGAGACGGAAGACGCTTCTCAAATACATCACAAAATAGAAAAGTCTAGAAACATAGAAGAAGAATGTAGAAGAAGGAAGGTAGATGAAATAAATGTGGTTAGTAGAGAGTTGCAACGATGTGGCAGGGAAGATTACTGCAGTCTAGCTAGAGCACCACGTCAGCCAACAATATTTTCATATGGCTATGTTTTCTTATGGACAATTTCATATAGCATCCCTTCTGGTTTTATTGCTCTTATACAAATATGTGGGCATATTGTTATATTGTTATATATTATACTGATGAATGAAACCTGTGTTCGAAAAGAAAAAAATTGACTCACAAGTTTTGGTACAAAGAGTACGATCTAATGCAAATTTCATATTTTAATGATATTTTCTGGATCAATGTCTTGCAGGAGATGCACTAACAAGCTATATTTGGTGAGATTGCCACCAACTATTATTGAATTACTCACCCCCATGTAATAGAACTAAATGAGATTAAAAAATGATTAGGTTTAAATCAATACCGAAAAGCCATGGCCACCACAAATGTGACAACAGGAACGAGGTTTGTCATTGCAGTTGTAAAAGTGGCCGAAGTGTATGCCAAGCCAATGAAAAACAAATTCTGGCTCACAGTAATCCTGCAATATTACTATACTAGTTAGTCTCCTTACACGAACGCCAAATGATCAAATTAAGCAGAATTCGAATCTAATTATTATATGTAGAGTAGATGATTTTTTCTACTTACCCAGAAAGAGCAAGAACAAAGATCTGCCAGAAAATAGTACAAGTCAGTGGAGGACGTTCTTTTCTGCACAGTAAATTGGAATTATACTAAACCAATGTAAATTTTTCCAGGCATACTCACAATTCTAGCATTCATCCAAACCTTTTTATATGTATTGCCATGGCTACAAATACTAAAAGTTCAACTCAGATCTGGATTTTGCTATGCTTGCACTACGTATAATGAATATACCTTTCTAGAAAATAAGCAAAAGGGGCCATGACAAGTGTAGCAACAGCTTGTCTATAAGCTACAAATACGAAATGGTTCATTCCATTGTCCAGAGCAATTCTGACTATGATATTCATGCCTGCATAGCAAGCCTGAACTAAAATTTGACTTACATAAAGTTTGTATTCTTCCATCATTTTCTTTTTAGCAGAGTAGAGAATCAGAATAATTCAAAACGTCCAGAACAAACTTAAATTTATATTGACTTATTCAAACAACGATAGCAGTGAGATGAACAATTGAAAACAGATTATCAAATGAGTTATTCTTCCCTTTGAACGGAGGATCCATCTACCAGTTTTAAAGAGAGACGAGAAAAGAAGTTGGGACGATGGAGTCGGATACATGATTAAAATATGTTTTTAGACTGTATCGATCTGCTCATATCATCGTGATCGAGACTGTATTTGGTGTTCCCAAGAAACTAATTTTTCAAAAATTTGACATGGATTCTTCCAACCAATATTTCTAACATAACCCTGCAATCTCTCAAATGCTGTATTAAAATAGCTTTAAAAAGTAAGTCCTTTACGGCGCAAATCCAGAAAGGTTGGCATTCCCATGTGTTGCATGCTTTCTTGTGGATAGGTGCATAAAGTCCTGCAAAATAGTCACGGTTACTTTCCATGATTGTAAATAAGGAAAAATTCCACTCTCATAATAGTCATGTCACACATAATCTTAGTCCTTAGATATCACCATAAATCATAGTGGACTAATTTGATGAGGTCATTAAAAACATAAGATGCAAGGGGCAACAAATGATGTTCACAACATATGGATGTGGAAATAGAAGGACTAAGATATTCCAAATATAAAGGTGTTGTTGAAAGAAATGATGTTTTTGGTCTAATGTGATAAATATAAATATGATATGTCAATGTATTTCGTAAATATATAAATTCTAAAAGTATGATATGATAACGTGGGATCAACTATAAGCAATCAATGTTCAAAGGATGAGGTATGAGAATCATAGTGTAGATTCTAATACACTAAAAATAAACAGAGGTGAACAATAAACACAAATTATTTCAGCACACAAAAGAAATTCTATTCATTCAAACAAATTACACCATGTCTCAATATAGAGGTCATGTCCTCTCCTCAATTACAAAAAGATTTATAGACTTACTTTATGAATAGTCAAGGGAACTCTTTATAGAGATCATAGCACCTAAAAATAGACAAAAAATATAACTAGTTTTCCATGCATTTAGCAAACAAAACTAAAACACATGCATAAAATATAACTAGTTTTCCATGCATGTTTTCCATGCATTTAGCACACAAAACTAAAACATATGCATCTAAAAACTATGAAATTTGAGTGAATTACATGTTGTATGGAAATATATGCTAGCATCATTTATCCAACACATAGTTTGGTATACTTCATAAACATAGATATGATAATAAATTTGGACAAGTATAAGCAAAGAATCATACAAGGAATGAGAATATTTGATAAACATTATGGTAAGAAATAATAAGGTAAATGAGAAATCAAAATGGTTAGGCAACAAAAATAAAATCATGAATAAACAAAAGTCCTATACACATAAGGATGTGAAGCTAAAATATGAAAATAATAGGTAAAAGATCAAACCAAGTGAGAAACAAAGGTAAAGGTTGGTAAAGGATAAGCATAAAGAAAATCCTAAATCAAAAATCACAACTTAAAGCTAAGAAAATAAGGGGAAAAAAAAATGTGACTAAAAATAAGAGGTGTAAATAAGAATGCCTAAGCAGTAAATTTTTCATCTCTCATATCAGGCAGTTCCATTTATATATCAAAATTGGGACCTTTCGAGAAACACTGATCAATTTTCTGTCTATATGAATATGATTATTGTGATACTTCTATTTTTTCAATTTTCAAATAGATAGAAGGGTACAAGAACACCTGAAAAATAAGGTATTCCGACAAAAAAAGCATGCAGGTGAACAACAACACTACACCCACCAACCAAATACTCACTTTTAGAAGGAGAAGTGTCCTAGTAAGCATAGAGCCTTTGTATAATGTCATAATCATAGCCCCTCCCACACATATAAGAGTCCTTATTATTTTTTCTTGTTCACGTTTACTAGTGGAGATGGACAGGGGTGTGTAATGCCCTTGCTTTGTATTTCTTTCTTTTGATTTGAATAAATTTTTACTCTTCTTTAATTAAAAAAACTGAAAATTCAGAATACTTAGTTCTGATATCAACTTTATCTAATATGAAAAGTCAGAATGCTTAAAATGATCAATGATTTGATAGTCCTTGAAGCTTGTAACATCTATTGTTGGCGCTGTATTCTATGACAAAAATTTCGTTATATTGCTCTAATGTTTCCATATGGCTATGTTTTCTTATGGACAATTTCATATAGCGTCCCTTCTGGTTGTATTGCCCTTATACAAATATGTGGGTATATTGTTATATTATTAATGAATATTATTTGACAGTAAACTGTCAAACTTTTTCTACAAAGTGCAATATTAGATTCAAATGTGCTGATAAGATATGTATGCTGTAGGACAAAGTCTATAAATTGGCTTACTATATATTATACTGATGAATGAAATGTGTCTTGGAAAATAAAAAAAATGACTCACAAGATTTGCTACAAAATGTATGATCTAATGCAAATTTCATATATCAATGGTATCTTCTGGATCAATGTCTTCCAGGAGATGCACATCAAGATATCTTTGGTGAGATTGCCACCAACTATTATTGATTTACTCACCCATATGTCGCTGCTCACACAAGTACTATAACTAAATGGGATCAAAAATTTATTAGGTTTAAATCAATACCGAAAAACCATGGCGATCACAAATGTGACAACAGGAACGAGGTTTGTGATTGCAGATGTAAAGGTGGCCGATGTGTATGCCAAGCCGATGAAAAACAAATTCTGGCTCACAGTAATCCTGCAATATTATCACAGGAATTAGTCCCCTTACACGAACGCCAAATGATCAAATCAAGCAGAAGCTAATTTGATAAATTGTTTACAATAATTGATCTTATTGCTATTGTTGTTTGAATAATTCAAAATACATTCAAGTTTGTTTTGGACGTTTTGAACTATTCTTGTCCTCTGCTCTGTTCACAGCGAAAATGATGGAAGAATACAAACTTTATGTAGGTCAAGTTTTAGTCCAGGCTTGCATTGCAGGCATGACTATCATAGTCAGAATTGCCCTTGACAATGGAATGAACCATTTCGTATTTTTAGCTTACAGACAAGCCAGAAATACGAAATGGTTCATTCCATTGTCAAGGGCAATTCTGACTACGATAGTTATGCCTGCAATGCAAGCCTGGACTAAAACTTGACCTACATAAAGTTTGTATTCTTCCATCATTTTCGCTGTGAACAGAGCAGAGGACAAGAATAGTTCAAAACGTCCAAAACAAACTTGAATGTATTTTGAATTATTCAAACAACAATAGCAATAAGATCAATTATTGTAAACAAAGTATCAAATGAGTTGTTCCCTTTGAACGGAGGATCCATCTCGTTGGAAAAAGTATTCCCAACCACCATAGTTATTGCATTCACATGTTCAGTCTCCAGCTCAGTCAGACAGGGCGCTGCTGCAACATTTAGTGCATGGAGACTTTATTTATAATCCTGATCTCATCTGCCTTCTTTTCCAAAGCTTATCTTATCCTGTCATTAATGGATGTGGAGATAAAAGGTTTAAGATATGTTTGGGAAAGCAAGAAGCTTCAAATAAGGGGAAGAAATGACATCAGAAATGGCATCTTTGGTCTGATGTGGTAATTCTAAAAGTGTGATATGTCAGTGGAAGTTAAATATGTAAAACTTAAAAGTATGATATGGCAATGTAGGATCAATTACAACTAATCAATGGTCAAAGGATGGGGTATGAGAATCAAGATTTTAACATAGGTATGATAGTAGATTTGGACAAGCATAAGCAATAAATCATACTCCACATGAGAATGTTTGACAAGTATTATGGTAAGAAATAATAAGGCAATATGAGAAACCAAAATGGTCAGGCAAGGGAAATAAAAACATGAATAAAAAAAAGCTCTATACACATAAGGATATGGAAGCTAAAATATGAAAATAACGGGTAAGAGATCAAACAAAGTGGGAAATAAAGGTAAAGGTTGGTAAAGCATAGACATAAAGAAAACCCTAAACCAAAAATGGGAACTTAAAGCTAAGAAAATATGGAAGAAAGAATGAAATGTGACAAGAAATAAGAGGTGTAAATAAGTATGCCTAAGCAATGAAATTTTCATATCTCAATATTGGGTGGTTCCTCTTTTATGTCATGTGTAACCTCAACTTAAGATGCAATGTGGTGAACAAGAGTAACCTTTTGGCATGCATGATATGTTTTCCCATGACTAATCTTATCAAGTGAGGGAGTTGCGGAATCATGAGTATGATTAATTTTGTTCTTCCCTTTGTCTAGATAAGTTCTTTAATTTTATGTTTGAATGTAATGCATATATTTATTGAATGTCTATGTATAAAATGTTATGAAAAAAATTGCTTAGTTGTGTGTGGTGTAAGCTTAGAGTTATCCATTTGCTTAATTGGAGGCAAATTAATAAGAATAGGTTTCAATATTTTTTTCTAATACAATGTGTGGAGTCTCTTCCAATGTAGCGAATTATCTAAAGGGATTTAGTTTAGAAATTATATTACATGATCATTATGAGTATTGTCACTTAATCACTATGAAATGAAAAATGAAATG
Organism: Sequoiadendron giganteum; assembly: GCA_007115665.2. Lineage (NCBI taxonomy): Eukaryota > Viridiplantae > Streptophyta > Pinopsida > Cupressales > Cupressaceae > Sequoiadendron > Sequoiadendron giganteum. The sequence goes on from CM021109.1 coordinate 13,848,699, forward strand.
ATGAACAATTCAAATTGACAGGTGATTCTCAAATCAAAAAATAAAAATGTTACCAAAACATAAATTTAAGTACTCAACAATATACTTGAAATTCACAAAACATGCATGTTAAGGTACCAATTCAATTTACAAATCAACTCTCCTCTATAGTTTCAAGTATTACTTCATGGTTTGACTCGAACTTTCTACAAATTCTTATTCTTTGGTTAGGGTGGTTAGACAGACACCTACTTATTTTTACTCTAAAATTTAAATACTATTGCATTGAAATTTCAAATTTTCACCAAATAGATTTTATTTTTTTAAATAAAGGTCTACTAGTTTAGAAACTACATTCAATTTTCTATAGATCCTATTTTTACATATTTTTGAAATAATATAGATAACTTATTCAAATTTTTATGTCAAGTTTTCTAACTTTGATCTTTTGTTTTTTTATTGCCACTTAAGGGCTTGTTTTTTCCATGATGATCTTGCACATACCCACATCAAAAATAAAAACATGTCGTCTACCTTGTTTAAATAGTCCATGAATCGACATTTGAACTTTTGAATAAGTGGAATTCACTTGAACTTATTATTATATAAAATTATCCATAGTTTTTAATAATACATTTTTCTAACAACCGAAAAATATACCGACTATCAAATTACTTTCATTACTATTGTGTACGCTCACAAAATGTCCCATTTAGCATTCAGCAAAATATGGACCCCCTCTTTTTCTTTTTCTTTGGATTTTCCTCAAGGTTTGATGCAATTTCCTCAAAATTCTTAAATCTCAAAATTGGTTTCCCAAGGTGTCAAAATCTCTCCATAGGCAAAAAAAGCACTAAAAAATACTTAAGTTTACTTCTGGATTTGTCCAAAATTCATAAAAATGACCAATTTATTTGAACATGTGTATTTACCATCCAATCAGACAAAATTTCCAATTCCATAAGATTTACCCATATTTGGAGGATTTACATTGAGTAGCGAAATAAGCATCTTTGATCTTCGATCCTTCATATTATGTGTAACTTTCTAGAATTGAACTAATTATATGGGTGAGTGCATGATCATGATGGGAAAAACAATGCCTCTAAGTGGCAATGAAAATAGAGTAAAAAATCTTAAGAAACTTCACATAAAAATTTGAATAGGTTATTTACATAATTTGGAAAATGTGTAAGAATAGAACTTATAGAAAACTTAATGTACTTTGTAGGCTACTAGTTTTTTTCTGGAAAAACATAATTTTATTTGGTAAAATTTTGAAATTTCAATGCAACTGTACTTTAATTTTTGAAAAAAAAGCATGTGTTTGTTTGGCCAACCTAAGTTTGAGAAAAAAATAGTCTTTCAATATAATTAAAGGAGACATACTTGAATGTGATGCATAATTTTTGTAATTTTTTTGCAAGCAAATAATTAGTTATGTATTTTTTAGTAGAAATTTCTAAAAATATTAAAACTATAGTATCGTAAATTGTACTCCCTTAAAGTGAAAGCACAATTCCATGCTCTATTTGGAACTTGCTTTAGTATCCTATCCATTAATGAATTTTATACATTTCCTAGGCTTGAACTTTCCTATCAACCCAAGAGACTGTGTTAGTGCTACCCTAAAAAGTGCTTTTGTCAATCATATGTCACCAAAACAACCCCAACAAGTGCTCATCTTTTGGATAAGTCTTGATTAAACAAACCCTTCAAACTTCTAAATTAGATTTGAATGTGTGCAAAAGGGATAGATAGGGGTGCTAGTTCCCTAGTCCAGGTGTTTTGTATGATAATTTTGATTTCCCATTTATGTCGGTCTCAAATTTTGGAGATGTGAATTCCAACCCGAGACTTGGCGATAAGTCAATCCCAAAAATTAAATTTAAATGATTCAACCTACACTTTAATTTATTACTATTCTCCACTATAAATATAAGAATTATTATTTCAAATTTAAAAATAAGCAATTACAATTATAGCTAGGCTCTACCAGAATACATCCATTTTTTTCAAATTTACAAAATAAAATTGAAGAATTATTCAAGTTAGCAGAATGACTGCAGTTTGATGCCAATGGAAGGACATGATGGAATCTAGGTTTTGAAGACATCTTTAGCTTCTTTCAAGCATCTAATGACTTGTTTTTAGAGTGTTCTCATCTTTCGACTTTAATTTACTTGCTATAAGCAAGCTATTTATGTATTTATATTTTCCCTACGGTATTTTAATTTCTCTTGGGTTGATCTTGTTCATGATGTTTAAGAATCATTATCTAACACAATTGAGTAGGAGTTTTATCATTTTAGCTCATTACATCCTTAGAAACACTTAAGTTAGGAGCACACACATTTTATCAGTCAATCAATTGGCTATTTATGGAGGTAGAAATACCTAAATAGGGGGTTGACCAAGGAAAAATCTTATATAGCCACCCATTTCCCCTTCTTTTCTATGATTTTGTAGGTTTATATCCAAAGATGACAATTTGTAGATTAGAAGAACATAGTGCAAACCTATAGGTTTCACGTCAAAGAGTTGCAGATCAAGATCTACACTTCTCAATCAAGGGCACCAATACCCTTGACCTCCTAATTCAACTCCAAATCTATAGGATAGGTGCACAAAACTTTGACCTTCTTAGATTTTTCTTCAATCTGTTACTTTTCAATTTAATTTGTGTAAAAAAAATATATTTTCAGATTAGTTGCATAGTTAAATAGGTCAATTAATTCACATCAGATCCAATCAATTTTCAAGGAAAAAAAAGAACCAGGTCTAGGGCATATTGGATCTCCTTTTAGGTTGTTACCAACCTTATCACCTTGTCGACTTGGCTTCTAATGTTGATATGAAGAAATATTGATCTTAATAATCTATTCACTAGGTGTAGGATCTCTTTTTGCACATCACATTATGGTGAAACCGACATATCCTACACTAGAAAAATATTCTTATCCATATTTCATATCCTTTAGATCTTAATTATCAAGCAAAATTTTAGAAATTAAATTTCCTTTTGTTTACAAAAAGTGTATTTGTATGGGAAAACAATGTTCTTTGTTTATGTTTTGTAATAATTAAAAATAGTGTCTCATTTGAACTTTAGTAATACATCAAAGATAAATTAGATAATTTTCCAAATTAGTGCATTAATTGGTTTAAAACAATATCATTTTTGAAAAAATTGGAAACCCAAGTTCATTGAAATAGGTCAAATTTTTACAAAATTAGGGAAAACTATATAGTATTTTTAGTTTTAGACCTAGAGTGTGTCAGTCTTAGATCTCTACTAACTATAATTATTGCAGTGTAGAAAAATTTATCCCTTTACATTTTCACATGTGTTTGGGCCCTCCTTGTTAAAACTAGGCTTCTTTATGTCGTATTTGGTCTTATTTTGCATCTACAAGCCTTAATTAATGCATCTTTCTAAGGATAATCCCAACACATATCTTAAGACTAGTCACAATTTAATGATTTTAGATTGTATGGCCCAAATTTAGTGATCTGGGACTCATAGACCACCTTGGGCATATGGGTCCCACCTAAGTTTTGGGGCTTGGATATGAAATTGGCACAGAACTTAACAATTCTTGAAATCTGTGTACCAAGCCTACCTTATTGGGATTAATACACCCATACTGGCGTATGATTCCCACTTATCTTGGAACTATTTTGAATTCAAATTCTTGGAAGGATTTCATTCTCCTAGATCTGATGTTGGCTTGTAGTGTTGTAATTTCATGAAATTTGGCATAAACAAGTATAAATACAAGGTTATTTCACATAATTTCATCCTAGAACTTCAGAAGCAATCAAAAGAACTTACACAATAGTTCACAAGAGCATTCAAGAGTTGATTATCAAGAATTTTGGAGCATTATTCAAGATTCAAACATTATTTGTCAAAGTCATCATGCATCATGTTTGTTTTTGAGCTAACATTTATGATGCAAATTCTTATGATTCGAGCAAGCATTCAAGTCAGGATCCATAACATACAATCAAGATTCAAGATCCAAATTCATGCTATCCGTTACATACAATATTTTATGCTTTTGTTCAAGGGTTTGGTGATTTACAATATAGCTTATTTGTTCATTCATCATTCCCTCTTTCAATTTGATTTCATTTCAAGGTTTGATTACCAAAATGGGGTTTGACCAAGGAAAAACCCTATCCACTAACAAAACGAAAAAATTCCCTCTCTTTGATGTATGATTTTTAAATCTAAGTTGAAGATCCATTAAAGACAAAGATTGGAGAAAATTTGTCAAAGTTGTCATCTACATTGCAAGATCATGGAAAGTCATCTATAGAGAAGACTTCAATGTTTCAGACTCGGAGATTTGACATGAGAGAAGCTAAAGGAGAAATTTAGAGGATATCATATTTTTAGATCAACCCTAATACTAGGAAAAAAGCACCACTTGTGGTGTATGAGACCCATTATACCATATTTCAAGCATTTTTTGTAGATCCTAGTTTAGTAGTTTCAAATTTTGGTTTCGGCCTGAAACCCTAAATTGGGACTAAATTGCCCCTACTAGAATATGAGTCCTAGTGTGCAATAGACATTAGATTTTTGGGAGTGCAGACCTTGTTTCAATATTCTTTAGCCTTCCAGGTGCCCCTCTGTCCTTTCTCAGTTTGTTCTTCTGATTTTCAATTTCATATCTTAGGTTGCATAGTTAGGTTTACATATCCTTGCATTTATTTATTTCCAAGCCTTTGCTTGGTGGCGAACCCCCTTTTGTCTTTAATCAAATCCCTAGGAGACCTTATAGAAAATACCCTTCTCTTAATTACACCATTAGATTGGGATCTCTTGGGTTTCCTTGAATTAAATAGAGCAAAATAGGGTCCCCTAAGTTGTGTTCCATCTCCTAAAAGGTGGAATACACACCAAATTTTCTTTATTTCATATTGTGAACCTATCCTTTGAAACACCTTATTTTCTGATTTGGAGTGCATCATAGTCCTAGATCTAGCTTACACTAACTTTGCATTAGGTCTTGCATTAGTTAAATTGCATCTAGGGTTTCTAAATCTTGCATTAGTTAAAGTGTATATAGGTTCCTTTTTGCATCTTGCATCATTGAATTTGACTTAAAATCTATAATTTCACATTGTCTAGACATCATACAAACCATAAAACCTAACATTCACTCAAAATTTTCTATTAAAATTAGTGCAAAAACCCTAATTTGGGACTCATACAGCCCTCTAGGCAATTTAGTCCGAGTACAGGTGGTTTTACCTAATTTATGGGTATTCTATGTGGATTGTTTTTAGTAGTTGAACCCTTGAAAAATCCTAACTGGGACTCATATGCCCCTCTGGTTGATTTAGTCCCATGTCAGATCTGAAACTGCATCTTACAACATTATAAACCTTGTTTCTGTGCTTTTGTTTTCTATTGTTAGATTTCTATTTCAGATTATTGAGTTTATGTTTCATTCATTTCATTGCATCTACCTTAATTGCATTTGAATCAAATTATATCATTTATCTTTAGTTCATTGCATCTTTCATCTCCTTGATTGTCCCTTTCATGAGCTTTACAACTTGGTGTCCTATTGCTAATACTATAGTAAGACAAAGTTTGAGACTCATGGAATCCCACAATAGCACAATCGTCATGGATATTAGGTTATCTAGCTCTTTCACTACTAGTGTTGACACAAGTTCACTAGGTATGGACCATACCCTTAACAACTCTTTGCCTTCAAGTAGTGTGGCACTTGTTGAAACAATGGTTGCTAGTATTCCATAAGAAAACATAATCCAAATCCATGAAGACTTAGAAAACCTACAACATCAACTGACTACTAAAAGCATTTCAACCACTACTATTCCAACCATATATAACATACAGCGCATGATTGAAAGTGAAGACGAAATATAATTTGCGCGTAACCTAGCTTAGATTTTTGGAAAACTTACTAGTTGTGCTCAACCTTCAAACAATTTCCAAATTGAAGGAGGAACTCAAATTCATCCTCCTACAAACATTGATTCTATTCCTACCTATACCAACCCTCAAGTTACAACAATGATGCAACCTACTAGTAATATCTTTCCTACCTTGGCTATTTCCGCTAGCAACCCTTGTACCTTTGCGACATCACACATAATGTCTCCTATCACTTTATCTCCCCTAATCGTTCAATTCGTTTCCCCCTCAAACACATATACACCTCCACCATAGTCACCTCCATCTCAAAATACAACCAATGATGCCATCCTTAACCAAATTTTGTAAAATGTTTCATCCCTTCAAAAGAAAATTTCCACCATAAACCAAAATCACAATACCAAATTTTGCAGGTTGGAGATATTGAGAACGCCAATACCACAAGGTATAGAGATTCCTAAATTTGAGAAATATGGGGGGAAAGGAGATCCTTCTAACCATGTTTCCACTTACATAAACTTATGTAGTGGTTTCATCCTTGAGGATAAGCTCTTGGCTAAGCTTTTCCCTAGGTCCTTGAAAGATATTACCTTAGAATGGTTTTCTCCATTACTGAACAACTCAATTTTTCATTCAATGAACTTGTTGAGGCCTTTATAAACCATTTCCAAGTGCACATGATTCCTAAGATGACCTTAGCCGATTTGATGAGATATAATAAAAAAAAATGATGAAAAGGTTGCTGACTTCATTTCATGCTACCAATCACTTTATTCCCAAATTGATGTAAATATTCTTGATCCTCACCTTCAACATATGTTCATTAAGAACTTACAAACTAAGATACAAGATAATCTTGGCATGATGAAGTTTCCTTCCTTGGTAAAATTGTGTACTACCCTTCGTGATTATCAAAACTTGGTGAGTAGTCATGAAACAAAATCCACCTTTGACCGACCTGAGAAATCTGAATCTGCAAACCAAAACAATTATCAAACTTTTAGAAAATAGAATAAAGGCTTCCATCAACTTAACCCCCTCAACTAACTCAACATGTTGATACCCAAGTGGCTGCTATAAGGAAGACAACTCCTTTCACATTTGGGGTCCAGCTAGACAATTTACTCCCTTACCCAACACCCTCCACAACACAATGTTACAACTTCTAGAACAAAAGATGATTACCTTACCTCCCATTAAAACACTTGATCCTAATAAGCCTTTACCTCCAAAATTTATATTGAATTCTTATCGCCATTATCACCGATAAAATGGACACAATATGAAGCATTGCAAGAATCTTAAACATCTTGTGCAAGACCTCATTGATTTCAGTCAACTTCAAATTGGAGGTGTTAATGATCAAGGAAATAAGTTTGTTGCCCCTCCTAACTAAACATTACAAATCTTTACCAACCCTATGCCTAATCATAACATTTCATTTATCAAAGCTAGGGAAACTAAAAATAATGATGTGATGAATGTTGGCACGTATGATGACAACATTGATACTATTGAACAAGGTCCTATAGATACTATTGCACATCCTATTGATGGTTTGGTTGTATTTATCAAAACTCAACCTCGTAAGGGCCGAACTACAAATCTGTGTCACCAAAAAGTGTATACCTTTGGCACTTTTTCACTCATTTTGGCCTTTTCCATCAGATTTTGGCCTTGTTTACCTTAATTCAACCATGTATGCTTGTAATTCATCAATAACATAATAGTGTTTTACTAAGGTGTTGTGAAGTGTTGTAATGCATTTCCTCACTTTTCTAAGACCCTTTCAACATAATTCACCTAATTAATACATTCTTACACCTTCCTAAGCCTTATAACATAGTGTTGTAAAGTTTTGTGATGCATTTTCACACTTATCTAGGCTTATCACCCCTAAATTAACCCTTTTCAATGCTAATTGTGTCCCCTTAATGTACTTTTAGGCTCAATTAAAGTGTATTTCAGGAGGCAAGGCTGATTAACCTCATTAATCACTATTTTATTCCCGAACACCACTTGGATTTTCCCAAGTGGACTAGGTCACCACTTTGGGTGACTAGTCCTTTTAGGCATAAAATTCAAAATTAAAACATGAAACTTGCAAAAATTCTCCCCCAAAACCCTAAGGTCGGCCTATCATAAGTCATTTTCAGGAAAATTAGGGGTTTGCATGTACAAATAAGGGTTTTCATCCTCATTTTGCCTCTCCTAGCTCTCATTTTTCTCTTCTTGGCTCATTTTTCACCTTGATTCTTCTTGAAAAGCACTCTCACACTCAAAAATTCCAAAGCAAGTAAACAAGCATTAGGGTTTCACAAGCCATCTCCATTGGAGTTGCTCTTGCATGCTGCAGACATCTTCATCAAAGGTTTGGTAAGTGTTTACATTTATTTATCATTCAATCATCCATTCCTTTCATTATATTTCATTTTGGATTTGATTATCATCAAAGGGTTTTGACTAAGGAAAACCCCTAATCTCTAACCCTAACCCTCTCCTTCTCTTTGAATGTGTATTTTGCAGATTTAGTTGTTTTGCAGGTGGAAGATCATTCAACAAATTATCCAAGCTCACTAGGGTTGAAGAAACCCTAGTTGTAGCTTGGAAGACACTTATAGGCCGAAAATCAAAGTTTTTGGTCCAAATACTTGGAGGAGCAGAAAGTGCAGATCAAGAACTCATGTTTCCACCTTCGGATTTTTAGAAAAGACAAAAGAGAAATTTCTGCCAATTGTGGTGAACTAGTCCCAAAGTGCCTATTTTCCAAATATTTTTGTGGATCCGAGTACCCATTTGGTTGAAACAAGCCTCGGGTTAGTTTCCCAAAATCACGCTGAAAAAGGACTAGGTCAGGTGCCAACTTGTCACAAGTGTCCCGCCAAGCATAAAAATTAGTATTTCTAGAATTTTAGAGTTCCCTGAGGTCTGCAATACATTTCTATGTATTCCTATGTTATTTACAGCTTTTTGTTTTAGTTTAATTTACAATTTTAGGTCATTTGATTTAATGTTAGCATATCACAATGTGTTTTCCAGCATTTCACATTCTTTAGATTTAGCATTAGTAAGTTATATTTCTTTCAGTTTATTGTATTTAGAAATCATAGTTAGAAAAATTTGTACCCCCATTAATATATTAACACATAATATTGAAATGTAATAAGCATTTTGGCCCATCTTTCTCCTTTTAGGTGAAAAACCCTAGAAGTGTTAGAAAGCATTAAGGTGCTAAAATTTGTGTTACAAAATCCTCTTGAAATTGCTTTCTCATCTAAAGATATTATTAGAAATGCACCTAATGGTCCTCTTTACATAGCTAACCAAATCAATGAAAATCCCACTAAAGGAATATTAATCGATCCTATCTTTGGAGAGAATGTGATCAACGAGGAATTATTTCTTGTGCATGAACTCTATCAAGAAACATATGATTAACCAAAAGCATGGATAAAAATGCATAATGGTTTCGCTTTCCCTATAATGGGTTCGATCACCCTTCCTTCAAAAATTGGACCAAAACAATTAGATCTCTCATTCTCCATCATCTCAACGTTGGATCAATTCCCAGTGAAGCATGGTTATCCATAGCTACACTCCATGGAAGTCGTCCCGTCGATTGTGCATAAATGCTTAAAGTTTCCCTTTGATAATAAAATATTTACAATACACCATAGTGGCTTTAATCCTCTGTCTTCTCATGGGAAATTTTCCTTGGATTTCTTTTGGCTCAAGCCTATGAAACCTATAATTTACCTAAGGAGGACTTCTTTTTCAAATCTTATCAAAAGTTTAAGGAGAAATGCATATTCAAACTATCCCTTAGAAGCATGCCTCAACCCATGATTGAGCCTCCTATCCTTGAAAAAAATATGATTGAACCTAAAGACATTCCAAATAACTAAGACCAACCTGAGACAGATACTTTTCCTATCTCATACAAATGACCAAGAAACAATGAAACCAATCCCATCATGCCTCCCAAGATAAAAACAAGTTTACAAAGTTAAAGAGAAAATGGTTGAACAACCTCCCATGGTTCCTTTTGCTCCTACCCTTAGGGAAGAAAAGAAACATATGGTTGATATACCCGCTCATACACAAACACAACTTGAAAAATCACACAAAAAGAAACATAAATGCTAGAGACCATAGGCATAGACGTCATGCTCTTACTTGAAGGTTAAATGACGAAAACAATAAATAAAATACACATCCAAACATGACTGAAGTAATACACGATGAGCCCCCCTCTTTGCCACAACAAAAAGATCCTATATCGCAACCACAATAAGAGCTAAATTCTTCTTTGGACATTATCATTCGACCTCCCATTGTGATTAACTTGGATGATGATGACGAGGTCACTAAAATTGATGAAGAAGTGCATAATGAATTGAATACATTGTTTTCCTCTTCTATGAGCTTAAATGATCATTCTCCTAAGAAGAGTGTTGAAATTAGTGATACCCATAGTTCGGTACTTTTTATTGTCACTTTGGCTAGTTGTCTACCTTTTGTATGGGTGATCCCACAATAGTGGTTTACAATCTTTTGGCCAAACTGGACACTGCAATTATTATTTTTAACTAAATATTCATATTCGGGAACCTATAGTGGCTAAACTGTGAGGAATTTGAAGATGATGCAAACTAGAGTCTCATCAAATTTTGTCTGTAGATTCTAAAAATATTTTTTTCAAAATTTTTGGAATCAAATTGCACTTATTTTTCCATCTCCCATGAAAACTGGTTTTTTTCATAAAACAACATTTTAAAAAAGTGACCATCACTGTATACAACATAAAAAAATTTGTATGAAGGATAAAATTCTATTTTTTTTGAATTTAGATTTGTAACTATGATATCTAGCACTTTAATTTGGTCTCATAGTTTTTTATTGAATATTTTTTCCTTAATCAAGTTTCAAAGTCAAACCAATTGCAATTCAGACATAGGCGAACTGTATACAATATAACTTTTTTTTGTATGAATCAAAATTCAATTTATTATTTTAATGGATCAAGGACATCAATACCCAGCCTCAACATATTTTAAAAAAAATTATTTTGATAATTTGCTATTTTTCCACATGTGCAAAACAAAGATCTTGATTTTGGGTGAAAAACCTATGTTTAATAAAACTAAAAAAACACATACATAATAAAACCAAAACATATTAAAATTTAATTCTTTGGATAGCTCATTCTAAGGAATACCATCTTCCAGTTGGGTTTGTGAAGTCTTGTCCACTTTCATTCTCAACCCGAGCTTCGAAGGGCATAAATCTGCTAAAATTTGGTGGAAAAGGGGAGAAGGGCAAAAAAGGGGGGTTCGCTCGAACCCCCGTTCACTTGAAAGGGTGAACGGGGGTTCATTCGAAGGGGGGTTCACTCGAACCCCCCTTTCTTTTGAAATTTCCATTTGTTTCTATGAAGAAAAGTGACATCATAGGGTTCGAGCGAACCCACCATGCAAAAGGTGGTTCACTTGAACTAGGGGTTTGACCGAACCCCTCTTTTGGGTTCGTACAAACCCCCTAGTTTGAACGAACCCTTAAAAACATGAAATTTTGAATGTGTGAGCATTTTTACAAATTTCCTTCCTCATCAAAATTGTACACCACTATTACGGGTTTACTCGTATACATGATGAACATGATTGGGATGCAAATGACCTACTAATAGGTTGAATCACATTTTCTTACTATTATTTTGCATTATTTTATTTTTCATGTTATGTTTTTGATTGCATGTGCATAATGTGATCACCTGTGTTGTTCTATTTTATGTATCTCTCTTTGTGACATTCCTCTATTTGTACCTACATTCTTCTCTATGTCATAAACCTTTATCCTTTTCTTTGTCTTGTGCTTTCCTTTTGGGGATGATGCAAGGCATCGAGAAATTTAGGTCTCTTCCATGTTGACCTGAAGGTTTTTATTTGTTTTCGATCTCTTTGTTTCATTCTTCTTGTTCCATGAGTATTTGGGGAATGATGTGTAACTAGGGGTATGGAAAAGATTAGTCTTATGTTGTCATTGATGTCACCATGATTGGTATGTTGGTCTGGTACCCTTGCATTGATGTGCATAATAGGTTTAATTCATCTGGTATTTGATCTGGTATCTCCAGTGGTTGATCCAGTATTTTGGTCTGCATATTCTCTTTGGTAATCATTGTGGCTTAAGGTTTTGGGAAAAGGTTTGTGATCACTAGAAGCATGTATGTATATGTTCCTGAATGATCATATGATTGGATGGTGTGTTGGCATCAGTCTTTGTGATTGCATTTCATTATTAGGTCAACCTTGGTCGACCTAATAATCAATCAATAGCTCAACATGAATTGTGATTATATGCACAACCCAATTTTGGTCCCAGCTAACACGATAACATTGCATGACATAGTTAAATTACTTTCAGAGAAGCTTTATATAAAGATGATAAGTTATCTTTTTGACAATATGAATTGCATCCAATTAGACTGACCTAATTGATGCATGTAGATATATTAGGTATATATATACAAGATGGTTTGAAGATGAAATAGAGAGGCATGGTAGAAGAAATGTGAGTGAAGAGTATGTATGTGTTGATATTCAAAGTATGCGAATAAAAAGGGTAATGTTTATTCTTCTATCATATGAGTGAATACTCTAAGCATCAAGGGAACTGAATCTGCACTTGTGGTATAAATTCATCAGTTCAAACTCTGACGGTTAGCCATTTTTGTTTCTACAATTTGTTGTAGGAAGTGAGCCTCCATGTCTAGACAATAAATCCTTGTAAGTAGTGATATTTTGTATCTAGTAGTGAGCCTTTTGTAACCGGTATTGGAAAAACTATATATACATTGTGAGATAATCCACACCATGATTTTCCCTCATTGGGTTTTCCATGTAAAAATATAGTGTTCTTGTGTTGTGAAATTTCATGATTGTTCTTTCTCTTATCTGTTTTATGTAGTAAAGTAATTAAAGGTGTTTGTTCAATAAGTTTTAGAAGATACTGATTCACCCGCCATCTCAGTATCTTGAATATTCAACAATTGGTATTAGAGCTCTTGGTTCCTCTGGAGAATTCTAACAACTTGAGGGAGATCCTGCAGATTGAACAAATGGATAAAGAAGAGCTCCAGACTACCCTTGAAGATCTTGACAAGGCTGAAATTGAAAACAAAGATCTGAAAGAAAATCTTGATGAAGCAAATGAATTCATTCAAAAATTGAAAGATCAATTAAATAAATTCAAACAAAGATATAGAGAAGTGAGTGAGCAATTGAAACAAGAAAATTAAGAGAATATCGGACTGAAGTTCAAAGTGGATGAATGGAAGAAAGTTGAGGAGTGCCTGAAAACAGCGATACAAAGTAAGGCTGGTATTTTCTCTAAGATTGAATAGGAAGTGATGAATCTGAAAGTAGATTTAGAGAAATAAAAACTCTATGAAGATTATTTCAAGACAAGCTCTACCAAGCTTGATGAACTAATAGAAGGAAACATACCTTCTAAAGAAAAAAGCGGATTAGGTAATGAAGTTAGTGAAAAGATGCAAAACTCAAATCTAGTAAATAATCAATAGACTCAAGATAAAGGGAAGAAGAAAAGAAATCTAGGAAGGAGACCACCTATCAGACAACCAAATGCACAAAGGTACTCATCATTCAATGGTATCTATTTTTCATGTAATAAATTTGGTCATAAGGCAACTGAGTGTAGGAGTAGAATGAATCAGGTTTTTGGCCCCTTCTCTAGACAATGTTATACATGCAAGAAGATCCAACATAAAGGTAATAAATGCAAATCATAGGTAAGGATGGTTAGTAGGGTGATGATGAACAAATTTAATGAAGAATGGATAAATCAATCTTTTGATGGATATTTTTATACATGTAACATGTTTGAGCATAAGGCAAATCAATGCAGAACAGGGATGGATGGAAATCAAACAGGACAAAGAAATGTTGTTTGCTACAATTGCAAAAAACTGGGACATATTTCAAAAGTATGCAGAGGTAAAAAGGGAAAGATTAGTTCGTTCTGGTGAAAGATGATGAACCAGTGAAAAATATTGACAAGGAAGAGGTTAAGCAGGGAATGAGTAAGATATGAAAGAAGAAAGAAGAACCAAAGACTACTGATATGTCTGTACCCTCATCTGGTGTAGATTATTCCTTTGGGAATTAGATTTAGCATGGTCTTAGGGGGAGACTTATCAAAATATAAATTAAACCCCTAGAAATTTGGCGTTTCAGATGTTGACACGTGGATATGTTATAAGGAATGATAGGACAAAGGTGATGCAAAAGAAATCGAAAGAAAAAGAGGAAAAATAATTGTGTATAAAGGAAATTTTACAAATCATATTAATCATCAAAATCATTCAAAGGAGTTGTAGAGCGTCTTGGAACCTTCTTAGAGTGATTTTGAAGTATTTTGGAGTCCTTTGAAAGACCTTTGTGAAAATTTGAAAGCAAGCGATGAAAATTTCTCTCTCGCAGTCGCAGAGGAAGGTAATAGAAGAAATCTTTGTTGAAATTTGAAGAAGTCAAGAGTTATAATGGAACCTTCTAACATAGGATCAAGTGGAAATATCCATCTAAGGTTAAATTGAGTCGAGATGGATGAATTCAATCATCACAAGGTAAAGGGTATATGTGCGGGATCATGATGGGCCAAAAAGTGGCGATATGTAAGTGATATGATGGTCCATGTGGCTGACAACTTTTTTCTTACCCAAAATTGATAAAACGAAAAGGGTTTTTAAAGGCGATTCTTAGATTTCCACCAATACAAATTATGCTTTACTTTGAATTTAATAAATAATTATTATTCATTTTCTATTTGAATTATGAGTAAAGTCGTGATTGATAGGCTGATTGAAAAACATCTATAGCTTTCAAATGGTATCACATTTTTTGAATCTGAAATATGCATCACATTCTATGCTTTGCATACTATAGGAATAAAAATAAATTGAATTTCATGAATTTTTGACCAAGTTAAGGTGGTTAGACACATGAGTTTTTATATTTTTTAAAAGTTGTAATAAAAAAATCATAATTAATTATTTAGCTGGAAAAAAATTACAAAAAAATATGCATCACATCACATGAGTCCTCTACTTATATCTAAAATCTTATAAAAAAAAATTATTATTTTATTGTGGTTAGGGTGGTCAGACATACACCTCCTTATTTTTTCCCTGAAATTTAAGTACTACTATATTGAAATTTCAAATTTTTACCAAATAGATTTTTTTTGTTTTTAAATAAATCTAGTAGTTTAGAAACTACATTCAATTTGCTACAGATTCTATTCTTAGATTTTTTTAAAATAATATAGATAACTTATTCAATTTTTTATGTCAAGTTGCCTAACTCCGATTTTTTGAATTTTTATTGCCACTTAAGGGCCAGTTTTTTCCATGATGATCCTGCACATACCCTAAAGAAGATTCCTGAATTAGGTTTAGAATCAAGTGACTTACGAAACTTAAAAACCCTAGGTTTGAATTTGTGGGAAGAATTCCCTTGGATTGCTGACAGAGAATTAATTGTGTTCCTATCCCATTATGAAGGAAGCAATCAAAGTTATTACAGGGCTATGTAGTGTTGGAGACCTTCTTGCAAAGAAGACTATAAAATTCAAGGAAGTAGAGGAGATGACGGGAGTTGATAAAGATTCTTGAGCATTGATAATTGATACTATTGTTGATTACTTGGTTAGGTATGTTGTGTATGACATTTATTATAAAGTTTATTTTAGAAATCGAGAAGACTCTACTTCGGCCATTGTTGTGTATTTGGTACATAAAATTATAAAAGAGAACAAACAGTTTGATCTATGTGGATTAATTCTTGATGATCTTATCAAAAACATACGAATGTCATTAGTAGACGGATATCCTTTCCGTTTTGGGTCCTTACTTCCATGTCTGGTACTCTATTTTTTGGACTCGTTACAGGGAAAGAAAGATGTTAAGTGGGAATCTAGGATTCCTGTTGCAAGACAAATATACAGATATTTGGAAGGCTTGGAAGTTAAATTAAGTGTTTTAATCCTTTTTCTTATCTTTACAAAAAGAAATGACTCCAATGAAGTCATGTCTAACCGATTTGAGGAAGGTTATTCCTCCAGGATGAAAGAATTAGAAGTCATCATTAGTGATTCCCCTCCATAATCGAACAAGAGAAAAGTTTTCACTAAAAATATCATGGTTATTCCGTAAGAGAAAGGAGAAGAAGAAAAATATATGTCTGGATTCGAATCTTCTAATCCAGATGACATCCAGTCCATGTTAATGAAAGGGAAAATGAAGAAAATTGGTGATTTGTGGAGTACAGCCTCTCCTTTTGACAAACTCAAAATTGATGATGCTCTAGTCATGTATCTGCTTCCTAAAGGTTTTGATGTATCAATTGCTTCTGATTCCTTACCTGAAAACTTAGTTGAAGTAGTTGAAGAGAGAATGTTACTTGAAGGTCCGGATGGATGCAAGTTGGAAGCCTTGGTTGAAAAGAGATGTTCTAAAGCCAAGGAAAGATTATCAGAACTTATCATGGAGATGAAAAAAGTGCATAAAAAAAATGTTGGACATCTACATATATTGTCTTCGGTGGCCTACTATAGTTGATGATTTCAGGAGCAGGATTGAAGCAATTGAATTTGAGCTAAACAGTAATGGAAATAAGTTTGATATTTTTTAAGACAAAGAGGGAAAGAAAAGGCTTCAAGAGTCAATGAACTATAAGCTGAGATGATCATTGTACAGAGACAAAGAGATGATGTAGTGAAAAATTTATGACTTCTTAAGGGAATTGTTGAGGTTCGGTTAGATCATCTTTTCAGAATACTCTTTGATGCAAAAGATTGTGAAAGACAATTCTCATCTATAGATTGGTCATCTTCTTTCACTTTGTTAGCTCTATTGGAAAGAATATGCACTGGAATAGATTTTGTAGTACTTGAATGGAAAAAATTATATCTTGTCATCAAAGAAAGGTACAAGAAGGTATTTTAGGTGAAAAGTGTTATTTTTACTTGAAGGAACTTTGAAAGATTGAATGTTTGAAAGTTTGGAAGTTTTGGATGAATTGGAATCCTTTTTTGCAATTTTGAATGTCACCATGTTTACATATTTTTGGAGCCCTTTTCCATTGATGTCAAAGGGGGAGAGATATGGAGAGATATGGTGAGAAACTTGGAGAGATTGGAGGAGAGTTTTGAATTGGAATATTTGTACATGTTGCCATGAATGCCAAAGGGGGAGATTATTGGAAGTACGAAGAAGATTAGTCTTATGTTGTCATTGATTTCACCATGATTGGTATGTTTGTGTGGTACCCTTGCACCGGTGTGTAGAACAGGTTTACTTCATTTGGTATTTGATCCGGTATCTCCAGTGGTTGATCCAGTATTTTGGTTTGCATATTCTCTTCGGTAATCATTATGGCTTAAGGTTTTGGGAAACATTTTGTGATCACTAGAAGTGTGAATGTATATTTTCTTAGATGATCATATGATTGGATGGTGTGATGGCATCAATATTTGTGATTCCATTTCATTATTAGGTCAACCTTGGCTGACCTAATAATCATTCAATAGCTCAACATGAATTGTGGTTTATATGCATTGTTGGATCTTTATAAAATCCAACCAGATCCCACATGTAACCTATGGATTTTCCATTTCGAATAGTCAGTAGCTTGAAAGGAGTTGGCCAATGAACGAGAGAAAGTGATTCATCTTTCCTCCTACACTTCGAGCTTTGCAAAACCCAGGAGGGTAATCCCATAATGTATTTATAATACTATTTCACAACACCTTCACATACATTGTAATTTCAACTGATACATTCTCAATTCTACACTTGGAGTACAAACAATTATGAGAATTTTGAAAATCCTTCACACCCGATGAATCAAAGCAAAGAATGGGAAAATCAATTGATAATTATGACAACCATTGTCATTATAAGTAAGAATTGATTTAAATGAGTTGTTCTTTGACATAATTCAGTTGGCCAGATACACAAAAATTTAACTTATGCATGGAACATTGCCTTATCATAGGTTGATGGGGTCAAATTTGAAAATAACAATAACACAACAATTACAACATTTACATTGACGGATTATTATGGATTTGCATTACAAATTCATAACTCAAAATATCCACACAAACAATTCTTAGAGGTCCTATGTTACAATACATGAATCAGTGATCACACCAAAGAATTTAATCGATTCTTTGAATTGAAGAAAGTAATGAAAAAATAAACCTAATTACAACAATTAGAGACCAATGAAATAATCCTTAACTATTTCATTGATAATTCATAAATCACTTCATAGGAGAAAATTTGCCTTGAATCTTCCATTAACTGATGCCAAAATACTACAAAATTACTGTAAAATTTTTAAGCTAATTCTAAATATAAACTCATGGCCCTAGACTCAACAAATAATCCTATCTATTTGCATATTCCTAACAATGTTCAAAAAATATCTGAGATCCAACAAAATTTCAAAGACCCCTGCACAATAGCCTTAAATTCCATTTTATAAGACCAAGGGATAAAAATAAGCATCGAGCTATTGGCCAGTCAAATTACATTTCACAATATTTCATTTCATTTCAACCCCCTGGCAGTTATATTTGCACTTCACAGAATGGGGGGGAAACCAAAAGCAAAACACCTAGGCGAACATACAAAACCCGCTCACATGTTGCTTTAAAAGTCCACGTCATCACTTTACCCAAAAGGTGAACCAAATTAAAATGAAAGAAAGCAAAGAGCAGAGTAAGGGAACCTTGATTGGATCTCCACATGCATATTTTTCTAAGAGGATATAGATTTCCTTTTGCAAAGTTTTTTCAAAGGCTAGACCTATATTATACTAGACCATGTTCTATATATCCATCTCACCACCCCTTTATGGTTTACACAACATATTTATCCAACCAACCCCTGTATTCTTCCTCGGTGGGCCAATTGTCATCAAGCAACTTCTACACTTTGACATTATACACATTATATCTTGCATCTAGTATGATTCAGGATTCTTTCACAAAAGTATCTATTCCTATCTCAATTTTGATGAAGTTATCAATCAAATTGTTTGATACTAATAGGTCTAATTTATTTTCAACATACACCATTTCAGGACACTTAGTCGTTTGATGCTTGAACAAAGCTCTCCATGAGTCATAACCTTTTAACTTCCCTTCTTCATTGAGAATCTTGGGCATGCCCTGCTCTTTCATGTCTTTGAAAGCTTTCACCTTTCCTTGTAATAATCCCCCAACTCTTTCATTAAAGCCTGTAATTTCTCCAACAATCTCAATCTTCTTGATTACCTCATGGAGATGCCCAGGGGCGTCCGAATCTCCTTTTGAAATTGTCTGAATTTCTTTCAAACTACTTAACCTGCTACTCCATTTGTTCCAGGTGCTCATGAAAACCTCTTGGGTACTCTGAAACTTTTTATAAGCTTCATGGACACCTTTGTATGTTAACCATGCAATTTCTACCTTCAGATCAATCCTATGCCATTTGTAAGTGAGGAGACCTTCAGCCATATCCTTTGAAACACTACTCATGCCTTCTTGGAGCTTTTTGTTCACATAATTGGTTGTCTGGAGCTCCTTCTTCAATGTGTTTATTCTCAATTTCAAAGTGTCTTTATCCTATGGTGAAGTACTAGATGGAGAAGTTGGAAGATCCTTCTGACTAGTGTAACCCTAACTTTATTATTCTCCTCAACTAGTTTGTTGTGATTCTCCAATAATTTCAAATACTTGGCTTGAGTAATCTCTATAGTGTCAACACTTAGCATAGTTGAGTGAATTTTCAACCTTGTGGCTTGTGGAGCTATCATCTCTAAAGCGCTTCCAATAATCACATCTCCAAAGATACCAATCATTGTTCTACTAAGCACACATCTCCCTAAATATGGAGTTGATTACCAAATAGCTAGTGCATGTAAACTGGGGCTGAAACTTGAACCAAAGGTCTTTTCATCAAATGTTTCCTTAGACACCGAAGCATTTGGGTCACTCTTAATTGAATGCAAAGAAATTATGGAAGACAAACTCCAACCAGGCGTGACCATCATTCCACTATCTTTAACTAGTATTCTTCCCTCCAGTGGATTCATTTGGGCGATATATCAAGAAATCTCATCCTCAATCTACTTCCTCACCTCCTCTTGTTGAGAAGGATCAGCTACCTCCATTGTTGATTGTATTCTATTACTTATTTCTTGAGCTTTTAGCTCAGCAACAAATTCCCTGAATTCCTTTGTTGACACAAAAGAGTTATCCTCTAAAAACTTAGCACAAGCGAAAATCCTTGTATGGTTATCTTGACTCTCATCATATTTCCAAGGCACTAGTCTATCATATTGAACAAATGGTTCCATTACATATCCCACATCAGGATAGGAGAATTCTTGTTCTACTCAGTACTCAATGGGATCTGCCTCAGTAGAAGGCTGGTGTACATCTGCCTCCACATCCTATGCTTCAACAAAAAATTTAGGGGTAAATTCTATGACAGGGGCATCCTCAACATCCAACAACTGCTATTGAACCTCTGGTGCCACCAAATCCTTAGATTGGCCACTAGTCTTCAACAAATGCTCCTGTAAGCTAGCTTGGGCTAATTTCTCTTCTTGTTCCACCTTTTCTAGGAAAGTGCCATCATTGAAATCACTAAGGAGTAATTTCATTTTGGTAAACTGATCAGTAATGTGCTTATATGGGCTTTCATAAAATGAGTTCTTTCTAAGAGCTCTTTGCTCAACCTCAACAATTTTTAGCCATAATTTTCCCCTATCTCGGGCAACAGTTATTATTGGCAAGTTTCTTACTAGATCTTCTTTAAAATAAAAGTCATGAGGCCCATACCCTAATATCCCTTGTTTAATCTTCTCTCTGTTAATGACCCCTTAAGGATAAAACCTTCTAGTAGGGGCTACATTCATCCTTAAATTATTCACCATTATACCAAAAACCTCATAAGCCTCCTTAGCAATGAAAAAAAAGTAGTCAAAAGAAAAAGTAGTTGCAATGATAGAATATTTTTTGGAAATCTTGAAGTTTTCAGCATCACTATTATCCATCTGCCACATGATTTCCATAAATACCAACCTATTAGAAACATATCTAGGAATTACATGTGGAGCCACAATAGTTCCATAACATCTAATAACAGTGCAATTTTCATACAAATACTAATCTCCCCAATTACACTCATAGTTGAGGTCATCTCCACATTCCTTCGGTCTTAACAAAGATCTGATTGTTTTATAAGTCCTCTCCTTTGGTTCTACTCCTAGTTGCACCAAGATAGTGTGCTTGACTGCATTTAAAAACAAAGAATAATCGGAAGTAGAACAATACAAATCCCAGATGTAAGTCCACATATGTATAGGTAATCTATGGTTATTTTGATCTACTAGCCTCAACTTCAAATACTGACTGAAGACCACCCTTCCTTGATACAGGAGCATATGTATTAACAATGAGTAATGCCTAAAAGAAAATGGGGTCCTTCTCTCTTTTAGCCTTATCAAGTCATAATGTAGTTGCTCGACAACATGGTTAGCATAATAAAACCACTTGTGTTGATATATGTGTTGGATATCTATAATCATAACCAGTAGGGTTCATGGTATCCTTCCATCGCATTTAATCCCAAGCACCTGACATAGCATGTAATATGTATACCTGAATTAGTGAATAAATTCTTCACATTCCAAGGGTTTGAACTCCTTGATTGCAAATGTGGAACCCTTTTCTCACCTATACTTAGGTAATTCACCCTTTCTGTATCCAACTCTATGAGCATTATAATGTTTTTGCAAGTTCTCCATGCTCATTTTCTCATTAGCATCAGGTTTCATCTTAAGGACTTCTATGAATTTGCTCATCTTCATGTCTAGGAGGATTTTACCAGATGTGTCAGTAATAACCCTATTGACATCATCATATCTATCTGTGAGTTACATCATTAAGTCCACTTCCACAAAGACATTTGGGACAACCAACTTTCCTAGGTCATATCCCTAGACATTTCGACCAGGGTGTCTCTTTGTAAATGCATTCACAAATAGCTCCCACCCCAACTCCAACACAATAATATCACCAATTTCCACTACGAGGTCTTTAAAATCTGAGGCTAACACTTCGTCTCTGTTGGATGTTGTGGTTGTGTTTTTGATATGTCGTCATTGATGTCAACACTATTAGCATTGGTGCCTTGAAGACTGTATATGTCGAGGATATTTGGGTAAACCCATAATAGTGGTTTACAATTTTTATGAGGAAGGAAATTTGTAAAAATACTCACACATTCAAAATTTCATGTTTTGAAGGGTTCGTTCGAACTAGGGGGTTCACATGAACCCAAAAGAGGGGTTCGGTCAAACCCCTAGTTCAAGAAAACCCCCTTTTGCATGGTGGGTTCGCTCGAACCCTATGATGTCACATTTCTTCATAGAAACGTATGGAAAATTCAAAAAAAGTGGGGTTCAAGCGAACCCCCCTTCGAATGAACCCCCTTTCACCCTTTCGAGTGGAGGGGGGTTCGCTCGAATCCCCCTTTTTTGCCCTTCTCCCCCTCTTCCACCAAATTTTACCATATTTATACCCTTCGAAGCTCGAGTTGAGGATGAAAATGGAGGAGAATTTATAGACCCAACTAGAAGATGGTAGTCCTCAGAACGAGCTATCCAATGAATATAATTTGAATATGTTTTGGTTTTATTATGTATGTGTTTTTTTAGTTTTATTAAACATAGGTTGTTCACCGAAAATCAAGTGCTTTGTTTTGCACATGTGGAAAAATAGCAGATTATCAAAATAAATTTTAAAAAAATATGGTTGTGCTTGGTATTGATGTCCTTGATCCATTAAAAAGAAATTTTGAATTTCGATACATACAAAAAAAGTTATGTTGTATACAGTCCGCCTATGTCTAAATTGCAATTGGTTTGACTTCGAAACTTGATTAGGGAAACAATATTCAATTAAAAACTATGAGACCAAATGAAAGTGCTAGATATCATAGTTACAAATCTAAATTCGAAAAAAATAGAATTTTACCCTTCATACAATTTTTTTTATGTTGTATATGATGAGCGTCACTTTTTAAAAATGTTGTTTTCTAAAAAAACCAGTTTTCGTGGGAGATGGAAGAAGAAGTGCAATCTGATTCCAAAAAAATTCAAAAAAATATTTTTAGAATTTACAGACAAAATTTGATGACTCTAGTTTGCATCATCTTCAAACTCCTAATGGTTTAACCGCTATAGGTGCCCGAATGTGAAGATTTAGTTAAAAATAATAATTTCAGTGTCCAGTTTGGCCAAAAATTGTAAACCACTATTGTGGGATCACCCATTGAGAAAATTATAATAAATATGTTGCAAACAGTCGGTGAAGTTGTGAAGATTAGAGTGGTGGAAATTTATGTAAGTTTCTATTCAGAAGTCATGCATTAAAGTGTTTGTTGTTGAGCCTATCTAGTATATTCTCCAAAAGTTTTAGAGGTGCATATCAAGATTGGAGCAAGACATGATTTTTTGAGTTCCTACAGTTATTTTGTTACTATAGTAGGTGTTTCTAGAAGAAGAGAACGTGATTCTGGTAAATTGAGTTGTTGTGTATGCTCCTATGATGTTCAGTGATGTTTCTAGATCATTCTCTATCATTGTGGTGCGTCCGTGTTGATTGGTGTGTTCATGATCAAAGATTTTTTCCTTTGTATGTTCGAGTTTTCATGTTCTTGGCTGACATGATGGTGGTAGTGTGTTGTGGATCCTTGTGGATTAATTTTTCAATTCTTGGCGTGTTCAAGGATGTTGATTTAGTTCTTCATTATGTTGTGAGCAACTTAGGTTGGTACACATTAAGATTTGTTCATGAATTGGGATGATAGTTTTTATTCATATATTATTTATCTTTGGATGAAACAATTGTTGATTTAAATTCATGAAACAAATATATATGAGAAATTGTTTTATTCATTTGATGTGAAGGTATGTGAAGTGTGTGCGAGATATGTGTGAGTAAAGATCAGATCATTCAATTGCAAAGCAGAGTGTGAAGAATTTTGAGTGAAGTGTGAACAAGTATTTCTGTGCCTAACGAGAACCGTCACCAGGCTTTTGAAGAAGCTAATTTATTAGTTCAACCTCATCAGATTTTTTTAATCTGATTATTTTATGTAAGGCAGTGAGCCTTCCCTTTTGAGCAATGAGCTCTAGGTAGTGTGCCTGAATGCATGTGCATTCCTTATTCATTTCCTCTTATACTTCTAACAGGGTATAAATTGTGGATTAACCTCCACTGTGGTTTTTCCTCTAGCAAGGTTTCCATGCAAAAATATTGGTGATGTGTTGTTGATTTATTCTTTCACAATTAATAATTAGATATGAGATTAAAAGCTGATAAAGTAAGATAAGTTTTAAATTATGTATCAGCTGATTCACTCCCCCCTCTCAATTGTCTATACTTGTTTTTCCAACAATTGGTATCAAAGCAGGTTCCTCTGCAGAAGTTTAATAGCTTGAGGTGATCCGAGATGGCATCATACAAGATGGACAGTCCTAGATTCTATGGTACAAATTACTCTCTTTGGAAGGTCATAATGGAGTGTTATTTGAAGTGCACTGGTGAACCCTTCTAGAAGATTACAAAGAATGCATATACTATTCCTTGGAATGGTCCCTCTACTCCCGATGAGATTAAAGAAGTTGAAACCAATATCAGGGCTATAGAAGCATTACTAAGTGCTTTGGCAGATTCAAAGATGACAAATGTGATAGGTCTAAAGACAGCACATGAGATCTAGAAAAATTGGAAACATTGTATGAAGGAGATGCACAAGTGAAAGTTGCTAAGCTACAAATTCTGAAAGGCAAGTGGGAAAAAATGAAGATGAGTGAAGATGAGAACATTATTTCTTTCATGCAAAAGGTAAATGAACTAGTGATGGGTATTCGATGTGCCTGGTGGAGCTTTTAAAAATTTTACCCCCTTGTGAGTTTGATTTACTTCGTCCTTGGCTCTAATTAGTTGGGTTTTGGGTTTTTACCATGAGTCTTGGTCATGAGTGTTCTATTCAAGCGATGACTTATTATTAAAGGTGGTCGGTTGCTTAAGTATGGTCTTAATCCCCTTTTGGTCGTTACATTACTGACCCCTCTTTACCTACCTTGTCGGTCTTTTGCATCCTAACTATGTTTTATTTTTCCTTACTATCAGGTTGGTAAAGTGTTTTAGATTAATCTTTGAATATATTTTCAGCCTCGAGGGTCATTTCCCCATCCACCTAGTTGGTCCCCTTTTTATAAATAACCTTTTGCATGTGTAGATTGCATAGCCATTAGATGGAGTGATCTGTATTGTGACCATTCCTCGCAGACCTCGCAAGGTTTCTTGCTGATGTCACTAAAGTTGTGTGAGGTATGTGAGATGCTGCCACCTTTCGCCTATGATCGTGGGGACCAGTTTTTGTTCATTGAATAATGAAGGACACTGATGCTGGCAACTGTTTCTTTATCGACGCATCGTGGCCATTCCTCGTTGACCTCGCACAATTAAAAAATTAGTTTTAATAATGTTGCGAGGTGTACGAATTTTTGACACATGGACATCGATGCTATATGGGGGATGATCAAGGTGGGACCCATTCGTGCTAAGGTGGTGTCCTATGGATGGCTTTCTGTTCACTTAAATTTTGGTGAACAAACGTGGCATTTTCAAACCATTTTGACTCGATCTTAGCCATTCTTTCTGACTTGCATTGTTTTGGATCAACAACTGGCATTTGAAATAGGTTGGTGTTATACTATAGTTGTTTTATCTCACGCAAGTGAATAGTAATGGTTGAGTTTGAACTGTGCTCTCATAATTAATGTTAAAAGATCAGTAAATTGCTATTTTTGTGTGTATTTCCATGTAAAGAAAATTTTCCTTGTACCGAGTGAAGCAAGTCGTCTTGTGAATTTTCACCCTCACTGTCATTAATGTTCTGCAAGTGAAACTGTAAGTAACACATATACCATTTCTTGTGTTTTCAGAAGGTCTTATGGTGTTTTGAAGAACGGTTATCGATTGCTTCTTGTTTTTCTCCTGAAGGATTGTTTGAGTTAATTTTCTTTAAAATATTTTAAAGCTTGTCTTGATAATTGTTGTGGCTTCTTGAATTGTGAAGCATTTCTATTTAAGACTATAGGATGCAAGTTATAATTGTTTGACATTAAAAAACCCTAGCTCGAACTATTCTCTGTCTTGTGTAAATGGCACCCAAGGCTCGAAGCTCTGGCTCTGAAACTGTTACTAGGTCCTTTTCCTAGGATATTATAGACTTATTAAAACCCTCTACTAGAAAAAATATTGAAGGAAAGGCTTTGTTTTATGGGCCCTTACTCCTAGAGGGGTTAATTGATAAACAATGTGTGGTTCAGGACACTGAGTTACCATATACCAGATGGCAGTTGTTGTCAAATTGGTTTGGGAACAGGAATTTGTTTATTCCTTTGTGTAACCCATGGAGGTTGGATCTTGGTAAGCTAGTGGTCCCTAATGTCTACTTGGATGTAGATTTGTTAAAAGATGTTGCTACAAGGTATGACCCTATAACTAGAGTTGTCAAAACACACCCTAGCATAGAAATGGTAAAGATAACCAGGGAGGAAATTACATAAATATTTGGTCTACATGAATGGAGTCAGGATATGGTTGCCATTAATCTTGAGGCTTTCAGAGAAGAATAAATAAATACTAAGGATTTTTTCAAAAAATCTCTTTTGATACCTCATTTGGCAACCTCGAGAAGAGGAAAGAATAAGAAGCAGGTAGTGATTGGTAAGAATGATCCAGAACCTTTTCCTGTGAACTACTTCTCTAACTATTTCAAGAAGATAGTTTGTGCCGTATGCCAAGTTCTGGGAATTAGTTTGAAGACTACTCTGCCTACTGATATCATGTACATGGTTGTAAATCTCCAACATCTAGGTTTTGATGTGGTCTATGATTTTTCCACTTAGTAGAAAAAATGCATGGGTTTCTGATGGCCCTAAAGGAAGGAAAGAATTGGGTTGGTTTCAAGTGGTTTTCCCTATTAATGCACATGTTTTTATATAGGGGATAGGTAGTGTTTGAAAAGGATATGGAACTAAAAAAGGAGGATAATGTTGACATGTCTGTCCAATATTGGACTAGGATCCTTGATATGCATGATCAAAAATTTGATTATGTAACGTTCCAAAATGTCTTTGGATCCAAGTTAAAAATGACTCTAGTTCGTGATCCCCCCTAGGATTCCTAAAGAGATTCATGATTTCTTGAGGCTAATGGAAAGAAGACCTGAATTAAATTTGACACACAATTGGGGAGATATTATCCCTTATCATAATACAACAATTTTCAGAGTATATGGCACTAATGTCAACCCATATGTTATGCCCAAGGATGTGCCTCTGAGAATTGGATTTTTGGAAATCATGAGACAGTTGGGGTGTGCTCAAGAAGTACATTTTCCAGTAGAACAAAAGAAAGGATATTTCTTTCCTGAGTATACGACGTTTGCTGATTTTGTTATGGCAAAGGGAGCATGGAAGGATTTATACACATTTCTTAGACCTTATGGATAAAAGACTGTATGCCCTAGGAATCATGATCCTGAGGGTTTTATTTATCAAATGAAGGCCAAGCATCAGACTAGAACTTTTCTCCACAATTTATTTTTTCCTGAAGACATTATCAGGAACATTTTTTATTTAGAGATACAAGAAGAGAGAAAGGAAAAATGCATTGCCTTTACCAAGATGGTAAAAAAGAAGCAAGAAAGAATACCTTCTTTCAATCCCATAGCAAATTTCAATGGTGAGTTGAACAGGGTTGTGTATTCCATTGAAATTTTTGAGAATTTGGTGGGGATTCTGAAGAATGAACGGGTTGTGGAAGAAAGGGGAAATTCAAAAAATATTGAGGTTTACCCTGAAGTAAGGTTGGAGGAGAGGCCCACTTATCAGCCCCCGAAGAAGATAAGGATTTTTTCTAGGAGAAGGGGGAGTAGGGCTGAGGAATTTTCTAAAGGAATTGTGCCATATTCTTTAGGGAATTCATTGCCAAATATTGTTGGTCTGGATTCCCCTCTAAGGATTGCTGACCAAACATGTCCATCATTTCCAAAGAGACAAAAATTTGAAAGAACAAAGGTGGGTGAATATGATGGCGATAAGGATGAAGAGATTATTGTCACTCTTGATGAAATGCAAGAGGGAATGCCATATTTCCCAATGGACACTTCATCAAGTTCTGGGGCAGTTGCTTTAAGGTTGGGAAAAGATGAAATAAGGGGAATAACCAATAATGATGACATGAGGATGGAGGCCTACAAAGATTTCATGATGGATGATTCTTTTATCTAGACCAATGCTTTTAAATATTTTGTATGGAGGGCACATGTTTCATTATATGCTAAGAGGGTGGCTCAAGAAAGAAGTTTGCACCCTGAGTTCCTAGAGCAAGTAATTCAGTCTAAAATCAGGTTGTAGATGAAGGAAAGTTTCAAAGAAATAACAACAGAGCAGGGCCGAGAATTGGTACAGAAGAGTGGAGTACTGTTACTTCCTGAATGGTATATTTTTGATGCTATGGTGTTTGATACAATAAGAAGGGCCAATATGCCACTTCTTGCAACCGATGAAGAAGCTATATTGACACTTGAAGGATCAGCCTTTAGTGAGAAGTGGGATGCCTTTGCAATCTGGTCTTTGTCTACTGGATCTAGGAATCCAGTAGTCGCAGAACCATCTGACTTCAGTGGTCACCCTATTATAAGAAGAGTTGCTGATACCCCAACATTAGAGGCTGCTGATATGGTAGCGAATGTTGCCAAGTTCACTAGGGCAATTGTTGAGGATTTGACTAAGGACCGGGATAATTTGAGAGGCCAATACAATGACATTATTATTGAATATAATAAGATTCAACAAAATGTTGTAGAGCTAGAAATTGAGTTGGCCTTATTAAAGAAACAAATGGATACATTGAATTCTTAGGGGCAGGCTAGCTCTAGCCACACTATCTTTGACCCACCAGTGGAGAAATCTCAACCCTCTTCACAAGGATAGTCCTTAGCTATTGTTCCATATAATATGGGATAGGTGCCTATTACTATTGAAAGGGATAATAGCCTAGGAGAAGGACTCTCTAGGGAGAAATTAATTTTCCAAGTTGAGGAGTATATGGAAATGGTGTAGCAAATCCGGGAATCAGCAGGGAAGAGAAATTTGATGATTGTGGACATTGTGTTGAAACACATAAACAGGAGGGTCCAGGGAAAATTGAATAGTGTTCATGCAAATTATGCTCTAATGTTGGAAGCACTTAGGATGTTCCTGAGAGATAGAGAGTTGGCCACCCCATTGTTGGACAGATGGAGCCCCATAATTGAGAAACAGAGATTCATGGAAGTAGGAGTGAAACAACATGGGGATAAGTATCCTATGGTTATATCAACTTATCAATTCTTCAAGGGAGTCGTGGAGCAAAATTTTTAGGGGTATGTTTCCCATATGGAGTTAAAGATTAAAGGGTTAAAGGCCAAATATGATGCGATGGACTTAAATCCATTGCCACACATTCTACATAGTCAAGACAAGGTAAAACCTTTGCAGGTTTGGAAAGAGTAGATGGCTAATATAATGAGAGCTCAGACTCATAAGATATGCAAAAATGCCAACATTGGTATGCTAGAGAATACACTGGAGAAACTATCATTTGTCATTAGTTTCTTAAAAAACTTTGATCAGAAGGCCACATCAGTAATGGTGAAATATACACCCTATCGAGATAAGATTGATTAGGTAATGGATTTTAAGTGGCCATTTGAGGAAGATTTTGAATTATGGAAAAAGGTATTCACTGATGAGTTTGAAATATGAGTACTATAGTTGAGAAATGCAACTTGGTCATGTATAATACAGATCTGGCCTCAAAAGTTATATTTGAAAATATGCATTTCCCTTTCGACTTCAAGTACGAGTTGCTGAGGTGGAATAAAGTGTTATAATGGTTAAAGATGCCTTTGGTTTGAACATGTGGCCCTTTGAAGGGTGCTTTCTTGTCTTCCATATCAACTAATAATTATTCTTGTCTTATGCCTTTTTCCTTCAAAATGCATGATGCAAATGTAACTGAATTGGGACTTAGCGGTCCAATGAGAAATGGACATGTGTACCCTCCAGCCTGAAGCTTGTTTTTCTCCCTTGTTTTAGAAAAGTGAATTCTAGGTTGTGGTAGAAGGTCTGCTGAAATATCCAAGGTTTGAGAAATAAGAGTTGAGTGATATAGAGAGTATGAATGTAAGTCCAAGTCTTAAGGTCTTGAGTTAGATAAGAAAACTTGGTCAATTATGGGGTTCTTAGGCATGTTTGTATTAAATATGAAATTTTTTTGAGTCTTTTTTCTCTCTTGTGGTGACATTTTATGTGAATTATTAATGAAATATCAGTCCAAGATGATTTTCATTGATCTTCATTTGTTCTTTACTATGAATTATATTTAATGATGGCTCTAGTTCAAAGGATCAGTTAAATTCTTTCAGTTAATCAGTAAGTTCATGCAAGCTAGCAACGGGATTCATAAAGTAGTGGTAGACTTAGATACAAATATATGGATTGTAATGCGATTCATATGGATCATAAGTGTTTAAGATGAAATTTTCCCTATAGTTTAGTTTTCTCATTCGACTCTGTGCTTTAGGATATGGCACTGGAATTTTGATCATGGTTATATTTTCTCATGTCTTGTGTTATGACTTTAGAAACATTTTATTCAAATATTTCCTATCAATCTACTTTAGTTGTGTTTGCGATTCTCTGCTAATAGGACTTGAGCCTTTTCAAGGAATAGCCAATTTCTTGAAGGATTTCATCCTTTTAGCATAACTGGGGGAATCTATTTGTTATTCATTAATGTGTGGTTGAATTTTTTAAAGTTGTATTTAAAGTGCACATTTTAGGGAATACCCTCTTGGGTCTTACAGAATCCGAAGTGTAGGAGAATTAGCATTATCGCTTGTTCTCGTCAAGTTGGCCAATCGCTTCCTAGAATTTTATTATTGAACATGGCAAGTTGATAGAAGATCTTAGGAATTCCACTTGGGTCGTATTAAAAAAACATGAACTGTGCCGATGGAATTTTGGAGGAAGATGAGATTGTGGCTAAAGTGCTCTGATCAGTGCCTACTTCTTACAAAACAAAATCTCATGCTATTGAAGAGCTCAAGACAGTAACTAATGTGACAAGAGACATGTTGATTGGTAAAATAGATTCCTTTGAGTTGAGTGAATTTGGTGAGTCTACTCCTAAAACATAATCTAAATTTAAATCTACTATATTTGAAAATTGCCAATAGAGATATGATCTAGTAGAAAGTTCTAGAAAGACATTCAAACATGAAGATGAGATGAAATAGATTGAAGATGAAGAAAGAGAGCTAGAAGATATAGAAGCATTGATTGTGAAAAGAGAAGCCAGAGGACAAGGTAAGTATAAAGGAAAGCTTCCTATTAAATGTTTCTCTTATAGTAAGATAAGTCATTTTGCATCAAGGTGTCCTGAAAGAGTTTCTAAGTACAAACTTGACAAGTCTAGATTTCAAAAGAAATGTTATTATGCTGAAGAAGGTGTTATTGATGATAAATCTGATAAAGAAAATGGAAATGAAGATGGATGGGTATTCATTGCTATCAAGGAAAATGGTCTAGTCTCCACAGTATCTGCTAGTAATCAGAATCTTGAGAAATCTCTCGTAGCCAGAATTGATGAAAAGGATGAGTGGGTGATTGACAGTGGATGCTCACATAATATGAATGGTGAAAAAAGCAAGTTTATAATCTTGGAGAAATATGATGGTGGTGTTTTAAGATTTGGAGATAACAATGCTAGTGTGATTTATGGTAGAGGCACTATTTCTCTTAGTGGTAAATATAATACTGATGATGCCCTATATGTTGAAGGATTGAAGCACAATTTGTTGAGTGTTGGACAAATGGTCAACAAGGGATACAATATTCAGTTCAAAGATGGAAAATGCAGGATATTGGGAAGCTCTTGAAATGTAATTGCTTCAGGTACAAAAACAAGAGGTAACATTTTTCACCTGAGTGTTGCTAGTGAAATTTGTTTAATTGCTCAAGTTGATGTAAGTTGGTTATGGCATAGGAGGTTGTGTCATGTGAATTTTAATAACATTACCAAAGTAAGCTCCACATAAGCAGTGAGAGATCTACCTAAGTTAGTAAAGCCTACTAAAATGATATGCAAGGAATGTCAGATGGGAAAGCAGACTAGAATTTATTTTTGGAGAAAACAACATAATTATAATGGAGTACTGGAGCTGGTACATATTGATCTATGTGGTCAATCTAGAATCATAAGTCTACAAGGAGAAAGGTACTTTATGTTGCTTATTGATGATTACACTAGGATGATATGGTTTGCTTTCTTGAGAGAAAAACATGAAGCACTAGAAAAGTTCAAAAATTTCAAAGCTATGGCAGAGAATGAGACAAGTTTGAAGGTTAAATGCTTAAGATCAGACAGAGGTGGTGAGTTCACTTTCCATGAGTTCAATTCATTTTGTGAAGAGCATGGAATCAAAAGACAGTTATCTGCTCCCCAGACTCCTCAATAGAACGAAGTTGTTGAGAGAAAGAACAAAATGTAATTATAGATGTTGGAAGAACTATGATGTTGGAAGGTAATGTTCCTCATACCTTTAGGAGAGAAGCTATAAGAACTGTTGTATATACTATCAACTGGGTAAATGTCAATGGTAATTCTGGTAAGACTCCTTTTGAGTTGTGGTTTGGTCATAAGCTTACTATTAAATATTTCAAAATCTTTGGAAGTATATGTTATATCAAAAGAGATGAAGATATAGGCAAGTTTGATGCTAGGAGTGGGGTATGTGTAGGATCATCATGGAAAAAATAGGCCCTTAAGTGGCAATAAAATTCAAAAAAATCAGAGTCAGGCAACTTGATGTAAAAATTTGAATAAGTTATCTATATTATTTCAAAACTATGTAAGAATAGAATCTGTAGAAAATTGAAGGTAGTTTCTAAACTAATAGTTTTATTTTCTTTAAAAAAAATCTATTTGGTGAAAATTTGAAATTTCAATGTAGCAATACTTAAATTTCAAGGAAAAAATAAGAAGTAGGTGTCTGTCTAACCAACCTAACCAAAATAAAATGAAAATATTTTTTTATAATATTTTAGATATAAGTAGAGGAATCATGTCCCGATGTGATGCATATTTTTTTGTAATTTTTTTCCAAGTAAATAATTAGTTATGAATTTTTTATTACAAATTTTAAAAAATATAAAAACTCGTATGTCTGACCACCTTAACTTGGTCAAAACTTCATGAAATTCATTTTTTTTATATTAATCCTATAGTATTTGAAGCATAGAATGTGACGCATGTTTCGGATTCAAAAAATGTCATATCGTTTGAAAGCTACAATTTTTTTTCAATCAACTTATCAATCAAGATTTTAGTCGTAATTCCAATAGAAAATGAATAATAACTATTTATTAAATTCAAAGTAAAACATAATTTATATCGGTGGAAAATTGAGAATCTCCTTTAAAAAACCATTTCGTTTCATCAATTTTGGGTAAAAAAAAATTCATCAACCACATGGGTCATCATATCACTTACACATCGCCACTTTTTGGCCCATCATGATCCTGCACATACCCAGTGATGAAGGAATATTTCTAGTTTACTCTACTAAAAGAAAAACCTACCGGTGCTACAATAGAAGATTGAAGAAAATGGTTGAAAGTGCAAATTTCAGAATTGATAAGGATACTGACAGATCATCTAGATATTGTGGATATGATTCAGATGACCAACAAGATAGTATTGAGAAAGGAAAGACTACTCAAACACATAATCATGTTTAAATTGTTCTGGTGAATCAAGAGAATCATGAAGGAGAAGCTAGTGGAAGTATGAAAGAAAGAACAGAAGAACCAGAAGTTAGAGAGAATCCAAAAGTCCCAAGGTATGTAAAGCTAAATCATTCTGAAAATCAGATTATAGAATACAAGAACAATGGTGTGTAGACTAAAAGAAGAATTGCAGAAGAGTATTGTTGATTTCCAAGACTAAGCCTAGCAATGTAAATGAAGCATGTCAAGACAAATATTGGATGGAAGCAATGAAGGAAGAACTATTGTAGATAGAGAAAAATGATGCATGGATTCTTGTTCCCAAAGCTTAGGACAAAAATGTGACTAGAACAAAATGAGGCTTTCAAAATAAGCTGAATGAACAAGGTGAAGTGGTCAAAAATAAAGCAAGACTAGTATGTAAAGGGTACTCATAGATGGAAGGTATTGATTTTGAGAAAACCCTTGCCCTTGTTACTAGAATTGAAGCTGTAAGGTTGTTTCTTGCTTATGCTTCTTTCAAGAATTACAAAGTCTACCAAATGGATGTGAAGTCAACATTTTTAAATGGTGGATTAAAAGAAGAAGTTTATGTTGAGCAACTAGATGGATTTCAACTGACTGATGAAAAAGACATGGTTTGTTGATTGAAGAAAGAACTGTATGGACTCAAGAAAGCCCCTAGAGCTTGGTATGCTAGATTGGATAAATACTTGTTGAAGCTTGGATTCAATAAAGGTACTGCTGACAACAATCTATATTTCAAGGTGGATCAGGATAAAGATTTGATTATTGAAGTCTTTGTTGATGACATTATTTTTAAGGTGATGATGACTTATGCATGAAGTTTTTTGATGAGATGA
This sequence comes from Sequoiadendron giganteum, assembly GCA_007115665.2. Lineage (NCBI taxonomy): Eukaryota > Viridiplantae > Streptophyta > Pinopsida > Cupressales > Cupressaceae > Sequoiadendron > Sequoiadendron giganteum. The sequence continues at coordinate 13,883,456 of CM021109.1, forward strand.
AAAGTGAGTTTGAAATGTCAATGATTGGAGAGCTGAAATTATTTTTAGGATTACAAATTACTTAGTTAGATGATGGAATCTTTATATCTTAATCCAAATATGTGAGAGAGTTACTAAAAAAGTTTTGCATGGAAGACTCAAATCCTATAGGTACATCCATGGTGAATGGATGTAAGTTAACACAAAATGATGATTCTCCTAAGGCTAATCAAATAAGGTACAGGTCAATGATTGGTGGATTGCTTTATTTGAATCAGACCAGACCAGACATCATGAATGTTGTATGCATTGTTGCTAGATATCAAGCTGATTTGAATGAATCACATGTGACTGAAATAAAGAGAATTTTCAGATACCTGAAAGAAATAGTTGATTTTGGCCTATGGTATCCTAAGGATGATGATCTAACTTTGAATGCCTTTACAAATGCAGATTGGGCATGAGATGTGCATGATAGGAAAAATACAAGTGGTGGTGAATTCTTCTTAGGGAAGTAGTTGATGTCTTGGCTAAGTAAAAAGAAGAATTCCATTTCCTTATCTACTACTGAGGTAGAATATATTGCTTCTACAAACAATTGTACTCGAGTAATATGGATGAATCAGATGCTGAGAGATATCAGAATTGAGTATGATGAGCCTATTGCTATATTTTGTGATAACTCAATTTCCACAAAAAATTCCAAGAATTTGGTGCTACATTCAAAGACACAACATATATCTATCAAGAATCACTTTTTGAGAGACAAAGTGAGTGATAAAGAAGTCAGTATGTTCCCACTAAGGAACTATAAGATAGGGGGACCACCCACTGCAAGGCCCTAGGTCACAAAAGGCCAAGAGTAGAAATGCTGCCCTAACTTACCTCAATTCAAGGAAGGTTAGGATGAAAAGGATGAGAATGACGAGGACTATATATCCTTTGACCACTCTATGATCCTAGGAGTTGCAGGAAGACCAGAAAAGTCGCTTTCTAGAGTCAACTCTACATCTTAGGTAGGTCTCTATCTGAGGATAGAAGCGTGGTTTTGGGATGATAGCATGACGCGCTGGCGTCTCATAGGTGCACTTGCATCTGTATGGCCAAAAAACTAGAGAGACGAGGTTTTTCTCTAAGGAAGGACTAACAACCTATTCTACAAGTTTCTAGAATGACATAATAGTATTAAGAAGTATGAAAAATATAGATTAACGTGATAAAGGAAGTATATTATCTAGAGGGTGATGAAGATGATCTCGTAGAATATCCTCCTCGCCAGCTTGCTTCAAAAACTCTCCACCTACACATAATAAAGGGAGAAATTGTTGGGGTTGTATAGGGGCCTGCCTCAGTCAGATCCCTGTCTTGGTGTTTCCACCTAAACGAATAACCAAGTTTGGAATAGTAGAGATAATGATAAAGTAGAGAAACTACAAGCTACATAAACACAAAACACTTCAAGAAGTGTGTGCTTACTCAATTAAAAACAATAGGACAGATTAGAGGATCTTACCACCTCCATCTAAAGCACTCAAGGCTTGTGGAGGAGAGAATGAGAGGTAATCAAGCCTCTATTGCCATGGTGTATGTCTTGTGCTCGCCCTGTTGGAGTGATGGAGTAGTGGATTGTTGCAATCGAGTTAAAGAATGCTACTAAAAATCTTGAATGGGTGTTGAAAGAGTGGAGAAAATATGAAGTGATGAACTCAAGAGCTATCGAAACTTGAGAATGGATGGAATTGTCAAGAATATGAAGGAGAAGGTGAAAAACGACCATATTCAAGTCGACTAGCCGAAGAGGGACATTACTCTTTGACTTCCAATCGAAAATGTAACGCCTTTGTAGTCTCCAGCCATAGGAATCTGCTAGGGATGTAAGTGCACCACGTAGATGTCTGTGCATCCCACGGGCATCCCTTACGAAAATTCCCCCACCGACACACAAATAGGGCACCAAGTGGAATGCAAGTAGTGGGTTTAAGTGGAATTAAGCCTCCACTTTCAATTTTATAAAGTGTAAGGGGGTAAAAAGGAAATTTTTCATTAGGGATGAAAATTCAAGTTCATACATTTTTCCCCCACTTTAGCGAGCACGAGTATTGATGAGTGCTTCAATAAAGTAGATTATTAAAGAAGTAACAGAGTAAGAGATGTTTACATGAACCGACGAGGAAGCAGAGCACGGTCTGGAGAATCTGAAAGTACAAGAAAGGACTTCATAGTTCTGTAGAACCATAAAGTTGAAGTACGAAAATGCCTCACAAGCTTATTGTCCTACAAGGGGGTATCCTTCAAGAACTCTCACATGAAGGACACTAGGAAAAGCACCTTACAGACCCGCAGACCTATAAGGAAGGTATCTCACAAGAAATCTCACATGAGCGAGACCTATAGACCAAGAAAAGCACCTTATAGACTTGCAGACCTATAAGGAAAGTATCCCCCAAGAACTCTCACATGAGGGAGATCAATAAAATCACCTTACAGACCCATAGACTAGAAAGGAAGGTATCCCCAAGAACTCTCACATGAGGAAGACTGAGAAAAGAACCTTTTAGACCCGTAAACCTACAAGTAAGGTATCCCCCAAGAACTCTCATATGAGGGAGACCAAGTAAAGGGGAATCCATAGAGTCAGAGATGGTGACATGTTTACCCATAGATAGAACACATTAGGAAGCGGTCGCGTAGGCCACTGAATAGATAGTCACACAAACTATTGCTAAGTTGTAAGAATTTCAAAAGGGTCCCTCAGGAACCCTTCAAAAGGGAGGAGGGTCCACTCAAGGGACGTGTTGTTTGAAAGGAAAGGTCTAGTCAGGTTGCCCCCAAGCTAGATGCAAGGAAGTGAGGATGATCTATTCGGGCTGCCCCCAGAATAGATGTCAACGTGTGAAGCTGGTCTAGTCGAGCTACCCTCAGACTAGACACGAAGATGTGAAACCGGTGTAGTCGGGATATCCCCAAGCTACACACCATAGAACTTGTTAAGAATTTTTTGAAGGGGTCCCTCAGGAACCCGTGTGAAAAGAAAGGGATCCACTCAAGGGACACACTGTTCAAAAGATTAATTTCTTCCTTCTCGAATCGATTTGTCATCAAGGAATCCTTTTGAAATATGTTCACTTAATCAAGGAATTCAAAAGGAAGGAGATGTGCTCATGCAAGGGGAAGACTAAGATCGTTCCCGCTTTAGAGGAGGATTTCCAAGTCCTTTCTTTATGAACCCATGATGAAGGAAACACATTCTGCTAGGGTTTCAAGTTAAGAATGCAATTCTAACAAGAAAGTGTGTGGAGGGTCTTCAAGAAAAGATTCATTTGGAAACAAATGCGTTTTCTAAATACCAAGTGATGTAGAAGATACGTTGTTACACACAAAAGGGACAACTCAAGCAAAGACGATAAAAAAATCACACACAGAGGCATAGGGGGATCTGGTTTCACGGGGTCAGATCTACCTTTATTTCTAAATAGTAGGTAATTGCGGTAAGAGGTGAAATATCATCAATCCTCAACCAAATTAGCAAGAATAAACAAAAGAAAAATGCAAATAAAAATTGGGTCAACATGGAAGGAGGCCTAAATTCTCACTATAGGATTTGAACCCAATTTCCGACGGCCTTTCGTCGGAATCTCGATGAAACATTGTTAGCCAGCTGATGATTAACAGAAGTTAGCGTCATCGCTCAAATTTCGTCTACATCTCGACGGACTGCAAAACGTCGACCTCACGACGCACGCTCGTCAGAACCGTGATGCCAGTTTTGTCGATCGCTCGACAAATAGTGCCCGGATGATGGGAGGCATACCTTCGCCAAACCATCAGATTAACAACGTATGTCCATCGCTATTACGACAGAAATTCGACGTATTGGCAATATCGTTGAGAGATCAATATTGTTATAGCGATCAAAATTGCCTGAGAAGATATTTCGAGAGGACTGGATTTTTGTCTCAGCGATAACTTTTCATCGTCGAGATACACATCTTGTCTCATCGACAAAGCACGAGGGAAGCATATTGACAAGACATATATTATCGGAGTAAGTTCTGAAGGTCTACCCGAGCAGCTATATGACGTCAATAAGATTACATCGGCAAGAGTCTTGGAGACATAATTTAGATTGAAATAGCGACAGAAGTTCATCGAACGAGTGACGAAATAGGCAAGTCATTATGGAGAAACTTCGTCAGATAGATTGCAAATTCATCGGACATTTTTGTGGTTCATCGTATATTTGATGAGAAAGTGCACATTTTGAAAAAAAAAAACCTATTCGTTGAAATATCAAGACTATTACAGCGATCAAAATTGCCTAAGAAGATATATCAGGAGGACTGGATTTTTGTCTCAGCGATAACTTTTCATCGGCGAGATAGACATATTGTCTCACCGAGGAAAGCATATTGGCAAGACATATATCATCGGAGTAAGTTTTGAATGTCTACCCGAGCAGCTATATGACGCCGATAAGATTACATTGGCAGGAGTCTTGGCGACATAGTTTAGATTGAAATAGCGACAAAAGTTCGTCGAACGAGCGACAAAATAGGCAAGTAATTATGGTGAAACTTCGTCAGATACATTGCAAATTTGTCAGACATTTTTTTGGTTCGTCATAAATTCGATGAGAAAATGCATTTTTTTTTTTAAATCTTTTCGTTGAAAGATCAAGACTATTACAGTGATTTGAGGCCTATTTGTAGCAACAACAATGATAACTATTTTCTTGGTTGTCATACAAGCCATCTCCATCAACAGAGCTTTGAAACCAAATCCACACACAGCACAATGTTCATAGTGAAAAGTTAGCACTTTCTTTCATCTTTGCAAATTGGTTTGATGCTTCAAACGATGCATTTCTTATATTGAAAAGTGCATTACTTACCTTTTTGAGTTTCTCTTTGTTTTGAGAGTAGTTTAATAATCTCTACTTATCAGGGCCAACCACATGAAGGTGGAAGCTCATTTGGCCCTTCCCCCCTCCCCCTCACATCACTCTCAATTCCCCATATCCGATCATATAACATTAATCATTCATTCATCCATTAATAACATATAACATTCATTCATTCATCCATTAATAACATATAACATTCATTCATTAACATATAACATTTTTTCATTAACATATTCAGATTCATTCATTAACATATTTCATTTTTTCATTTTTTACACATTATAAAAAATATGGCTATCATAATATGATTACAATCACTTTTTTTTTTGTTTCTTTTTTGCAGCTAAAAAAAGCTGAAGTGGAGTATTGTTTTCAAAATTATCTATCCCCCTTTGAGTTATTTCGAGCTCTACTCATGATCTTAATGTATGCCTAGTCATGTACTCAAATTTTTAAATTGATATGTTTTATTATTATTGTTACACGTATTTCATTAATTAAAAGAACATCAGAGTGGTGCTCTTTACCTGATTGGGCCACATCATGTTCCTGATATTATCTTATAGCCTCATGCTCAACATGTTGAACACCCTATAAATCTTGATCTGGAGTTGAAACACGAAAGATTACATTAATTAATACACCAATTGCAATTAAAAATGTTTAAAAGAACATTAGAGTGGTTCTGCTTACCTGATGGAGCCACATCATGTTCCTGATCTTGTCTAGCCTGATCATGCTCAACATGTTGATCACTCTCTACATGCTCTAAAGTTGAAACATGAAATGTTACATTCACTAATACACTAAATGCAATTAAAGATGTTTAATTGTATTAATCCATACTGTGTTATGTATAGCACATGAATACATCTAGTACTGGGATGCACACCATGGCCTTCATCGGCGGGTTGTGCTCCACCCTCACCAGGCTACATTCCAATGTCATGTGCAAGATTATCATTGCTTATCTATGTAAAACAAATAGGAACATTATTATGGTGGAAATTAATATTGAACAGATTGCACAAGTATTCAATTTGAAATAAACTTTATTGAGTTTATTTACTTGCGTGTTGGATGCAGTGGAAGATTGTGTTTGCCCAGTTGAGACTCTTAGCTATTTAGTCAGGGCACCATAGCCTTGGTCGAAGACAATCTTTAGGTCCTCTTGTGTGGGCACTCTGTTGAAATCAAAGCCCTGCATTTTTGCATACGATCATGAATTTTGCTTCTATGATGTGATAAAACCAAAATTGTTTGCAATTTATTATTTGGATGCAATATTTCATTTATTAATACTTACAAATCATGTGGCTACTTTCATATAACCACCAGAGCCAAGTTTGTGTTGCCCGTGTTTTTCTAGTCTTGCCTTTGTTGCCTTTGATGTGTCGGGCAACCTATGAAAAATTTGAAATACGTTAGATTATGTAAAAAGAAAGATTAATCAGTATATAATTAAATTGTTGATAGTATTACATACCTTCCTTGGCTCGATAGTATCTTTCCTTTCTTCTTTTCAGCTTTCTACTTTCCATCCGACACCAAGTCCTTCCACTCCCTTTTCGGAATCATGGGGGGATGCTCGTACTTTCTGTTCTTCTCTAAATGTGACCTATATTGGTCCCTCACATACTTTAGATAGGTACCAGCTTTCTTAAGGACCTTGGTTCGGTTGAATGTTTTATCACCGAACAACACAACTAAATGGTTAATGAGCTCATCTTTTAAATCTTGATTTTGGGCATTCCACTGTGTACGTATGGTGGGCCCAAAGAGCTCCAATGAAATATCATTAGATGTTTATAAAAAAAATCATTTCCTACAATTATAATGTAGGTAAATATTGTCATTTTGTAAATCAATATAATAGGAAGCTATCCCCACTGTTAGCACTTACTTAAACAAATAATAATAATAATTAAAACATTTTAAAGTGCCTGGGACCTTCTTTATCTTTATGGGAAGGAAATCCTCAGTCACCACAAATGTGACCGGCAATGTTCTCGTACTAGTAATACGGGAAGATCCAGGAAATGCTGCTAAAACATAACCAGTAGTAGTGGCCTTTGCATCCACAGGTACTGACACATGTAGTGGCATGTGTTCGCTGCCAGAGGGTGGACTACCGAATGCCTGCATGGTATGTGTTGCCAACATTTCAGACGACAATATAGGCACAGATGATGGGCTCGTATGATGTGTTGTATGTGTAGGAAGATCGGGATTGACACTTATACTGTCCCCTACTTCCCGAGAAACACTTGCAGTACCTTGATCACGGCCAGCAGCATGATCATGAGGACGCAAATAATCCTATAAAAACAACACATATTTTAGTTCATGACATAAAAGAGTACAAAATATAAAACCATGAATGAACTTATGTTATAATTAAAGATCTCATGATAGCTTACTTCCAAGTTTTGTGCTCTCTGAGACAATATTTTAACCCTTTCTCTTATCTCATCTATTTGAGGCACTACGAATACCAACTGAAGGATTTCTTGATTGCATTTTTTTTGGGCCTTCCTCATCATATCCACAGGGTTTTTGGAAAATGCGATGTCATCATCGCATAATAGTGACTACACCTCCATATGGATGCTCTCCTGTACTGCTGGTGCCTTTCCCCGATCAGCCAACTGCAACAAGAATATTAAAAACATTATCAAAATTAACCCAATAAACTCATGAAAAAAACATAATAATAAAACATTTTGCTTGTATCTAATTTGTACAATTACAATGACGTAAACCTATTGGATAGAAGCGCCTAAAGATGGATAGCGATCTATGCTCTGGGCGAGAGCCTTCCTCGTATGATCAATGTCTCGCTGTGACAAAAATTAAATATAAAAAACATTACCGAAATGAAACCAATAGACTTACGAAAAAAAACATAATAATAAAATGGTATATTGGAGTCATTAATTGGAGGTTGGGTAAAATGGTATATATATAGTACATACCACCCCCATAGTAATTGTGTTTGTATCTAAGCGATTCAAATTGTAATTGATTAGCAACTCTTCCCCTATAGTTATTGATTTTATCGCACATACGAATACACGGTTTCCCTCTCGCGCCTCAAATATACAATTGGGTTGCTTATTTGTTGACCCAGGTCGTGTACTATTTATAAACCCTGCAATATTCCCTGATGCTTTTGGCCTCCCGTCAATGTACCTAGCCACTCCTTTATTTTGATCTTTATCTTTTAGTTGTATATAATTTGCTGATAGTGCATACCTACGCATACTTCGTGTATATCGAACCAGCTGCATCCAATCTTTGTAACTATAATAGGGTCCAACATACTCCATCAACTCAATAACTTTGTTGTAATAGACTTTTATGCCATCCATGCAAAATAGGCCCAAACCATGTAATGACGATGGTGCTATGCGATATATCCTCTTGTTGACACAAAGATCAGTGTTTATTAGAGGAAGTTCCTTGAGTACCCATTGTTTCCGTAGATTTTTGTACCTCAAGGGCACCTCGATGTCGCCTATGCTCTCATCATCATAAGAACATGACCCCCCTTCAGTAAGAAAAAATTCCATGCGTTTACGGAATTTTGTTCTAATATTTTGACCTCTAGTTGATCTCCCTCTTTTAGACCTTCTACATGTCTCGCTTTCCTCTTCTCTTCCTGAATTTCCCTCGCTTGAGGAAGACAAATCTGACAAATACCTATTTTGTGGTGCCTGCACTCATAAGGATGTTGGATGAAGTTCTTTCATGGTGATGTGATCCGAAGGTGACATTATGATTAATTTATCATTTCATCTCTAGAAATTGATAGGTTATAAGGTAATCAAGTCTTGATAGATTGCAAGTTATTGTTACTACCATCCAAATGTGTCCATCACAAATCAAATCTACTTAACGTCTTTGTGTAGCGTCTTTGCAAGCATAAAGTAACTTCAAATGATAGTTTGGAGTTAGTTCTTTCTTCTTTCAGCAAGTATTGTAGCTCATTTTTGGAGCTTTCAAGAAAAAGATAGCATTGTAACTCATTTTCACGGACTTGTACTCAGCTGTATTTTTACCTTTCAATCAATAAAAGCAAGCTATTTTTCCTTCTCTCTTGTCTAAACTTATTAGCCATGAAATAGAACAACCATAAATAAGGTAGAAAGGTTTGAAGAATGCAGTCATGATAATATTATATCAACCTTATTGAGTTCTTTGAAAGAAGAAGAAAACCATGAAGTTCCAAATCAATTTCTTGTACCACAAGAGCACCATAAGAGTAAGATGAAGGATATGATCACACCAAAAGAGGAAAAAGGAAAAACCAATCTAAAGCTTTCAAGGGGATGTCCTATCAGGCATCTAACTAGGATGGAAACTAGCAATGCATCACAAGTCATTATTGCACCCAAGCATGAGGACTCTATCCTACTATCCTATCCATTTTAAGATAACATGAATGGTAAGTGGATTTATGGATTTGTTTTCTCCATTTATGAGGCATTGTAATAGTTGGTTAAACATATATCAATTCTTCATTTCCTCTTTGATGCTCAAAAACATATGGAGCATTACAAGTTGCAAAGAAAGGGTAGCTACTTTCATGAACCAGTTAATGGTTTTATTTAGGTATTCCTTTCCTCAGTTAGTCTAGGTTAGGATAGTTTTTGTTTTAAGTGAATAAGTTTTGTTTGTAGAGTTAGTTTGTTTTGAGTCATTTGGTAGGTTGAATAAGGTTGGTAGGTGTTATGTGGTGGAGCTTTTGTTTTCCTTCCCTTTGGGGTGGTTTTATCTTCGTTATTTTTCTACTGGTCTAGTATTTGGGGCTTTTTTCTTTCTGGCCGTTGACTTGCTATCAGCAGTACTCAATCACTTAAGTCGTGTTTTATCCCTTTTGGTTGTCACTTCACCGGCCCCTTTTACCTATCCTTTCGGTTTTGCATTTTGACATATGCGTCCTTTTGGTTTTCGTCCTATTAACCTTTACAATGTAGCCTTTGAATTATTTTTTGACCCCATGGGTTATTTCCCCGTTTGCCTAGTGGTCCCCTTTCTTTAAGGTAACTATTTCGCATGTGCAGATTTGTATTAGCCAACAGATGCAGGAACTGCGATCTTGACCATTCATCGCACACCTCGCAAGGTTTGTGCTTGCATCATAGAAAATGTTGTGAGGCTTGCGAGATGCTGGCACCTGTTGTGTAACTTGGTGGGTCCAATTTTTGAGTGCTGACTGATGGACGGGTGATGATGCTGATAGCTGTGTACTATTTGATGCATCTAGGTCATCCCTCACTAACCTCTCACAATTAAAACTTCTGTTTCAATAATGCTATGAGGTATGCGATGTGTTGATGCATGGGTGCCAGTGTTATTGATTAACGAATGAGGTGGGACCCATTCCATGCTGATGTGGTACCTAATGGGCAATATTCTTGCTCACTTGCTGACTGGAAGGAGGATGTGTCATTTTCAAACTGCTGTTGACCAAATCTGGATCGTCTGTCTGGTCAATTGTATCTTTGATCAACGGTGTGTTTTCAAACAAACTGGTGTTGTACTATAGTCGTTCTATCTCGCGTGAGCGAATAGTAATGGTCAAGTTCGACTTGGCCTGCATAATTAAATGCTAAATAACCAGTGGATTGCTATTTCAGTGTTGCATTCTAGTTTATAATAATTCCTCGGTGTTTAGAAAAGCAGCTATTATCTTAGTTCTCCATTATCGCGACAGTTGACGCTCTGCAAAATAAATAGTAAGTGATACGAACGCTTTCTTTTGTAATTTTAGAATATATTAGCGTTGCCTATTGAATAATTGGCGATTGTGTCCTTTTTGATTCCTGGTGAATTGTTAAGCGAATTGGCTGTTAGAGCTTATATAGGTCATTGCTAGTGATTTGTGTGCATATAAAAAAGTTTTCTATAACGGCAGTCGAGAATAGGGTGTAATTGTTTGTTTTTCTTTAAGAAAATCCTAGTTCAAATCCCCTTCTATTTAAAATATATGGCATTTAAGGCACGAACTATTGGTCCCCAGGCTACGCCTAGGGGTTACTCACAAGATATTATTGATTTGTTGAAACCTTCTACGAGCAAGAAGCAAGAAGGAAGGATATTGTTCTATGGACTTGTGATTCATGAAGGTTTAATGGACAAACAGTGTACAATCCATGATGCTGAATTTTTGTACACTAGTTGGCAGCTCTTTTCCAATTGGTTTGGAAATAGAAATTTGCCTGTTCCTTTTTGTAATCCATGGAGACTAGACTTGGGTAAGTTGGTGGTACCGAATGTCTATGAAGATGTAGACTTATTAAAATATATTGCTGCAAGGTACGATCCCATGACTCAAATTGTCAGAACACATCTTGGCAAGCCTATGATTAAAGTAACCAGAGAGGAAATTGCAGAGATTTTTGGCTTACATGAATGGAGCTAGGATATGATTCCCATCAAATTGGAGGTCTTCAGGGAAGAATACAGAAACACTAAGGGTTTGATAAGGACATCCCTTTTGATACCCCATTTGGCTGTGTCAGGAAGAGGGAAGAATCAGAAAAAGGTTGTTATTGGCAATAATGAGCGTGAACCTTTCCCGGTAGACTACTTCACCCCTCATTTCAAGAAGACCATCTGTGCACTATGTCAAGTTTTGGGGATTGACCTAAAGAAGACTGTGCCTATAGAGATAATGTATATGGTTGTCAACCTCCAACACCTTGGTTATAATGTGGTTTATGACTTTGCCACTTACCTTGCAAAGAACATAGATTCTGGCTTAGCAGCTTTGAAGCTGGGAAAGAATTGGGTAAAATTCAGATGGTTTTCACTGTTGATTCATATGTTTTTATATAGTGGTCAGAAGGTATTTGAAAAAGATATGGAGTTGAAGAAGATGGAAGGAGATATTGAAATGCCTATCCAATATTGGACTAGGGTCTTAGACAAAAATGATCATAAGTTTGATTATGTCACCTTTCATAATATTTTTGGATCTAAGTTAAGGAAGGCTTTAGTTGTTGATCCACCCAGGATTCCAAAAGAAATTCATGACTTTCTAAGACCTATGGAGAGGAGACCTAAGCTGAATCTAACCCACAATTGGGGTGATATTATCCCCAATCACAATACTACAATCTTCAGGGTCTTTGGTACCAATGCCATCCCATCTGTCCTACCTAAAGAAGTTCCTCTCAGACTTGGTTTTGTAGAGATTATGAGGCAATTGGGAGCATCTCAAGATTTCCATTTGCCTGTTGAACACAAGAAAGGAACCTTTTTCCCTGAATATACAACTTTTGCATATTTTGTTATGATAAAGGGAGGGTGGAGAAATTTACACTTGTTACTCAAGCCATATAGATTGAATATCGTACGCCCTAGGAATTATGATCCTGAGGGTTTTATCTCCCAAATGAAGGCTAGACATCGGACTGGAACCTTTGTTCACAATTTCTACTATCCTGAAGATATCATTAAGAATATTTTTGATGAGGACTTACAGGATGAGAGAAAGGCAATGTATATTGCCTATTCAAAAATGGTAAGAAGTAAACAAGAGAAAATACCTGGTTTTGATCCTGTACCTGATACTAAAGATGAGCTCAGTAGGGAAATCTATGTTCTTGATAATTTCGAGAGCATAGTAGGAGTCTTGAAGGAGGAAAGGATTGTAGAAGGAAAGGGAAAGTCACATGTTACTAAGCAATACCCTGATATAAGAATCGAAGAAAGGCCTACCTACCAGCCTCAAGGGAAAATAAAAGTGTTTTCAAGAAGGAAGAGAAATAGGACAGAGGAAGTTATGATGAGTGGTGCATCATCCATCCTAAGGAAATCAATATCTGGTATTATTGATCTGGATTCGCCTCTGAAGAGTTCAGAACAGATTAGCACATCATCCCCAAAGAGGCCTAGAATTGATAGTATGGGGGATGTTGGCCAGAAAGGTAATGATGAGGAGGATATTATTGTAACTCTGGATGAAATAAATCCAGAAATGCCATTAGATCTGACTGACATTGCAACGAGCTCAGGAGCCATCACCCTAAGATTGGGGAAGGATGAGATTAAAGGAATTACAAATAGTGATGATTTGAGAATGGAAGCCTACAAATAATTCATGATGGATGACTCTTTTATCCATACCCATGCTTTTGAAGATTTTGTATGGAGAGCTCATCTCTCATATTATACTGAGCAGGTAGCACATGAAAGAAGTTTGCACCCAGAGCTTCCAGAGCAAGTAATTCAGTCAAAGGTCAGAGTACAATTGAAGGAGAGTTTTAAGGAAATCACACTAGAACAGGGCAGAACATTGGTTCAAAAGTGTGGGATATTGCTACTCCCTGAATGGGATATTGTTGATGCTGTAGTATTTGATACAGTAAGAAGGGAAAATAAACCGCTGCTTGCAATAGAGGAGGAGGTGACATTAGCACTTAAAGGATCAGCTTTTAGTGAAGAGTGGGATTCTCTGGCAATATGGTCACTATCTATAGGGTCTCAAAAACCTATTATCGTTGAAACATCCGATTTTAGTGGTCATTTGATTGTGAAGAGAGTTGTTGATACCCCTGCCTTGGAGGCTGTTGACATGGTTGTGAATGTTGCCAAATTTACTAGGGCAACTGTTGAGGATTTAACTAAAAACCGAGATACTCCGAGGAACCATTATAATGACATTATTATTGAGTATAATAAGAGTCAACAAAGGGTGGTAGAATTGGAAATAGAAATGGCCTTATTAAGGCAACAAATGGAAATCTTGAGATCCCAAAAGCAGGTTAGCTCTAGCCAAATTATTGTTGACCCACCAATTGATCAACCCCAACCTCCTACATAGGTTCAATCTTGGGCTATGGTCCCGTATAATATGGGACAAGTGCCTATTGCAGTTGAGAAGGTCAGTACCTCGAGTGAAGATCCTTCTAGGGAAAAGTTACTCCAGCAGATTGAAGAATATAAGGAGATGGTAAATCAAATCCGGGATGCAATAGGAAGGAATAATTCAGAAATTGTTGATACTGTGTTAAGGCATCTACATAAATGGGTCCAGAGTAAGCTGAATGGTGTTCATGCGAATTATGCCTTGATAATGCAAGCACTTGAATTATTTCCAAGGGACAGAGAATTGTCTATCCCTTTGCTAAATAGATGGGGCCCTAGAATGGAAAAATTGAAATTTATGGGAGTTGGAGCAAAGCAGCATGGGAATAAGTATCCTACAGTCATGAAAACATATCAATTTGTTAAGACTATTGTTGAGCAAAAATTCTAGGGGTCTGCTGCTCCTATGGAGTCCAAAATCAAAGCACTGAAGGATATTTATGATGGAAAAGATTTGACTCCACTACCTCATATTTTGCATAGTCAGGATAGTGTCAAGCCTTTGTAGGAGTGGAAGGAGCAAATGAATAAAAGAATGACCGCCCAAACTCATGAGATATGCAAAAATTCTGATATTCGCATGTTGAAGAACACTTTAGAGAATTTATCACTTGTCATTAGTTTCCTAGAGAATTTTGACAAGACAGCCACGTCATTGATGATAAAGTATGTACCTTATCGAAAAATGGTGGACCGAGTGGTGGCTTTCAATTGGCCGTCGGAGGAAGATTTTGAGTCACGGAAAAAGATGTTTATTGATGAACTTGAATTATAAATAATGGGGATGAGAGCTACAATTTGGTCATGTAAAATACAGGTCTGGCCTACGGTATTATATTTTGAAATGCATTCTCTTCCCGGATTCAGGTACAAATTGCGCAAATAAAATCAGCACATGGAGCGGTTAAAAGATGCTTTGGTGTCAGGGAATCAATACTTGGAACCATGCTTTCCTTTCCTCCGTAACAAATTAATCATCATTTTGTTTTAAGCTTTTCTTCTCTTACCAAGCAAATGATGTAAAGATAACTGATTAGGAATTAGCGGTCCAGTAAAAAATGGACATGTGTATCCTCCGGCCTAAAGCTTGTTTGCTCCCTTGTTTTTATAAAAGGGAATTCTGGGTCAAGGAATAGGTCTGTTGAAATTACTTAAGATACATAAGAGAAGAATCAAGTAGAGAGAGAGAAAAGAATATGTCCAGTTTTTTGAAGCTTTGAGTCTATTTGGGAACTTAGTAAATCATGGGGTTTTGGAGCATACTTATGCAAATCTTGTGATTGTTTTGAGTCTATTTTCTCTCCTATTGTAATAATTTGCATGAATTTTTAATGAAAAGTCTATCAAAGATGATGTTCTTTAGATTTCATTTGTCATTTCTTGTGGATTATGTTCGACTATGGCTCTGGTTCAATGGACCTGTTAAATGCTTCAGTTGTTCAATAAGTTCATGCAAATTAGCACATAGGATTTGCTAAAGAGTAATAGATTCATGTATTGATGAATGGATGGTAATGCCTTACATACAGATCATAGATGCTCTAGATGAAAGTTACCTTGTAGTTCAGTTTCCAGTTTGACTCTGTGCTTTAGGATATGGCATTGGTACTCTGACTGCTTATTGTTCTTGTATCTTTTGTTATAGCTTCAGGCAATTTCACTCGAATATTTCATAAAAACACACTTAGGTGTTATTTCAATTCATTGTTAAATAAGAGCTGAATTCTCCTGAGAAATAGCCAATTTCTTGAAGGATTATCTTGTTTAAACTTAGACTGGAATTTATCTATTGTTTATCCACATATGAGCAAATCATTCTCATCATGAATGACAATATATTTTAGGGATACCCTCCTGGATCTTACAGAGTCCGAAGTGTAGGCGAGATAACAGTTTTGTTACATTTTTCTCGTTAAGTTGGCATAGTGCCTTCAGGACTTTTAAAATTGAGTATGGAAAGCTCATAGAAGCTTCTGTAGGTTCTACTTGGGTTGTAAAAAATGCCAACATTATGCACTATTTTGGATGAGTTACAACATTATGCAAGACTATTTCTCAAGTCTTGTCAAGTTCCAAGAGTCGACACCATGCCCAATGGATAAGTTTAGGCAACTGGTGAGGATGTTTAGCAACATATAGAAGATGTCACCAATTTTTTTACCTAATTTATCTTCTAACTCAATCACGTAAAGTTGGGATAGTTTTTGCAAAAATAAAGATAAAGGTACACATTCAATTCTACTAAGTTCCATTCATATGCACAAAAGTATTATCAAATGAATTGTAGTTCATTATGCAAATGTATACAAGAGAAAGATTGCACAAAATTTTCACAAATGTCTTTTATTGATAATTACAAATGTATGGTGTCCCACACAAGTTGTGGGAATAACTATTTCAATACAATATAAGACATAAACTATACATTTGAAGAAATAGAAAGGAAAGAGCATATGGAAAGAGTAGGGATCCGTCATTGCCTAAATGATGAACCCCAAAGTTGAACTGTTGCCTAAATGATACACCCCAAAGTTGAACTGTTGCATCATTGGAAAAGTATGATCAAATTCATCTATTATGAAGAATTGGTCTATGTGCCTCTAGTAATCACTATAAAAATGTGAAAGACAAAGCTATTTTATTTTTTCTGTCTTATCTTATACCATTTTATGAGAATGGGGGGGCCAATGTGCGAGAAGATCTTTGGAAACTAGGCATGAAAATTGTAGGTTAAAGAGAATGGGGGTGCCAAACTTACAGTACTCATTGTCCCTTGGTCGTCGATTTTCCCTGAGTGCCCTCAACCTGGTCCTCAGCGCTAGTATTGACCTTGTTTTAGCTCCAAACTCTTCATCAGCGCTAGTATTGACCTTGTTTTCACTCCTCCAAAGTCTTCCTCAGCGCTAGTATTGACTTTTCACTTGTCCAATTTGATGAGCTACAACCTGCTTTAGTTAGGTTTTAGAGTATGTTAATTAAATTATAAAAAATTATGGCGCCATTTAGAGTAGTGAATATAAAGCAAGCAAAGCCTATTATGGCACCATTTAGAGTAGTGAATATAAAGTAAGCCAAGCCTATTATAGTCATGAGGGAAATAATAAAACTCCTAGGATACTTTGTGAAACCATTTTCCTTGGTTAAAGGGAGGCCATAAAATATACCTTTGGATTTTTTCAATCTTCAAATATGAGGATTTGCAAGGTTCTTAGCAACATGAGTAATGGAAATGTGTGCAACAAGAATTTTTGAACACACATGGAATCTCCTTGCCAAAGAAAGGGGCTTCATAATTTAATATGATAATTTTTTCTCAGCTCTAGAATCAACTTTTAAATCTTCTCCTAATAGGGCCAAAATCACATCTTCTTGTGTTTGAGAAGTCACCAGTACTGAACATAACTGTAAAGCAACTTTTCATCAAGATTATAAGATCACCATCGATTTTGAGCACGTGCATCTCGGAGCCGCTTTAGGAACCTATCATATAATGTACTAAAACTCGACATAAATATTAAAGCACTTTGATTAATAGTAATGTTATAATATTAATATATTATATAACAATATCATATTAGATTATATGAATTATAATGATATATTTGATATATTAAGATTATATATAATCTATATATAGATTAATAGTAATTATATTAGATTATTAATATTATTGGTATATTATTAATAATATTAATATTGTATTAGATTAATAATAATTATAATATTGTTAAATGATTAATTATATTACAAATGAACGCTGCTTTCAAATTCTTAGCTTTGAATGAATGGTTGAAGCACTAATGTTGAATGTTGCAACTCTAGTAGGCATGAATAGAAGTAGAGGAGATTATTTGGGAGAAGAATTTTTTCTAGTGCTAGGTTATGTGTTAGGTTATATAGGGTTAGGTTATATAGTGTTTGAGCCTAGCCTAAAACACTACAATTAGGGTTAGGTTATGTGTTTTCTTTAGGGTTAGGTTTGGGATTAGGTTTATGGTTATGGTTAGAGTTTAGGGTAATCCAAATCATAACCTAACCCTTTCTCTTGAAACCTTAACCTTGACCCTAACCCTCACCTTTATCCTATCTTTATAACCCTAACCACAACCAAAACTCTAACCCCAACCCTAACCCTAATTACCTAACCCTAAATATTATTTATTTTATTAATTAGTTGCATTCACTCTAATAACCCTAAACCTATCCCTAAACTTAACCCTAGCCCTATCCCTGGCCCTAATCCTAACCCCAACTCTAATCCAAATATAAAAACAACCCTTAATCATAATTACAATAACCCTAAAACTTCATTCTAGATATAACCCTAATACTATAATCCCTAATTGTAATACTAAACCCTAACCCTAATTTTATATCTAATCCCAACCATAACCAAAACTCTAAATCTAACCCTAACCATAAAACATAAACCCTAATCTAACCCTAATCCTAACATTATTTTCCTAACCCTAACCCTAACTCTAAACCTAACACTAACCCGAACACTAAATCCTAACCCTAATTAAATACCCAATCATAACCCTAAATTGTAACATCATCCTTTGAATTGGATACTACATCAAAAATTATGTGTTACAATCATTGCTTCCATTGTTGGCATTTTTACATTGGGATGCATATATTTTTAAAATCAACAAAATCTTTTAATGTCTTGCCAAAATTAATATTATTAATTGTAATATCAAACTTATAAACATGTATCCAATTTAGAACATAAATAAGAAATATATGGTATTAGTTTCTTCAAAAAACAAAGTGATGTGGACTAGGACTATAAGGACTATAATGATTTTAGAATATACACATAATGGATTTGTTGAAAAGGTTTTAGAAAATTTTAAACAAATGCAATTGGTAGATGCAAAGAAAAATTCCACAACCTGATGGAACTTCAGTAAATTGAAGCTGGGGTTAGAGGGTTTCTAAATTACTTAGGGTAACCTTCAGTATGGATCGGTCAAAACCCTCTTGTTATGTTTTAATGGTGACCTATTTCCACGGTGGACCAGTCACTTAAGTGAGTTTTCATCCCTCTCGGGTCGTGCTTAACCGGCCCTATTTCACTTGATTTGCCAGGCTTTTTGGCGTAATGGCCTAGGTATTACACCGCCAGAAATTTCAATGTGGGCCCCACTTAAATGTTTCATCTGAGGGTTGATGAGCCGTCCGATCATAGAATTCGATCTTGACCGCTTCTCGCAGACCTCACAGGTTTGTCTGCTGGCGTCATCAAAGTAGTGCGAGGTTCGCGAGATATGGCCACATGGCATGAATGGGTGAATGGGTTTTCTTCCTGAGGTGTTCGATATGACAGGGGGCTGTCTTTTCACCCGTAATAGCCATCCCCACTTAAATGTTCCATCTGAGGGCAGATGAGCCGTTCGATCACAAAATTTGATCTTGATCGCTCCTCACAGACCTCACAGGTTTGTCTGTTGGCATCATCAAAGTAGTGCGAGGTTCACGAGATATGGCCACGTGGCATGAATGGATGAATGGTTTTTCTTCCTGAGGTGTTCGATATGACAGGGGGTTATCTTTTCACCGGTAATAGCCATCAATAATGGGGTAATCATGATCTCTCGCACACCTCACATGGGCAGAGTAAATATTCGGGAGAGTGTTGCGAGGTTCACGAGGGAGTGGCACATGGCTTTTCTTTTCGTGCCAGTAGGATTATATGGGACCCATTGTGCGGTTTAGGTCTATTCTTCTGTCAATGTGGATTGACAACATCCATTGACTTGATCTCCACCCTCCATTTGTTAAAGTGCCTCTCAAATCAACAGTTCATTTATAGGGAAGAAGTGTGTGAGTTGCCCGCGTGGCTTGTATTACCTGGTTGTTGCTCGTGTAATTAATGATACAGGTTTTTTTTCTCCCGAGGATCTCCACCTGATTTCCTCCTACGTGCGAATAGTTCCATCCTGCTGAGGGTATTCATAGTTATTCGGATCATTAACTGTGTAAGTGCTTGAATCGCCTTCAAGTAATTGTACCCTGCACACTGGCTTGCTCTATAAATGCTAACTGAATTGTATGTAATCAGCATTGCATTCTCTTGTGTCTAAGTGCAGTAAGATTTTTCTTCTATTTCTGGCTGTGCTCTGTTTCTATCATGAGTAAATCAGTTAAGCGAAGGATTGCGAGGCTGGCTTCACCAGCCATGAAGAAATTCGATTCTCCCATGTCTCCCAAGGCTATTATTAGGAACACTGGGAAGAGGCCAGTACATTGTTCGTCCCTGATAATCATCTCAGATTTTGATGAATCTGAGACTGATTCTGATTATCGGTACTCTTTGGCTTCCTTGGCCGATCTTATGGGAGTGGATGAGGAGGTTCTGGCAATTGAGCCAGTGTCTGTATTAGCACCAGGTCCAGTTGTTTGGGAATGTGCTCGCAAGGTTGGTAAAGAGGAGGTGGTGCCATCGCTATCGCAAGCTCGAACTCAGAGCGGTTGCTTGTACTGGGGCCGTGTTGCTTCTTCATGATTAATGGCAGTGGGTCTGTTGGACGTGTCTTCTCTTCTCTTGTTATTCTATCAAGTGGATGTGGATGTGGATATGGACGTGTGCGTGCTTTGCACAAATTTTTTTTTTTTTCGACTGGTTATTTCATAATAGTTTTGATTCCTTTGTTCATGCACGGTATCATTATGACAAGGAATGTAAATTTGAATTTCATTTTGGTGCTGAAATTCAATTTTGTGTCACAATGTAGCTTAATGCTTGTTGCTCTCCTATTCTATAAAGGAGATTTCATGGCTCATTGTGAAGGGTCAAAAAAATTTTGCAACTTGACGCTTGGAAGTTATACATTCCTCTTTATTGTTAAAGTGTTATGAAAATTTTGTTTTAGGAAGTTATCCTAGGGTTAGGTTTATATACAGATTAGTGTGATATGATTTTTTAATTACTTATATTGGAAGAAATCTATAAAATTAAGATGGTTTACTCTTCTGGGTGTGTGCCATGGATTATGAATAGCTTTATCAAAGATTCATCTATTCAGTTTCAATAGTTAATTGAAAATGTGATTCATTTTCTTGATTTAACTCAAAGAGTTAATCAAATGCTTGAAAAATAAGTTACATGTTCATGGTTGTATATACTCAGGATGCTTGAAGAAGTACTATCTTAATATGCTAAAATATCTCATGATAGTAATGCTATATGAGATGGGTTCATCGTATTAGGATTTTGTTCTGTATGACTCCGTTGCCCTATGGATGCATGAAGCACTGGATAATGTTTGTGTCATTTTATTAGTTCAAGACTGTAGGTTCTAAGCAAGGATATCCAAATACTGAACAAAAAACACTTGAATACAACCTTGTCCTCCTCAGGGAGGTATTGTAACAAATAAGTGGGTCAGTTCTATTGCTCTTTGGTACTGGTAGTCATTCTTTGGTCTGCCAAAACCTTGAGATGATCACTATCCCTTTGAGTGTGTAGGAATTGTAATCTGTACACAGGAAGTGTTCTTACCAATCATGAGACATTCATGTGAACATGTTTAGGTTTACCCACCTTGGTCCTACAGAGCCAAAAGTGTAGGAGAAGTCAGTCCTTTACTGACTCTCGTTAGTTGGCCATTAGTGTTTGTAGTTGTCCTCGATAGGGGTTGGCTACCTCTTAGATATCTGCAACCTCTACATGGATTGTATTTTAAACACAAACACAACCTTCACCAAAATCCTTATTGGTTTCCTTAATATGGGAGATTTGGAACAAGGTATAGACATCCATCAAAGCATAATATGAAGATGATTTTTTTCAAATTTTGTAGTTGTAGATGCCCTTTTAACATTTATATAGAATGTGGAAGGATAGAAAAAGCTTGTGAACTATTTGACAAAATGTCTCAAAGAATTGTAATCTCTCAATTTATTTTAGTGTCTATTTTGTTATACCCCATGTCCCAAATTGGGTATAACACAATAGACACTAAAACAAATTGATAGATTGTTATGAGGGCAGTGATGAGACTTTTCTAATTAGAGTGTATTCCATGAGATTACAATTATTCGAGGCATTGTGTCAAATAGTTCATGAGCTTTGTCTATCCTCCCACATTTTGCATAGATTTCAAAAGGGCATCTACAACCACAAGATTTGAGAAAATTCATCTTCATATTATGTTTTCCTTATGATTGGTTGACTCTTATACTAAATTAATATGTTCAATTTATGTTTCCTACTTGATCTAACTATCCACAAATGGAAATTTAATAGTGGAAAGATATGATCCTACTTTGGTATAAATTGTATATGCAACATCAAGGTATGAATTAATATGTTCAATTAAGAGATGTTAAATGAAATGAATAAAACTAATGTAATGTAAATAAGGGAGACCAGTGCCTTATTAGGTAAAACAGAGTCAAATGAAAGCCTTTAATGAATGGTTTCTATCTAGCAGGTCCTCTAGTTGTTTGGCATATAACTATAAACATGCAAGAGTGTAAATGATAAATCCTAGTTGAGGCAGAATATCAAATCTAATAATCTGATTCTTCTTAATGATCCAAATGGCATTCCCAGATTACTGTAATTTATTGAAAGGAATTTTAATTCTTCTTTAAAGAATCCAATAAACCAAATCACACAAAAACAACAAATGTGTACTGATAAATATAATATATACTTGATACTTCACTTTAAACAACCAAGAAACATCAGATTGGAGACAATCAAATAATCGCAAGAATCCAACAAACAATTGATACCAGAATGAAGCCACTAAATCAATAGTCTTTCATTATCTCCTTCAAAGTTCATACATGCAACATAGTCTCCTTGAATGTCATCATTTCTAAAAATTTAATGCTTATAGCAGTCTATCCTATTCTATTTCTATCTTCTACCCCTTAAATTTATCCAACAACGGATACTTATACATTAGTTTGCAAAAGGACGTGCCTTTTCAAAAAGGTTTAAAGCATAAAAGGTTTAACAAATCCACTATTAACTAATTTCTCTTGAGCCACAAATGGAATGCAGACATATGCTCTGTATAATCCTGGCACTCATGAGTGTCGGCATCTCCCAACGCATCGCGGATCATAATCTCCATCATTATCATTTGCTCATTTTGCTCGCATGTTGCATCCAATATCACATCTTTCATAGTGGTTGTCTCTAGCATCCCTTGGAGTATTGTTTCGCACTCACTTTTCCATGTAGCCGCTTCCTTCATTTTCCCTTCATCATCACATAACTTGGTGAATCTATCTTCGGTAGCTTCTATCAATTCCTACATATCCCCTTGTAACTCCACATAGAAATCCCTGTGCCTATCCATAATACAATTTGCATATTTTTCAATCTCTTCATTACTAGTAGTGTCCTCCTCCAATTCCTCAATTCTTTCTTGAATTCTGCTATCCACTCTCCTGTGTTCCTTTATTGCATCTATGTATTGTGAATGTTTTCCCCAGAGTTTATTTAACCAAGTGGTTAAAACAACCTTCCTTCTTTTTATTATTGTAGCAAATGCATCCATTCTCCCTTGAGAGTATGCAGTTGACCCTTCCCAATGGTCTTTTTTCTGTGAACTCTCACCTTGAGTGAGCATCCTTGTTGGTTCTGTTACACCACCTACCAAGTCTTTCAAGCGTTCATTCTCTCTCAACATCCTCTCATTATTGGTTTTGTACATCTCCCTTTCCCTTATCAATGCTTGGATTTGGGCTTTATTCAACTTGGCTATATTTATCCCAATATCAGTAGTCGCTATAGGATCAACCTCCCCAACCTTCAGGGTCATGACATGTCCGAATGCCTTTTCAGTATCAATAACAATTGATTTCTTGTGAGGAGGATACAAGGCCCAAATCATCAATGTTTCATCATCAGGATTGTATCTTGATCCTGTGTATACCTTCGTCACCTTCTCTATACTGAGCTTGTGGGTAGCATTGTTATATTTTAAGAAACTATCAAAAACTAATGCAGAATTCATATCCAAACCTGGAAAAATCATAACACCTACCTTTTCAAGTAGCTCCCTCCCCTTTTTAGGGGTCATGTCAATCATCTCTTTGTCCACTTCATCCTTTAAGCTTTTTAATAGTTGATCCTCATCCCCTGGAGTGACATTGTCAACCTGTCCCCTTATCTCTTTCCCTTTTTGCTTATATAAAAATGTCTTAAACTCTGAGGTCTTTATAAATTCATCATCTGATATGAAAGACCTATAGTCTTCATGTCTTGTATCTACATCCATGGTTTCCTCAACGTCTGTTTCTTTGGCAACATAGGCATACTCCTGAGTCTTCATTCTTGAAACTTTCCTAGATGAGCTTTGTGGCCTGTCTATTTTTGAAATCCCCTTAATGGAGGATAACAACTCAGCATCCACCAACTCCCGCTTATTTTTTTCAATCACAATTTCAACTTCCTCTGCCTCCAGGTTTCTGATTATGTCATCAGATTTAAAGGGCACATGATGGTACCCTCTGAGATTTACTTTTTGTCTGGCATAGTGGATATACCCTTCTGGATCAAAGTTATTTCTCACTAGTGCTCTGCTCATGTTGTAGTGCAATAATTTGTCCAGAATCAGATCATAACCTTCCTTAGCTAATACAGTGAAATCACTAAAACACAATGTACTGGGCATAAAATCCTGTTTCCCATATGAACTTAAGTTCATAACATTGGAGTAATCCATTTGCCTAGCAATTTCAAGGTATGCAATTCTATCCAGGATAGTTCTGGGCAGAATGAAAGGTGTATCCTCAAATCCATAAACCCTAATCATTGTGGCATTCTCTAAGCAATACCAATCCCCCCAGTTGTGGTTAATTGGTCCATTGTAATCTCTAGGCCTAAGAATCCTTTTTACTTGTTCAGATAAAGAATAATCACAAGGATGGCTAAAAAATCTATACAAGGGTTTCATAAAGAATTCTTCAAAATGCAAGAAATTTGAATTGGCAAACCTACTATCCCAAACAGCAGTCCATAATTGAACAGGCAATGGCCTACCTTCCTTGTCGGATTGTGAAATCCTCAGCTCTTAGGGCCATAAACCTAACTCTTGTCCAAAATACAACACTAAGTGCATCGGCAGTGAGTAATTTATGAGATGGAAAAAGAAGCACCACCCTTTATCGCCATCAAACCTGCATCTAGCTCCTTAAAAACATGTGCAGCATAGTCAAATGATCTAGAATTGTGGTATTGAATGTCTACAGAAATCACCATGGGCACAACCACCATATGCTTAGGTACCTCCATCCCTAATACATATCCCACTGAGTAGTAAGTATATTTTAGGTAAGGTTCGAAGAGGTCTACATGAAAGGGTGGCCCCTCACTGTCTTCCATTGGAGTAGGTTTTCCATGACACCTAATTCTATACAGAGGTAACCTCCACCCTTTATAAATGGTGTCCATCCTTCTGAACTCACTATCGAGCTCTTCACTCACTAATTTGTCACTGCATATTCCCTCCATTCTGAAAACCTCAACAATCGCATTCTCAGATACATGTATCAATGGATTCCTTGACAAATCATATATAGCTTTCTTTTTCGAATCATAGTGTCCGGCTAGCAATTTTACCAGTTCGACGTTAATAAAAACATTAGGGCACACTAATTTCCCTAAATTGAGCCTCCATGGATTGCATACTGGCTCAAAGCGATTTCTCCTATGGTAATGGAAATTGAATAACTCATAGCCTCTAATATGAGTCCAAACATCACCTATAAATTTGCATTTGTCATCTAATTTGTCAACTTCCGCTTTGAGCTATGCAGAATGCCTAGCTTTAGGTCCAGAACTAGGTAACTAGTTTATGAGGTCTTAGTTTAGCTTCCTTTTAGTACCTTCTGGTTGCAACTCAGTCTTTTGCTTTTTTGCTTTTGATTGGCTTCCCTCCTCGGGTTTTCTTCCCTTTAGTTTTCTTGAACCAGTGTCTTCCATAATTCAAATTTTTATGAATTTTGAGAGGACGAGAAACTTACTGTAACTTCTTCCAAACTCAAGCAAGGTGAATGCCTTAATTGCTCTGTTGGTTCCCTTGCTCTCCTTCACTTTGAATTCTGTGAGATAACGATTTCAATTGATCATACCCTGATATGCAAAATCTCCTACACTTCGTGGCACTATTAATGTCTTTTACCGATCGAGACATGAATGCTGCAAGTTTTTTTTTCAAAATTCTCGTTGTCACATCAGGGTTCAACTATCACCCACCTGCCAAGATGTCTTGTAGTTTCCCCGACATCACAAGTCTCCCCAATAGTTTCTTTCCTTTTTCTTTTATATCGCCATGACTTTCACCAAAAAACTATCGCTCAGACTTAATGAATTGGGCCAATAGTTCTTTGCCTTACTCCGAAATTACTTTATCTCACCGAGATGTTCACTTTATCGAGTATGTCGTCGAGACCAAGCAATTTGTTCTGGTGATAGAATAATACTCGCTGTGATGTCTCTTAGATCTCCCCGCGGTGACATGTCTCACTGATATGCTTTTTCTTCGATGAGACCATGCGCATTGTCTTCTTGACACCCTTTATCTTCGTATGCTTAGTTCTATCGGTGTAACCCGAGGGGTCGGTAAGACTTTCCAAATTCTCCCCGACATCGTTTGTCTCACCGAGTGAGTCTTCCCCATGCTTTATCGGCAAGACTAATAACGCTACGGGCAGTGTTTTAAAATCTCTCTCCAATTACCAAAGTCTCTCAGATAGACTTTACGTTACTCCAATCAGCAAAAGGTAATTTAGCTCGATGTGACCTTACATCATCTCGCCGATACTTTTTGTCTTGTCGATAAGATATAGAAACTCGTATTCTCTCTATGTATAACTTGATCAGTGTGACCCTTGCTATGTCTTGCCGATACATCTAGGATATGTATATTATCATCAATGAGACCTGCATCAACTTATGCCGATATTTTCATATGTAAAGATTTTAATGTCAGATGAAATTTATGGGGCATTATGGCACAATTTTAAATTGGATTTTGGTAAAATATGCTATGTTAGGATATTTTTGTTTGCATTCTGAATCTTTTGTCAGAGACTAATAATCATGAAGAAATAATGAATTTGTCAAAATTTGACAGTTCCAATAGCATGAAGGTTTGATGTTTCATGATAGTACTAGCATTTTAGTTATAATGATATATTTAGAGCTCATGGCGCTCCTTTGTATAAACATATCACAATTTTGAATAATATAATCAAGGGTTATGGTGTTCATCTCACTGTTATCATGGTGTGTATGATTTCCATTTTTTCTTTAATTCAAAGAGTAAATTAAAATGCTTGGATGGAGTCATAGATGGATATGTTTGTAAAGGGATTTGATAAGAAGTATTGAGTTAGGATAGAAATTGACACTGTTGTAATGCAATATTGTTAGAGATCTTATATGTTATGTGTTTGAACCTATTATGGAAATCTAAATAATTGTGAATTAATTTGACTCCCCAATAGTATATGGCACTGGCCTAAATCGTATGTGTTTGTAAGGTTCTGTGTTTGTTTGTCTTAGCTTAGAGCTTGCTACCAAATTGCAAATTAAATGACTATCTTATGTGGTGAAATGTCATTGTGATCATCTCATGCTCGAAGTAGTTCATACTATTGATGCTTTTCTGTTGTTTAAATTGATATATCAAGCATATATATATATATTCAGTTTACCGATACACATTTGTTGTATTTGTGTGATGTGATTATTTGGTTCTTTCAAGTAAAGATTAAACCCTCCTAGTCAATCACAGTAACTAAAGAGTATTAATTGTATCAATAAGAAGAATCACATAACTAGGATTGTCATTTTATCTCAAGTAGAGTTTGTCAGTCATTTACTTGAACATTTATACAAGTTATAAACTACATCTGTGTGCCAAACACTTTGAATTATTGCCATCATAGATTACACTTTTATAGATCTTCATTAGACTCCATACACCCAACAAGGCAGTGGTCTCACGCTTTCATCTTTTGGTTTATCCATTTTATTTTTTACATCTGTTAACTAAACATATTCTAATATAGTTCAAATATAATTAAAATTAAAAACATCATAAATTAATTATGTAACCACATAAGTCAAATATAATTCTTTCAAGAAATTAATATCAAATAGACAATACAAATTAATGTCATTGATCTTCTTCTTCATCCAACTCTTTGTCTGTATCATCCGATCCAGATTCAACATTGTAAGGATTGGTCATATCATCATCATCATCATTGATATCAGTTTTGATAATGTCATCATCCACACGGATATCATCTTCATGAACATTAACTCCTACATAATCATGATCTAGTTCCTCCTCTTCGACATCTTCATCAGGCACATCATCAAATAACTATTGATCCTGATCATCATCTACATCATCTTTTATTTCTTCAGTATCTTCTTCTTCCACCACATTATAATTTACTGGCCTTCCTCTTGGATCATGTCTAACAACATATGACCAACCCGCTTTACCTGGAACCTCTGAGTAAAATACCTGCTCACATTGGCTTGGAAGAACATAGGGCTCATTTCCAGCTCGCTCAAAATACCTTGTATTAACCATGGTAAATCCATTATCATGTTCAATAACAGTTCTCTCGGGATCATTTTCATTCAATCGTAGCCTATACCATAGGACGATGAACAAAACTAATTTGAAGGACTTAAAGTCACACTCAAGTATATCATCCAAAATCCCATAGTATTGATTTTTTGAGACTTCTAGATGTATGTCGCTTCTAGATGAAACATTAGTCACCTGGAAGACTGTAGTTATCCTAGAATCACAAGTTTTCTTCATGTCATCCAACTTTTTGATTCAAAATTTACGACCATTGCACCACATAGCCTTGTGGTGTTTCACCTACAATATGTCAAACATGCAAAACTTATTGCAATATCGTCAGTTGATAAACATATTTATTCTTGGCTGAATGTATGCAAAGAAAAAAATCTCAACATATATATACATCAATATAATTCAAAATAATTAAATAATATGGGTGATTAATATATTTATACATACCTGTTTATCTCTTAAACCATATGCTAAATCAATTTCCCTTGGTGTAACATTGGAATCTCCATTACGATGAGCTTCTTTAACCAATGAAGCCACACCTTCCCATGTTAATGCATGACCATATTGTTGACATCATTCAATCCATACCGTCATCCAATCAAGATTGTTTGCGACGTACAAATGTAGTGCATCCCACTCTCGACCAACTGTATCAAAAAAAAATGAAATTCACAAACGATGTATAATTAGTTAATTACCTTGGTATACGACCTTAATTTATAAGTACAATATACATAAAAACCAAATGTAAAATGTATTCTAATTAATCTCTAGTGCAGGAGCACACCTAGGCTAACCTCCATAGTTAGGATATTTTGGGCTTGTATCTGACATTAGCCAAGTTAGAGTAATTGTATGTTTGTTTTGGACCTTAGAAGGTCATTTTTGTGGCTAGGTGAGTTAGTCATTAGGACTAATGTCACCAAAGTTAGTCATTGTTAATAGTTTTTACATTGTTTAGCCTTAGTAGCTTAAGTTGGGATTTGAGTCTTAAATGTGTTCTAAACACATGAATGATGTTAGAAAGATGTCATGAGGCCTTTAATGGTGTTGGTTACTTTAAATATAGGAGATAGAGGTCCTAAGTGTTAGGAAGGTGGCATAATGACAGAGTATTTGCCAAATGTTGTTACAAAATTGTCAAGACAACAGTTGTCATTATGGCAAATGTTGCATGCAACTCGATTACATAGGATCCCATAAAGGATAGGAGTGGGGGATTGACCAACATACCCTACAAACATGGTGAATGGCATCTAATATGAAGCGGGCTCAAATTCAAGAAAGAGGGAGATTGTAATCAAGTTTTTGGAATAGAAGATAGCTCTGCAATTTCTATTTTTATGTGAACTTCGAGTGTTATTGAGTGACAGTGATACTAAGTGAACTGGATGTTTTGATTTAGTGTTAGATTCATGTTCATGGGATAGTATTAAACTTTTTTCATTCTGCAAGTAAGTTGATTTAAGTTGTTTTAGTGTCCTGAATAGATAGGTTAAGGTTTAAGGGTTTTACTGGTCCTGTCCTGACCAGCTTGTGTTTTTATGGCTCCCCCATGAAATCTAGTCATGGTATTTTGCTGAGGGTAGATGGATGTGTTAGGAGAGCCATTGGTCTATACATATGTAGAGTTAGGAGTCATGGAGGGTGGAACAACTATGTTTAATGTCAAGTCCTAGGTGAGCTTAGAGTGCCCAGTTAGAGGTTTGATAGTAATGAATTGAAGAATTTAGGCAGGGGATTGAGGTACAGTACGGAACAAGTACAGTTCCAGGTAGGGTATAGACATATCCTAACATGCTAGAAGGATTGAGGTTCTATCAATCCATTTGACTGAGGTTTGAGCAAGAAAACTAGTGGGGTCCTACAAACTAGGCCTAATAGCCCTATTTAACCTAGATAATAGGAAACCAGTGTACAGAGGACTTAGGAGTATAGAATCTTTTGAATCCTTCAGAAAATCCAAAAGGGTATTCAAATGTGGAATTGGTTTTTTAAGTTGTTTGGAAAGTTTGGGCGGGAACGAAGTAAAGGTCTCTATCAAGGGCTACAAGAAATAGGCCTCCTCAAGACAAATTCTCGAAACCGGTAGGAAAGGATTTTGGAGATCCCCCAAGATGGATCCAGTTGGAAGTACATGGCATGTTTCCAATGTTTTTGGCACCCCTGTAATCAATTCAATGTTTGTGTGATGTTGGCACTTAGAGTCTTCTAAGTGTAGGAGAGAGTTTGCACATAACAAAGTGGTGTTAGTCCTTCAAGGTGAAGCTCAAGGTGTGAGACTCTTGGAGAGGAGTTTGATTAGGACTTAGTTAATCATCTAAGCCTAACAAGGACCTAGAAAATATTAGGTTCCTAGAAGAAAACAAGGAAAGGTCTTCTTAGCTAGTTGTGCAAGAAAGCCTTGGAACACTTACACCAATCTCCATGACCATCTTATAATTACCTGACACTTTCCTCAATCTACCTTTCCCCATCAAGTACTCCCCTTCAAATTTGTTAATGGAGTTGGGATCCCAAATGCGATCTACATGGATCTTTGTTGCAAACTTAGGAAGATATTCAGTAATGTACACCATGGTCTGGTATACCATGTATCCCTCCACCATAGAACCCTCGAGATGTGCTCTTTGTCTAACCAAAGCCTTCAAAAATTTCAAGTGTCTCTCAACCATCCACATTGACCTTGTGTGTACAGGTCCACACAATTCAATCTCCTCAACTTGGTGTATGAGGTAGTGTTCTTGTGCATTGAAAAATGTCGAAGGTAGACACTTTTGCATTTCACATATTAAACGAGGAATTCTTCTCTTCCAATAATTTATATCTTCTTTATGGATTGCTTTAGATGATAGTCATCTACAAGTGATTCAAGGCACAAATATATTAATGAGATTTAACAAAAATATACAACGAATTAAACAAATATCGCTACTTACCTCATGTATTTTCCAAGATCATATATAACTTGCTTGACATTGTTGTCGAAGTTGTCTGGGAGAGATAGAGGTAGAACGTACTATAGAAATTATAAAATGATCTTTTCATTAATATTTTTCCAAAAGTAGTATGTCAATCATGTGTTTTCATCCTTGACCCAAATTCACTTTTCTTTGTTATGATATTGTTTATGTTGGCAGCAAATCCTGTGGGAAATCGAATTTTTTGTATGACTTTTTTTATAGCATTGCTTTGCTACTCTGTTAATAACCAAGGAAGGGCACTTATATTAATTTGGTCTCCATCGCTATTTAATTGAATGACATTTTTCATTGCATGACTGTCTTCCTGAATGTCACTACAAATTTTGACAATTTTTTCTTTTTCATGCCTTCCATCCAATATTTTCCATAACATTTCTGTCATATTCTTTCCGATATGCATTGTATCAAACAAATGCACAATTTGTAGTTGCTCATAGTAGGGAAACCTACTAAATTGTCTGGGATAACTTTTCAGTCCCTATGGAAGCCGACCATTAATGCCTTGACGACCTTTATGAAGCATATAAGTTAAACAAATTAACAACGACAATCATTGTCAATTACAGCATGATCATAAAATTAAAATAAAAATTCAAAACATATCATAAATGATAGATAAACAATTTGATCTGATGTATAACCTTGATGATTAATTCTATTATATTCCAACTTTCATAGGTGAGGTGTCATTCTTCGTGGTTTTGATGAAGTCTCTTCTTTCCCATTGAAAAGATGTTTTTCAGTAGTTCGATACTTATGATTTATGTGGAGGAAGTGTCTATACTCATCAAACACCTGCTTTCCTAAACTTGTTGAACGACGAGATTTCATCTTTGGACCACAAATTGGACATGCAAATTTTCCCTTTGTTTGAAGACCTGCAAATAATATATAATTGGATTAAATATGTCAATTTTTATAATTATATATAATGAATAGATTATTTCAAAAACATGCATGATATCTAATTCATAAAATTAAATATCGTTGAAGTCATGCAGTCAAACGTTACAACATACCAGAAAAATGTGTTAGCCTTGGGGCATCATGAATTGTCCATACAAGCATTGCATAGAATTGAAATTGTCTTTGTCCTATTGGTCTAGATACATCATACATAGTGACGCCATTCCATAACTTTAGTAACTCGTCAATAAGAGGCTCAATATATACATTCATATCTTTAACTTGTTACTTACCTAGTTGAATGAATATAAACATTACATAATTATTATAACCATTTTACTGCAATATATATAAATTCATGTACATGACTATTAAATGAAAAAACATATAAGTCATTATGCAACAAATAAGACAAATGAGATGCTACTACATTAAAGAAAATTGATGTAAGAAAATACCTAGAACAATCATTGCCAACATTATGTGCTCCCTCTTTATTGACATCCATGGAGAAATGTTATTGTTAATAACAAAAACAGGCCACACCGAGTAAATAGATCTCAGCTCTCCAAATGGATTGACACCATCTGCTGCCAATGAAAGCCTGAGATTACAAGGTTCTTCTTTAAAGTGTGGCCATTTTTCCTCCATGTCCCTAAATGCAAAACCATTCGTAGGCATTCGAAGAATCTCATCTCCACTTCTATTACATGCATGGTAATCCATAAATTGTGCTAAGTTTTCACACCTAAATAATTGTTACATACGTGGAATAATGGGAATATAACGAAGAACCTTGCGAGAAACCTTTTTTGTTAGTTGATCTGTTCGATATCTACTGATATGACATTCTGGGCATTCTGTTTCAAATTCATGTTGTTTATGATATATAATATGATCATTGGGACATGCATCTATTGCTTGATACTCCATTCCAATATCTTTCATAATCCTAGATAAATCTCGGTATGAGCGAGGTAAAATATTTGATGGTGGTAACAAAAATTCACCAATTAAACTACAACAAAAAATAACTTCTTAATATAAAGAATATTAAAGGTACATACTTCATCCTTTATTTACTAGCGATGAACTAACAACAATTAAAATAGATGAAAAAAATGGCATATATGACATACCTTAACATCCGTGAGATTGTTATGTTGGATAAACCATTCATAACCTTCAAGTTCACCAGCAACAATACAGTAGAGAAAAGAGTTGTTTGGGAGCCTTCATAAAGTGGCTCGTATGCATTCTCAAGTACATGTAAATCATGAACATCATCAAAGTCATCTCGATCAACATGATCAGATGTGCCACTACATGTGTCATGGATCAATGTATTTGTACCATCATCTTCAATTGTGTTTTTTGGTGCATGATCATCTTCTTCCATAGGATCATTAACTTCATCTTCAATATTCACAGCTCCATGTTCCTCCGCTTGCAAAACCACATTCTCTGGGCTGTGATAATTTATATCATGTGCCCTAGGGCGCCCCACCTTTATAATAATAATAGACACAAATAAACCATGATCATGATCAAGTGATTTTTTATATATATATCAAATGTTAAAACAATATAAACACATATAATAAACAACTTACCAATGGACGATAATCATGCCCCCCTTCAACGTGACCATGCTGCCTACAATGTTTCTCATCTATTGTGATTAAAAGTCTTCTCGTCTTTAAGCCCTTGCAATTATTGCAAGGACAATAACATTTCCCATCACCCTTTCTTTTCAATATAGCCCACAATCTAGCAACTGTCTCTTCATTTTGTTTTGGACTAATATTATCTGACATGATTTTTCTTTACCAAGCTTGAATATTTAGATCTTTAAAAAATATCAAACTCACACGCACTCCAATAATTTTTAATCGTACACAGATAACAAAATATAATAATTATGATATTTTACACCCAAAAAAATCGGCATGCAACCACCCCTGCAAAAGGGAAGATAGTCTGAAGTTAATGACTCCAAAAAATACTTTCAAATGCTAATTCCAAAAATTATTAAATTCTAATTTTACAATGATTTCCAACTATTATACTCCTAAAATCATAATATTGAACTTGCACAACAAAATCTGGAAATGAAATTCTAAAAATGTAGCTAATAGGCCTCAACAATTAAGGCCTACTCAAGACTTTGTGAAGACACTGCAAGGTTTCCAGGCTTTACCTGATGATTTGAGCAAGAGGATTAAAGAGTTGGTAAAGAGTTTTGATGGATGGAGTGGTACATCTTTACCAGACATTGTAGATGCCCAAGGAAATATTAGATCACTGCAGCAATGGCAGGACAGGGTAGATGAAATCATTAACACTAGCACATTTTTGGAATCTTTTGAAAGGGAGGCGAATCAAGTAGCAGTAAAGTATATAACTTACAGTGCAAAGTCAAATTAGGTGGTAAATTTTAATTGCCCAATGGATGAGGAATATCAATGATGGGTAGAAAAGTACTTAACTAAACAAGAATAGGACAGAGTCTACAACCGGCTGATAATAGATCAGTGGTTATGGTTATAACAAATTTTGGCTATGTCTCGGTGGCAGTTTTGGTACAAGTTTTCAAAGTTTGGCAAAT